>JAQIUQ010004025.1:85000-482500 GCA_030378365.1 Hybognathus amarus | reverse complement strand
TCTCAAAACAATTAGCACAAACTGCAAAACTTAGTTGATAACCTGCAAAAGTGTGTCACTTGCTCAAAATGGATAACTCATTCCTCAAAAGCAAGTATTCATGTCATTGAAAGTGTCAGTGTCGTCAAGATGAAAAGTTATAACACCAGTGTTTATGAACAAGATAGTCAAATGGCTTTGTCATGTTTTCATTATGACAATTTACTCTGTAAGTGTTTGACAATGCAAAAAATCAGATCTTGGTGACCTGAAAATGCTCAAGACAGTCCTATAAACTATTTGCACAGCCATTTGAAAACTACAGTAAAGTTTCAAATTATGTATTTAGTGAGGTACAGTAATTGAATACAAGACACTGAATATGTATGTTTCACATTTTTACTGCATGTTCTTTGCAATTCTAATTTGTTCAGAGCATTGTGCAAGAGAAAAAATACACCCTTATTTACAACAAACATAAACTCCCTTTGGGTAGATTGGTGCACAACTGTAAACAATATCACAGTACATATCGGAACTGAACATACAACATACATATACTGTAAATCATTCATGCACATCCCTTCTAATCAGTGAAAGCAGAGGTTCACCTGCGAGAAATTGTTCAATTTAGGATAAAAAAGTTTTTTTTTACGATAAAAAAATAAAATTTGCTTGACGGATTTTAACAACTAGTTCAACATTTTTGTATGTGATGACTCAAGTAATTGAAATGAGGAGTATTAGTTTTATATGAAATGACTATTCAGCATTCACAAGTATAGTTAATTTGGACTGATATGACAAAAGCGAATGATAATGTTATAAAACAGCAGTGAGTTGTATGAAAGCAATTAATGCATGTCCAAAAGCATTTGCAATTTGTTGGAAGGAATGAGAAACTGCTACTATGATGTGCACAAATGACAAAATGTTGCGGAGGTTGAACTAACTGTTGTGCAAATGTAAATATTGATGTGAGAAATGCACCAAAGCGACTGAGAAAAACTGTAATGACTGAAACTGGTAGAATCAGTTTTAAATGAATTATTTCTCGTGTTTGTTTGTGTGTAAGAGCAAAATTATGTGACTCAAGTATGATTGATGACGGCAATGTTTTTTTTTATATTAACCTGTCAATCAACCTAGCATTGTAGCAAATAAGTATTTCTGTATTTCTTTGATATTACACACTGTTTGCTGATACCGCTGCATCGCCTCGAATGAAAATCCCTCAAAATGTATGAGATCTTTCAATTACAGCACTGTATATTGAATCAATTTATTTGTGGCAGAGAAATTCAGCTGCAAGCGGAATTGATTACGGTGTCCTTCCTTGTTGTACGGTCCTTTGGGGGAAACTCAGTAGGCGTGAAGTCAATGAAAGTGTGGGGTTCACTGTGCTGATGACGGAGGGGTCAGGGGAGAGGGTCGTGACCCAAACCCTCCTTCTCGTCGTTTCATAGAGCTGAGTTCATTTATTCTCTCCATCTGACACAAGTCGATGACAGAAGTCCATGCCGCCTGCATCCGAGTAGTCCCGTCCGCAACCCAACACATCTGCCCCTCTGCTTTCTTATGCAAATGAGGGTGATCCCTCCAGCCATAATGGAGGGCTTCATGTGTATACACACAGATGTGCATGAGTTCACACACACACGTACATTTGCATACATTATGCATATTAAAATCACATGCATTTATGCATAATACAATCATTGTTTACAGAGATAAACGGGTGGATGTATGGAATGACATCCATTTGCATGCACATTACAAATAGAGTAGTTTGCAAAAAGCAAGCTTCTTTTTCCATTGTCTGCATAACTGCAGACCGTACGGACGGAAGCGTCATGAATATTCATGCAGGCGCGCTGATTTGCACAAGCGGTTTAACACAATTAGATGTTCTTTTTTTGGAAGATTAGTTGAAATAATTTTAATGTGAGTAAATGGCATGCAAGATTAGATGAAAGAACTGAATGTGTTGCCTTTAGTTTTTTTTTGACAGCTTTTTGCATGTTTATAGCACTGTTTTGAAATATCTGGACTGTCAATTTGCAGAATGTGATTGTGTTTAAGCAACGAATTTTAAACATCATTTAAACAGTTTTTCTCATTAATGGTAGTAATGAACATTTATGAACTCGAAAAAATATGTACGTGTGTGTTTGTGTGTATATATATATATATATATATATATATATATATATATATATATATATATATATATATATATATATATATATGTGTTTGTGTGTGTGTGTATATATATATATATATATTTATGGCTGTGTATATATATATATATATATATATATATATATATACATCCACAGCCATAAATCATGACGCATGATGAACTATAAAGTACACACTATTCGAATCCATAGAATATATATATATATATATATATATATATATATATTTCTATGGATTTGATATTGTGTACTTATAGTTCATCATGCATGATTTATGGCTGTGGATTTTTCATTATGTTATTTTTGTCTTTGTTGGGATGTGATTGCAGTGGGTATCTGAATTGATTAACTTGTATCGTTAAGAGCCCACTGATTAGAGAGAGCGGACAGGATGGATGAATCTTTTTGCTGTGTATTGAGAGCCAAGGCCTGCAGTGAACCTCTTCCCAGCCAATCAATGAGTGTTTCACACTTAAACACTAATTAAGCTCGTTAGAGGGCAGCAGTGTCAGGTCCTGCTTGGGTGCTTGCACACACACATATATATAACCCCCCCTCAAGGGAATGTGTGTGTGGAGGGGTGGATGGAGGCATTAGGGCGATTTGCCAGCACAAAACTCTCACACGCACTGTGTTGTTAATATAATGTGTGTAAATCTGTGCTGTGCCATGCATTGCAGCATATGCAGCTCTAATAATCTGACTCATAATCACTACTGTAGATCTGAGAAAACAGCAAGCGTAAACAATAACAGTAAACTAATCTTCTCACACTGCTGTGCTACTGAATAATTGCACATCGAGCTGTCACATAGCTAGTTTAGAGTGCAGAGTGCATAGTTGAGAAATGAAATTTAGAGAATGCTGTTGCAATAGTACGGTGACAGCAAACTGTTCATTTCATAAATCCACAGCCAAAAATCATGGCTCATGATGAAATATTGTTACACATGTCTGTGTATCTGCAACATCATTAAATTTGGATAAAATAAAGTGGCTGTTTTTGTCGCTGTAACCATTTCTTTGAAGTTTTCATCATTTTAATTATATAGGTTAAGGTTGTCTTTTTTTGCAGTTGCACTTGAATAGTCCTGCTGTGTGACAAATTACTTTTTTAATGTAAAAATATTGTAGGTAGCCTCTCAATTAATATGAGGTTATAAAAACCACATAAATCATATTTTTTTAAATAACACCATGCCACATTGCAGTACGTTGCTGTCACTGCATGCAATTTTATGTCAGACATTATTTGTGGATAAAAATAAAATTTTATTTTAATTTTGACAAGTAACAATAATGTATTAATTGTTACTTGTTCAGTCCATTATTGGTGGTGCTTGTTAAGGAAAGCACCATAGGGAAAGCTTCATAATATTGCTCATACTTAACCTTAACCTTTAATCCTAAGTATTAAACTTTTGCTCTGACTTGCACTCTGACCATGCAATTGACATTCTAGCAACCATCTAGCAATTTCATAGCAACCACCCAGAACACCATAGCTATGCCATAGCAACCAGCTAGAACTCCCTCAGCAACCCCATAAGCCCTAGCCACCACCCGAACACCCTAGTAAACATTGTGCAATGCCTTACTAAACACGTTGAACATCATAGAAACCATAGGTGGTGTCCTAGCCACTATCTAGCAACCATCAAGTGTTAGAAATGGCTCAGAATACCTTAGCAACCATCTAGCAATGCCTTAGCAGGAACACCCAGAATACACCACAACCTCCAAGCAACCTCCTGAGCAATGCTCGAGCAAACACCCAGTGTACCCTTACATTCTCCTAGGAAAGCTCTCATAACAGCTGGAACTTTGTGCACATAGCAATTCCCTAGTAGCTACCATGTAAAACTCTCTAGCATACACCCAACCATCCAGCTGCAATTCCCTAGCAACCATCCAGAACATCCTACAACCTCCTAGCAACCACCTATCAATGTGCTGACAAGCACCCAGAATACCCCTATCAACCTTCTAGCAACAACCTAGCAATGCTCTAGCAACCACCCAGAACACTCTGGGCGGTTGTAAATAACAAAATAACTGTGTAATGCCATAGTAACCACGTGGAACATGTTAACATCATAGAAACCACGCAACCATTGTGGTGTAAGCAACTGCTCGGAACACCTTAGCAACCATCTAGCAATGCTCTCAGTATTCATATATAGTAGAACACCCTAGCAATATCCTAGCAACCATGTAACAATGCCCTAGCAACAACCTAGAAGATTTTAGCAACCATTTTGTTAGCACCCTAGCAACATCCTGGTGATGTCCTGAAACCACCCAGAACAACATTTCAACCATGTATGTAGCAATGCCCTAGTAATCAATTGCAACCTAGCAATGTCCAATCAACCACCTAACAATGACCTAGCAACCACCCAGAACACCTTAGCAAATGCCTAGAAATGCCCTAGTAACAATGTAGAATACACTAACAATGACCTACAACCACCCATAACACCTTAGCTACCACCTAGCAACCAGTTAGCAAGAGCCACCCAGAACTCCATCAGCGTAACAAACGTTGTAATGAATCCCATTGGTTCTTGCGGAAGCTCACAAGACTGTAACACAAGACTGAACCTCATTGGTTCTCTCACATCAAGCGAACATGCTTGAGCTTCCGTTTAACACAACTGATGTGTGAGTTGACAAATGTTTAAATGTGCAATAAAAGCTTAAATTAAATCTGTTAATCACATAAAGCGAGTCTCTTCAGAAATTTTGGACTAAACCGCCAATTACATATAGATTCGTTTTAACGAATCTCTTTATACGTTTTTTGAAGTGTCAAAGTGGTAGTTGTGTATGTGTCAATGGATTGACCAAAAGCTCTCAGATTTCATCAAAAACATCTTAATTTGTGTTTCTGAAGATGAACGAAAGTCTTACGGGTTTGGAATGAAATAACAGTGAGTACTTAATGACATCATTTTCATTCATTTTTGATATCCCTTTAAATTATTTAACATGCAATTAAACATATGGTAGGTTCATTATAATGGTCGGTACTCTGTAGTTGATTGTTAAAGGCAAGGGTGTGTGTTCACCTGAGGAAGATGAGACTGTTGCGGAGCGCTGATTAGTATTCAGTCTCTGTGATACTGCAGCGAACCTGTAAGATCCTCAGCATGAAGGATTGTGGGAAATCCTCCTCACTGTGCTTGAATATCCTTTCAGGGCTGGAGAGAAAGAGAGACAGAGAGACAATAGCACACATTACCCAGAATGATGGAGTATAAATCAGGTACAGGGCAGAGGGAGCTTGAGTACCTGATTCAGAACAGAATATATTCTGGTCAAAGCAGTTTGAACCACAACCAACAATTCAAGAGGAAGAGCAAGAAGAGCAAAGCCAAATAAATCTTCGAGTGGGTAAAAAAGAGGGAGTGATGGTGTCAGAACAGGCAGAGGCCGGCAGAGAGTGCCCTCTGTGTTCCAGCATCTGATCGAAATTTAATAAGTGTATTAGGATTGGCAGCTACACTCTCCGGCTGCCCTGGACATTAGCATAAAGCTATTTGTTAGTCTGATTTCCCTGGCTGAGAGCGACCCCGACTCCGAACTCGCGCAAGGAGCACGCGTCGCCATAGCAGCGACAGAACGGAGTGGCCAAGTGTTAGGAGAGGAACGTGCGAGAGAATCTCGACTAGTCATTTTGCCAGAGGAGGCTGAAAGTGGGGTGGAAGGGATTGAAACAAAAAGAGAACGAGAAGGCAGGGAGGATTAAATAAAAGTTCAGATTCTGGGAAAAGGTTGGATCCAGCTTTATCATCTCCTGGGAGAGCTTCAGGGATGATGCTCACCTGTCAAGGCCAGGGATTTTGTGTTTAGAGAGGTTTGGAGACACATATGGCATATATATTTAGGCCGCATTTACACTGCAGGTATCGATACCCAATTCTGGTTAGTTGACTATGTCCAAATGTTTTGAAAACCAGCTTATATGCTCTTTCAAAAGTGACCCATATCCGATATCCACATTTACACTATACCCAAGTTAGACCTAAAGTCCTGGAAAGACTAAAAAAATAAGTAAAAAGTTGTGAATTTGCAATGATAATACAACCTTTTGCATTACTCGTACCATCTTTAAAGGTCAGAAAAACATTGTGTTCATCCTCCTTTGCGCCATTGAAAAGAGTCATGTGATTCGCGATCGGTGTCTACCTGAGTTGACGTAATTCGACATAGTCACTTTTTCAATATATGTAATATCAGATCTGTTTGCTTACATGGCAGACACTAATGTATAAAATCTGATTCATTTCAGATTTGTTTCCACATACGATTGAGGCCCGAGAATCGATCTGAGAATATTGGAATCTATGCTCTTTTTTTCCTGCTTACATGTTTGCTCACTTTTTATTTGTAATTTTTAATAGCTATAGTATAAGTATAATTTGACACTATCTCCACCTAACGCAAAAACGGCTTCTGACCATATACAGACGCAGCACCGGATGTAAGTGGGCTCTGCTGAGACAAACCCGGAAGCGATCGTGCATAGAGGCTATTGGAACAGTACAAAAATTCTCTTAAACATTGAAGAACCTTTATTTGTACGAGTGTGTTTACTTTACAGTGGTCTTCCAGGTTAAAAAATTAGCATCAGTGTTGTGGGTTTTTATGATTCTGGGTTTCACAAAAATCTGAGGTTAGGATTTAAACGAATGAATCATTGTTGAAGAAAGATGGCTAATTTCTCATTCTCTTTCACCTGCACCTTTAAGAGTCCATATTAGCGTCCTACTGTGGGCCAATTACAAGGCTAATACCGGACCTGAAGGTTTCAGCCCCAGCAGGCCACTGAATGAAGGTTTCAGGGTGTGTGTGTAATTTCAGGGGAGTGTGTGTCACCGCTGATAACTGTGTGAACCAAAGTGCTGCTCCCTCTCCTCTTCTCATTCCCATGTGTAGATAGAAGAATGAGATCTGGTCTGATTCCCTCTCACACATCTGTAATGAGATTCGACAGCTCAAAGCTCATCATTATTCCACTCTTAAAGTGTATAAAGGTGAGCTCATTCTCTCTCGCTCTCTCCTCGGCTCAACTCTCCCTCTTTGTCCCACTCCTTTTCTTCAGGTCATTTTCAGTCACACTTAATTTAATGTGATTATACTCCAGCCCAACTCAGCACAATCTCAACGTGTTTAATGAAATAAGTTGAGGAACACTCAGCAAAATTTTATAAAATGTTTTATTTTTTTTGCGGTTCATAGCACTGCTTTTTCACTGTCAGGTAGTTTAGCTATTCAGAAAGTTTCAGTGTGCAAAAATATGGCAGGTTTGTTCACATTTATCATTGCTCAGCTTCATTTTTAGCTGTTCAAAGAACTGTTCAAAGGGCTTTAAACGATTCCAGACGATGAATAAGGATCTTATCTAGCGAAACGATCGCTCATTTAATAAAATAAATAACAAAGTTTAAGTTTTATAAGCTCAACTGGTCGCCTTGCTCTGTTCTGTGATGCACGCTTCGCTCTCTCCGTTCGACTTCGTCATCAAAACGCAACAAATCCTTTTTCCGAGTCATTTGGTTCATTCAACGAACGAAACGAACGAATTGACTTGGAAAAAGATTTGTTCATTTTGATGACACGTGTTCAAACACGGAGAGTCACGAACGTGCATCACAGAACAGAGCAAGGCGACCATCTGAGTTTATAAAACTTAAACTTAAACTTTTTTTTTTTTTAAATGAGCGATCGTTTCGCTTGTATATGAACTCTTTGCTCAAATGAACTTTTGCCATATCAAAAGCGATAAGACTTCTCAGTTTTATGGACGTGGTCATCTTTGATATTACTTTGATCATCGCAGAGGTTGCTGTTAAAAATACGGGTTTGACTCCTGTTGCACGTTCTACAGACAGTATTCGAAGACTGCTACCTGAAAGTTGGTGTGTGAATGGGACATTTTATATATATATATATATATATATATATATATATATATATATATATATATATATATATATATACACACATACTGGTCAAAAGTCTATTATGTTTTTAAAAAGAAGTTCTTCTGCTCACTCAAGGCTGGCAATTTTTTGATCAAAAAATAAACAAAAAACACAGTAATATTGTGAAATATGTATGACAATTTCAAATGACTTTTTTATGTTAATATATATTAAAATGTAATTTATTCCTCTGGAAAAAGCTGAATTTTTCAGCATCATTACTCCAGTCTTCAGTGTCGCACATGATCCTTCACAAATCACTCTAATATGATGGTTTTATGCTCCAAAAACATGTATGATTATTATCCATGTTGAAAACAGTTTTTTAAATTTTTATTTCAGGATTCTTTGATGAATAGAAAGTTCAAAGAACAGCTTTTATTTAATTAGAATCTTTTCTAACATTATAAATGTATTTACTGTAACTTTTGATCAATGTAACTCATCCTTGATGAATAGAAGTTATTGATTTCTTATTTATTTCCCCAAAAATAAAATACAAATTCTTACTGACCCCAAACTTTTTAAAGGGTAGTGTTTAATGTAACAAAAGCTTTTCATTTCAGATAAAAGCTGTTCTTTTGAACTTTCTATTCATCAAAGAATCCTGAAATAAAAATGGAAAAAACTGTTTTCAACATGGATAATAATCATACATGTTTTTGGAGCATAAAAATCGAGTGATTTGTGAAGGATCATGTGACACTGAAGACTGGAGTAATGATGCTGAAAATTCAGCTTTTTTTCAGAGGAATAAATTACATTTTAATATATATTAACATGAAAAAAGTCTTTTTTATTTTGTCATTTTTTTTAAATTGTCATAATATTTCACAATATTATTGTGTTTTTTGTGTATTTTTTATCAAAAAATTGCAGCCTTGGTGAGCAGAAAAGGGTTCTTTTAAAAACATAAAAAATCTTACCAACCCTCTTCTTTTGACCGGTAGTGTGTGTGTGTGTGCGTGTATATATATGTATATGTATATATATATATATATATATATATATATATATATATATATATATATATATATATTTTTTTTTTTTACAGTGGACTTTTTTGCCTGCAACATTTGCTGAAATTTCACCGTAACTTAAGGCAGGGTTTCTCAACTCCAGTCCTGGGACCCACTGCTACTGCATATTGTGAATGTTTCCCTATCAACACACCTGATTCAGATCCTCAGCTCATTGGAGACATAGGGTCTATCCTAACGAGCTGAGGATCTGAATCAGGTGTGTTTAATAAAGGAGACATGCACAATATGCAGAGCAGTGGGTCACGAAGTACTGGAGTTGAGAAACCCTGATCTATAATATGCTTTTGAGGCATTTAGATTCGCAGGTTGAATCTAAAGGATTCAGTGACTTGCAAAATGGGTTTTCAGTCACTGATGTATTGTGTGTCATCAGGTATTTAACATAACTAGCAAAGTATGATTAAATATTTACTAAGGAACTAAATTAAACAATTAGACAATTAAATGGACTTCAATAAGCACAATAGCATTTCAATTAGCACTTTTGAAAATGTAAAAATCTTTGGCTGAGTTGTAAACAGCTTGAGTTCTGTAGCTTTTTTATTCACTTATCTTATTACTGGCTCAAAACACAATTGCTTCAATAAAAATGAGAAGTTCAAAGGCTCATCAAACCCAGTCAACCTAGCAAATTAAACTACAGGACCTTTCATTTGTCACAGAAACAGGTCCTGAGGTAGACTTGCAGTGCTCTTCTGATGATGAGACGGAGTTGGAGGCTTTGTTCAGTTTTGAAGCGGTGAGAACACAGTGGGCATGGCAGTCGACTAACGTCAGTGTGCCTACTTCAACATCTCAGACACATTGACACACAACCCAGCTGGAGGTCTGAAATTGTAAGCCCAGTCCTGACAGGCGGGTTTGAGCACAGGTTGCGTTCGGATTCAGACTGGCTGTGGGGAGCTGGCTTTTTGAGACTGTCTTTATTAAAGGTCAGTAGCTATTGATTTGCGTGTAGTGAACAACTCATGATGGCGAGATGAAACTGTTGAGGGGGCAAGGAACAGATGCGCAAGTCTTTTGTCTCTTTCATTTGTCACATCAAACATACAGCACAGTACCTCAGTAAATGACAGTTCAGTAAATCTCAGATTGGGTTCTTTGAGGAACACTATGGAACTTATCCGAAGTGGACACAACTGAGATAAAGTTGACAAAGTAGTTTGAGGAGCAGTAAATCTGATCTTTTTGGGGAAAACAGTGGCCAAATTGAAACTCAAGGGAACTCATTTGTGTCGGTTCTGATTGTGGGCCTTTGTTGCATATATTTTTCTTTCTCACACGTAATCTGTGCTTTTTTCTCTTTCACAAAGCACCCTTGCTGTCATCGTCCGTTTGAGCAACAAGGGGGCAGAGTTGATGAATTTAACATGAACTCTAATGAACCCTTTTCTCAGACTGTGATGATCCATTTCCGGAACAATTAACATCATGAATCTAATAACATCGTGTTGTGTTTATTTGTGGTAGCAAATTAATTTGCTAACCACATTTTTTACACAAATGTTATTTGTGTAACATTCATAACATTATATTATTCATGTTTGAAATTTGAGATCTGGGGTTTCTAATTCAGCTGCTTAGAGAGTGATCAGTCCTTCTCGTATTTTACTCCTCTTATGGAAATTTGAGACAATGGTCTGTACAATATCTATCTATACTATATATATATATATATATATATATATATATATACATATATGAAGAGTTCAGATGCAAAAGCCTCTAAGTGCCATTTGAAATTTTCTTCTAAAATGACCATTTTTATCAAGCTTGTATATTTAGTTCGAGTAATTTCACTTAAATGGCAATGAAGATTACCTATTAATTGTCATTTAAGTGAAATTACTCAAATTAAATATACAAGCTTGATAAAAATGGTCATTTCAGAAGAAAATTTTAAATGGCATTTAGAGGCTTTTGCATCTGAACTCTTTCATATATATATATATATATATATATATATATATATATATATATATATGTAACTCGTCTGATGTCAAAGACAAAATAAAACACAAAAAATAAGGGGGAACCACATCCAAAGTATAATTTCCAAACACCAGCTCAAAAGGAATATTAAAATATATATATGACAATATCATAAAGCAATAATACTACACAATCACTCAAAACCAAGTCCAATGAGTCCTTTGATATTAGCTCAGTTAAAAAAAAAATGTAAACACCAATTTTGATTTTTCAGAGTCATTTGGTTCAGTCAACGAACAAAACGACGAATCAACTCTGGAAAAGATTTGTTCGTTTTGATGAACGAGTTCGAACTGGAGAGTCACAAATGTGCATCACAAAACGCTTATATGAACATTTGAGCTTATAAAACTTAAACTTTGTTATTTATTTATTAAATGAGCAATCGTTTTCGCTTGATAAGACCCTTATTCATCAAACTGTCTTTTGGATCTTGAACCGTTTGGTTCCCATTGAAGCTCCATTATATGGCGAAAGATCCTGGAATGTTTTCATCAAAAACCTTAATTTCTTTTCGAACTGAAAGAAAGAAAGACATGGATATCTTGGATGACATGGGGGTGAGTACATTATCAGCAAAAGTTTTTTCAAAAGTGAACTACTCCTTTAATGACATCATTTTCTTTTTGGGTAAACTAAGCCTTTAATGCAATCTAAGTTGCATTTTTGGATGAAATTTAGTGTGTTAGGTCCTTTTTATAAAAATATTTACTTGATAGCATGAGACTGACATTCACACTATAGGATAAGGTCAACTGGGCAATTAACATTTCACCATACTAAATATATTCTGGGATGGCATGGATTTCATTCATATTCCTATTGTGTATAAAGCATGAGACATTCTGAGGAGACAGCTTTGGTATAAAAGCCTTGATTCGCCATGCGCATTGGGGTTTAGGGTTAATATTGAATATTAAGATACTGTTTAATTCAACATATGATTTAGTCATGATGATTTAGTAATATCTCACTATATGTCCCGCTGTGTGACAGACCGTGAAGAGACGGCTTCTCAAGGGTGCTTCAATAAACTCACTTATAATTACATCAGGGGGTTCACAGCGACTTCTACATTTTATTCTTTAAAAAGGTTAGGCATTTTTAGCTATTGGTACTGTATTACGTGCTACAAGTCAGTTTAGAGGGAAACTGGAGAGATGTGGAGGGGAGAGGTGTGCTGTCTTTTCTCTAAGCTTCACCCTAAACAAGCACACTTTGCATTTAAAAGACCCACATTGTAGCCTGTACTTGAAAGAAAATGTCAAGGTCGGAGTTCGTCTCAGATCAGCCGTGCATGAAAGCGGCCGATGGCTGTGTGACATTTAGGGGATCTCGTTGTTGCCCAGCCCCGCTGTGGCGGGCAGACAGACGGAGCCGGGGCAGGATACAGGTATTAACCCCAGATAGCCGCATGTACTTTGACCCAGTGAAAGATTGAGATCTGGATAGCATAGCGCTGGTAGATTAGAAGGCTAGCAGGCTATTAAAGTGTGTATACACGTGTGTGACGCTGGGCTTTTGTTTCTGGCATTGTTGTTCAAAATATGGATTTTAGAAATGCCAGAGTTTATCCTTATTAGTGTCACACACACAAACACACACACAGAGAGATCGAGATTGTTGTGGTAAATTGACCATGAGAAGATGGCGCCCTCTTGTGGCCATGTGACAAATGTCTGTGTGAGAAATGATAGTGCTTGTAGTACGTCTAGACGAACACATGAGGGCGACTGGCAACAGCTCAAGTCAGTTAAATGGAAATTATTAAATGCAAAACAAGCGTAAAGTGTGCATAATTATACATTAGCAAAACAAGCGTAAAGTGTGCATAATTATACATTAAGGAAATAGCATTCTTTAAAATGTTTTATGGTGAAATTACATGGTAACTGACAAATACAAATTTTGTTCAGTATAATTATTCAAATACATCAATATAATAACACAATTTATCAATAAAGTGTCTTTCGTTTTATTGCTGCTCATAGACAATATCCATGTAGAAGATATTCCTCTTTATGCAGACAGATGCTCATAGGAATTCCCAAGAGATTAATTAATTTCACATTCAGCCTTCATTATGAAGACTGCTTCCAACACAATGCCCCAAAGAACCATTGGAGGAAGAAAAAGAGAAAAAAGGCAATTTGCCCACATGGCCATCAGATGGCAACGTATTCACACAGTTATAGAAACATATACGGGGTGTTGGCAATTTTTTATTAGACTATTTAATTTGCATATCTTTAGAAAAAAAGTGAAATTTTGAGATTAACCCATTCAAACCCAGTGTCTATTACAGTGTTCCCATGTATATCCTTTTTCTTGAAATACCTTGCAACAAATCCAAACATATAATCATCTGGATAATTAATCGTTTCACTTTTGCTTGATTATCATTTATAGAAATAAAGTCCATATCTTTTGATGTCCCTTGAACACAATTAGGGTCTGAAATGAATTAGTTCACCAAATAATGTTCCAAACCTGTATACATTTCTTTCATCGGCTTAATTCAATTCAATTCACATTTTATTTGTATAACGCTTTTCACAATACACATCGTTTCAAAACAGCTTTACAGAAAATGCATTGAGTCCACATTAGAGTGATTTGTTATCAGAGGTAACTAAATTATTTATCTCAGAAAGGTACATATACAAATTCACACTTAGCTAAAAATGTATTCATTTAAACAAGCAGAAACACAAAAGAAGATATTTTGAAGAATGTCAGTAACCAAACCGTTGATAGATTGACTTTCATAATATGGAGGGAAACATACTGAAAGTCAATGGGTGCATAAACTGTTGTTACTGAGATTCTTCAAAAAAAAAAAAAAAAAAAAATTGTGTTCAGTTGAAGAAAGAAATGCATACAGGCTTGGAACAACATGAATAAATGATGACAATTGTCATTTTTGGGTAAACTATCCCTTTAAGATATGCTGTGTAAACATCTAATAATGCTGCAGAACTGTTCATAAATTTTAATTTTCACACACTAACTAACTGACTTAAGTAATTAAGTAAAAAAGAGAAGTTGTCGTAGTGTTTAGGAAGTTGTTTTCTGCATCACTCGAGTGTGTTTCCTGCATCTGACCACTAGAGTGCAGCACAACTTTATGTTCAACATAATGCAACATAAGGCTTAGCCTTTCGTCAATATAATATAAACATAAATATTTATAATATAAGACATACATTGCTTCTACTTGTCAATTAAATGTCGATTAAACACACATGCATTAAACATGCCAATCCAACCCAATCCATAGTTCATTCAAAATGTGTGAATTGATAATTAATCATAGCCTATTTTATTTGATTAGGTATTTTCTACTGTAAATGGTTGAGTTATGATAGTAGTATTAATAAAGTGATTGTTTTATTTATTTACCACAATGTTACTGGCAGTTACTCACCAGATAGTGTGGCGAGTCATCATCATGTTCATCCAATATACTCAAAGTCTATATATTTAGAGTCTAATTTGAGCTTTGAGGCTGGTTTTACTTTGAACACAGCCATCTTTATGAGTGTTTAAAAAATCTGTACATTTATTAATGTCCTCATATGCTCATGCAGACAGACAACTCTCTGCAACCCCAGAACATGACAAGTCAGTACAAGCAATTGTGTTCAAAAATTTGCCAATCATAGAATATCTGAAAGAACTCCATTTCTTTTCACCGAGGCCGAATAGACCTTTTTCTTGGTGTTAGATGTTTCTGTCCTTGGGTTGAAGTAATATGTTTTATAATAATGGCAACTAACTTACAGTCCGCACAAGGTCTCAGACTGTTCCTAAATGTCTCAAATTTAATATTGTAGTATAATTGACTAATTATTTTTAACAAAAAAGCTGTCACATGGAACAGACGGAGCACACTGAACTATAAAGATGCCAGTCGCTCTGCCATTATAAATTCTGATGGATGTGATTTTTGGGGTTTTGTTCCTCTCAGGAGGCGGATCTGTGAATGTGTGTGTTGATTGACAGGTGAGGAGGCGGGTTCTGGATGGATCTCCAGTGTCAGCCCCGCCTTTTTCTTGAAATCTGCCCATATATGGTTTCTAACAATAAGACTGGTCCTACATGCACTGAAAAAAAAAATGTGTGTAGCATTTACTTTTAAAACTATTTTTTTAATTGCTAGTAAATTTCACATAATTTCAAAGAAATGGCTGTCACAACCAATTAAATATGACAATTTCTAAATTTCTTTGACATTTTTTAAATTGTAAGTTACAATGACTGAATTAAAGGGTTAAGTTCACTTCGAAATTAATTTTGGTATGTTTCAGCTTCCCTCGAAGGCATCGCAAGATGAAGGTGTATATGTTTCGCAGTATTTTCAATTTTGATATTTTTAGGGTCAAATTGTTTTGTCTGTCAGTCATATAATGGAGGTCTATGGTCACCACCTCAAAATAGCACAGAGAAGTCCAAATTAAACATGATTTAATCATTCAGTAAATGTAAGTACACATTGATGCCTAAGACACCAGAACGAGCGGTTTGTGTTAGAAAACAAAACAGTATATCGTTTTCAGCGCAACCACAAAGCGCCCACGCCCTCAGATCATTTGGACGTGGCTGTAGTTGCAAGAGTTAAAAACGATATAAATATGTTCAGTTTTCTAGCACAAACCGCTCTTTTCGTGTCTTAGGCCATCAATGTGTACTTACATTCACGAGTCATTAAATCATGTTTAATTTGGACTTCTCTGTGCATGCTCTTGAGGTGGTGACCATAGACCTCCATTATATGACTGATGCAGAAGCAGTTTGACCTAAAAATATAAAAATTTTAACTACTGTGAAAACAGAGACACCTACATCTTAGATGACCTTGAGGTAAGCTAAAACACCAAAAATTAATTTCAAAGTGAACTATCCCTTTAAAATGTGACACTGTAAAGTTTCTGTAAAATGTACTACAATTTTTTGATGTTTTATGGTGAACGAAGACACATGTACTGCACGTCTAACCCCTCCTTTTCCTGTCGGCAGCCAAACGGTGATTGATCGGTGTGCGTGTGCATATTTAAACGTGTCGTTTCAAGCATATGTATGTTTTTGTTGTTCGCTGTGCACTCATGCAGCATGATTGCCGAGTGCTGCAGCGAACAAACTAGTGTTGTTTTGTGGTTGACGCAGTCTGTAAATGCCTGTCTGAGTCTAATTGCTACTCATGTCAAGCCTCCTGTCTTTTGGCCGCTGACCTGCCTGTCTTCACGGTGCCCATAGGAGAGTGAGTCTCAGATGTGAATTTCCAGGGCATATGTGTGTAGAGGTGCGCTCGAGGGAACACGAAACCAATCAGGTTCAAGCAGTTCCACACACAGGGCGACCTCCGGCCGCATTGCACGGAAAGGGCAGTCTAGACACTGAAAAGAGCCAGATGGCTAATGGGGGTAATGTGTGGAGGATGAATTAGTCATGACCTTGCCTCGTATTCATAAGGCTAAATGTACTGCATAATGGAGATCGCAAGCAGTGGTGCTGAAGCATAAATCATGTGATGATCTTTTTATATTCTTCTAGTCTTTGCAAGATAGATTTATATGGATTTATAAGGTCGGTTTGTTTCTAACTCTATTTATCTTTAATGTAGCTCTGTTTGTAATGAGTCTCCAATTTTCCAAATGCAGCATTATTGTCGTGTTTCTCTTTTCTTTTCCCTCATTGGATCTTATTGATTTTCCTCCTACTGCTATTGATCTTGGGATCAGGTTTCCCCTGTGCTGTGGAATATGTGTGTGTTTGATGAAGAAAAGGGAAGGGTCTATAAACTGTAAAAAAAAAAAGTCTGCCAGCAATGTTGCCAAACACTTACCATCAAATTACAGTAAAAAAAAACGTAAATTATTTTACAGAAAAATTTTGTTTTTTGAAACCAAATGTTTACCATACATTTCTGTATTTTTACAGTCAAACTGTAAAAACTGAAAAAAAAAAAAAAAAAATCTTATTAGAAAACTCTGAACTATGGAATGTATAGGTTTTTCTGCTTTTGCCCCAAAGCCCCAGAAATGATGTTGTGAAGTAATGCTTTTAATGTATCATTTAAGGTACACTATGTAATTTTTGGCCCTTTAGCGGTTAAAGAAAAAACAAACAAAAAAACTACATGGATTTTGTGAAAGAACATTTGTTTTGAGTTGTGCTTCTTGCTCTGCGGATGAATAAAACATTCACTACTAGGCTTAAAGGAGTAGTTCACTTTAAAAAAACCTTTGCTGATAATTTACTCACCTCCTTGTCATCCAAGATGTCCCATGTGTTTCTCCTCTTCAGTCGAAGGTTTTTGATGAAAACATTTCCAGGATTTTTCTCCATATAATGGACTTCAATGGGAACCAAACGGTTCAGAGGTTCAAAAGACACTTTTAGTGCAAACTGCAAAATGTTCAAAGGGCTTTAAATGATTCCAGGCGATGAATAAGGGTCTTATCAAGCGAAACGATCGCTCTTTAAAAAAACAAAACAAAGTTGAAGTTTCCTAAGCTCAAATGGTCGCCTTGCTCTGTTCTGTGATAAACGTTGTACTCTCCTGTTAAAACTCGTTCATCAAAATGGACACATCTTTTTTCCGAGTCAATTCATTCATTTCGTTCCTTGAATGAACCAGATGACATCGAAAAAAAGATTAGTTAATTTTGAAACACAAACACAAAGACATGCTCAATCTTCTATCCGTAAATCTACCAGTACCACTGGACTTAAAAACATTATTTATGCTCAAATTTATTTTGGATAATTTTTAACCCCAAAAAGTTATGGCACTGGAGCTTGAAAAGCACATTATTACAACATTTATCAGAACATTCTCTTCCCAGTCTTTCAGTAGCACTTCTTTTAGTTCATGTGACTGTCTTTATGACGCACAATGTGCTCTGATTGGTCAGTTGGACCAGTGGGTTTTGATTGGTAAAAGCTTCGAACATGATTTCGGAAATGTAACGCCCTTACCAGTAACCTAGTGAGTTTCAACACACTACTAACATAATGTGGGAATTTTTTAAATGAGGAATATTTGCATGTATACGTTCTTGGAAGAAAACTCAAAGGCTAAGAATCGAGGCACGTCAGGGAGTTCAGAAACTGTGTTTGCTAATAAAGAATATAACTCTCTTTGGAGCAGACCTTTTTCATGCTCAAACAATAACATTACACACTAAAAGACAGTCGTAGAATATAAAAAAAGCACAATAGGACCCCATTAAAATGTTAATATTCTAAAAATAAAATAAAGAATTCTTAGTAATAGAAAAGGTGCCGTATAGAATAATTTAGGTAAAAATCTCCAAAAAATGAGCTACACGCATCAAAAGAATGAGAAGAAATGAGTGCAATGATGTCATTAAAAAACTGAAAAGTTATAGTGCTGCCGAGATATAAACCTAAATTAGCATGCTAAATTACTAGCCCCGGCCCGTCAGGTGTCGTAATACCAGTTTCAGCCATGGGAGGCGGTATGCAGGCGTGCAACATTACCACTCACGACTTACTCAGTACACGAGTAGAGTCGCGCCAGCGTGTGTATGTGTGTGTACTTGTCGTGTGGAAAACAGCCCACTGCTTACATTTCAGTTCAAGGAAGAGTTCAAAAATGATTGGTTCGACATTATGCATGAGGAATACATTTTGGTAAGTTGTAGCATAATGTTACTGTATCTTTCAACAGTGTTCGTGTTCTTTTCCCATTAGTTAGTAGAGATGATCGGTTCACGTGCGCTAGGGATTGTGGTGTAAACGTACAGCGAAACGGTATCTATTGTTTGAATTGCGTAAGAAAATTGACCGAATCCTGAGAGCTTAACTAATCTTCTTGCTAAGTGTCAATAGCGTGTGTCTCACGGTGAATTCGTGAGAGTTGGCAGCTCTGAATGGCGCTAGCTTGATCAACATCAGCCAA
Organism: Hybognathus amarus; assembly: GCA_030378365.1. Classification (NCBI taxonomy): domain Eukaryota; kingdom Metazoa; phylum Chordata; class Actinopteri; order Cypriniformes; family Leuciscidae; genus Hybognathus; species Hybognathus amarus. Next base: position 463,368 of record JAQIUQ010004025.1, on the reverse strand, counting down.
TGCTGTCTGTCTGAATTAATTCAAACTGAACAATAAAAGTGTAATATGAACAAAACGAATACCGTAAACTTCAAATAATAGCCCAGGGTTATATTTTCCCATATCGCAAATGCACCAGCTTGTTTTTGAGGCAGGCGTTAGATGAGTCGGTCTTCATCATTTAGTTTCGAGATGTGGTTCATTGAGTCTCTGATCTCTAAAAATCTCCAAATGCTCCACATGAAACTGCAGTCATCCAACCTTTTACTATCGTGTCAAATAATTATAATAATATGTGCGAGAAAGAGAGAGCAAAACAGCGCTTGTTTGTGTCGTTTAAAGACGTGAGAGTGCGTGCGGCCGCGGCACAACTCAATTTCCTGGAGGTGTACTGCCCCATCTGTTATGGAATATGGAATATGATTAGATTTTAAATGCAAGATGGCACCTTTAAACAAAATTTGACTGTGTATTTGTCAATAAACTAAGTACTATTTGGTTGGTCATGTGATCTCAAAATGGCTGCCTCCATGAGGGTACCTGCTCCAGCTATTATTTAGCCACTGAAATGACTGGATTCTTTATCTCACGTAAGTGTACATCATTTCTAACATCAGTTTTCTGGAGGATTCATGCGTAAAACTTTTTTAATCAGGTAAAATGTTACAGAGTGCACCTGAATTGAAATGATTGCTAAGCAATTTCACAGAGATTTCAAACCCATTTGGATGTACTCTTCTGTTCTGTCTAATTTTTCCCGGTTCCTGGTGCCTTGTTTTTGTGAGCTCTATTCAGTAAATGTCTATCATTTGTAGCACACACAATTCCTAGTACAGGAACACACACACACACACTCAGTGTAGCTCAGATGTGGTCATGCAGTCTAAAGGTATTAAATTATTCCAGCTTAGCAGCCGAACGGAACTGCATGGGGAGATGACAGCGCGATACACGCATATAAAAAGCCGGAATGCGTTTTGGCAAAACAGCGAGAGATGATGACGACGCACTTGAATATCTTCCGATGGTTGTTATGTGTAAAATATTTCAAAATTGGTTACATTTTAGCCCTTTTTACAGTTGGAATAAAAGCTAACTCTACTTCCAGAAGTCTGAGCTACAGCAGGGTTTGTTTAACACTGTTCACAGCTGGCGTTCCCTGATCAAACTGATGTTTTCCCTGCTCAGAGATCATGGTCTTTTAAAAGCTTTAGTGAGTTGTTGGGCAGAGGTTTAAAGACTTTCGCCCTATGTAATGCACCACTGAGCAAAGAGCACTACTCAGAAGATCAATTCTGCAGGCTTGCTCATTTCAGTATCTGTTGCCATCATGCACATCCAAGGCCGATCAATCCTCGATACAGTCTGATATATGTAGTGGTGTGTTCTTGCTTCAGTATGTGAGAGTGATATAGTAGGCTGATAGAGTTTGATGTACTGTTATGTATGTATGTGTGTTATTGGCTGTATATTGTGTTATGAACGTCTATGTGCAAGAGCAAATCTAAATGATTCCTACTTGGACTTACTGATGCTGAGGGATTTTATTTTACATTTTATAAGGAGAACATGTCATTTTTAAGTTTACTGGTTGATGCCTGATTTATACCTGTGGAATGTTGTTGTTCCAGGACTTTTATTTTATATATTTTATGTATTTTATGTGTTTCCTATCCCTTTGAAATAAAATGATTTCATTTATAAATTTTAGATATCGTGCATTCATGAATCTGAATTTTATTTAAATAACTTCTGACCATTACATCAAAGCAAGCTTGTGTTTTCAGCCTAAGGCTGTATATGTGTATAGTGTGTGTGTATGTGTATATATATAATTTATATAAAACAGCTGACCTGTTCTCCATATAAAAACAGCCCTCAGCATAAATGGGTCCAAGTAGATATGTTTATATTGTAGATGATATGTAGATAGACTGTGTATATTTTTACTTCTTTTTACTATTATTCCCATCCATATAAAACAGTTATTTTTTTCTCAAATACATTTCTAAGTCTAAGTAATATAAGTCACAAATAACTTTTTTTGTAAATATGCAGGCTTAATATAATTAAAACGGATGAGTTGCAGAAAAATTCACCCCCTCACAGTTGTCATGAAGGGCAAAATAAGCTATAAAGACCAAAACCACTTTTTGCTTTAGGCCGGAAGACACACTGGATGCGTGGCGCGAGCGTCTCGTAAGCGTGGCGTGTCTCTTTTTATTTCGGCTCCCATGTTAACAGATTAGAGCTTGCACAGTGCCCGCGTGACACGCGCGTCTCAGGCGCGGCATGAGCCGCGCGGAAAACGCGTGCATGCTAGAAATAGAACCGACGCCTATTTTTCACGCGACACGCAAGCGTGTTGGAAGCGTTTCCAGGCAAAAAACAATAGGAAACAATGTTTATTTGTCATTTTGTACACGAATACATATGAATAAATTACATTTTGATGTTTGAAAGTCTAGGTTTTGACATACATTCAGATATCAAAGTAATTTAAACAAAAAATAATATGAATAATTATCAGTTTTCAAATATTGCCATTATTTTGCCTATATATAATTATGTCATTTATTTTTTTTTAACAATTGAGTGCTGGTGTCCACTACAGAGGTCATAGCATAACATAAAAATATATTTTCTCTTTTTTTCCATTTGTTTCTTATGCTCATAACAATGTGATTACATGAAGAAGAAGAAAAAAACTTAAAAAAAAAAACGTTCTGGGTCTCAGGATGATATAAAGATACGATAGGCTAGAATAACAACATACTAGTGTGTCTTCTGAGTAACGGTCCACCATCAGGCTAAATAAGCTCTTTAAAGCTACACAAAATTTGAAAAAGTTATTGAAATAAACAGACAGCCCACTTCCATATTTTTCGGATTTTGGAAGATGCGTGATAACAGAGTTGAAATTGTTGTCATAAAGGCAAGAGCAACACCGCTAATCCAAATGTAGACTGTCCCTCATGTCATCTGGCAGCAGCAGCGCCGCGTCAGACACGCTTCTGGTGTGCAAAGACACAGAAAACGCGATGCAGCCGCCACGCAGCTGACACGCTACAGAAACGCCATGCTCACGCCACGCATCCAGTGTGTCTCCGGCCAACGGATGAGTTGCAGAAAAATTCACCCCCTCACAGTTGTCATGAAGGGCAAAATAAGCTATAAAGACCAAAACCACTTTTTGCTTTAGGCTGTAAACATGTTTTTTTCTGCTGTAAAGTTGGGCATTTTAACATGGGGGAGATACAGATTTGACTCACTTCTGCAGCCTGCCTCAAGTGGCCGGTAGATGAATTGCAGTTTAATTCACTTCCGTGTGGTTTCAAGGAGACAGGGAAGTTGCCACTTGATACACAGTCCATTTTTCTGTGGTAGTAAACCAAAAAAGGTTGTCTAGTCTCAAACTTAATTTTTTTGGTTGATGGTTAGTTTTTACTATTCTCTTCTCATGATTCACTGCTTCCAGTGTCAACACTAAGATATGAGTTTCAGGTCACGTGTAGAGTCTCTGCAATAAACTGCTGGAATTGCATTATGTTCTTTGCAGGGTTTGCATATGTATGAATGCGTGTGTGTGGCGGTGTATTCACTCACAGGCCACTGAAAAGCTCCTAATGCAATTTCACACTGAATCTGGCTAAAGTAATTAGCAGCTCTCCATTTTTCCTAATGAATGTAATCACCCAAATGGTCAAACGGATTAAACTCAACCTCACCGTTTGCAGCAACGAGAACAAGATACCGTTATGCCGTCTGCAATGGAGGGTGTGTGTGAAAAGAATTCCTACAAATTAACGCATTCCTCAGCAAACCGACGTGGACATTCCGCATCCGAGATACGATAGCTTGTTATCCGTGTGGGGGATTCGGGTCTGAGCAGATACCCGATGATGTTTCCTGGCTCCCGTTCAGACTTAATGAGTTTGACAGGTGTTGCGCTGAACTGGAAGCAGGAAGCAGGAAGGACAGTCTTGTTCTGGGTGATTGCTGGCCTTCAGGCTCCATTTTCAGCACCTGCGGAGCAGATCTCGAATCAGTCTCTGGGGCAATCGCTTTCAACGTGACTCCCATCCTACAGGAAGCCGGAGCCAACTCCGTAATCATCCTCAAAACAGGCCAGACGTGACTAGTCCGAGCTCCTTAAAAAGGCTTGCTGGAATAGTTGCAGGAAAGGATGGCTGTGACATCCTGTAGTGGTTTGTTTGTATTTGCGTCAGCCATGTTGAAGATAAATTCATCATCATATCCTGTTTATCTCGTTTTTTTTCGCCGTCTTTTTTCTTTCTCCCTTTCCTCAGATACTATCTCCGGAATCTCCCATGTGGTGCGCCGGCCTGTGATGGATCCACAAGTCCAGGAAAATGAAAGTGTTTCAAAAATGGAATGAGGTCCTTGAGATGTATTAAATTCTGTGTAATATATTGTGTCCTGCTATAGAGGGGTGTATAGAAACCCTGATATAAATCAATACAGAAAACAGCAGCGTGGGGGTCGCTGTAATATGAATCAAGCGATTTAAAACATTGGCTGAAGCCTATTTGGAAAAGAATCCATTAGGGTTACTCTCCGCAGTTGCGAAATTGAATTCGGGTAGCGAGTGGTTTGAGGACTCATTTGCGATGAAATTGAGAAGGGGTTTAATCAATAAGACATACTGTATGTGGAATGCGAAACATAAACAGGGCTGGAAGAAAAGGCGCGGGGTGAGATTGAGGGATAAGCACGCCGATGATTGCTAACTCCCTTTCTCACACCCACGCACCCATAAATTCCTGAAGAACACCTCAGAATTGCCTTCCTGCCAGCGAAAGTGTGAGTTTGAGAAATGCAATGCTCAAAATTCCTTAATTTAGGAAGGCATTATAAGGGAATTGCTCTTAATGCTAATCTTGAAGCTAACCTCGGGCCTTTTCCCAAGAGCCCAGCTCACACCACCATACATTTCCAACTCACACACAGTTCCTGGATCAGTTTGCTTCAGATTGAATTCTATTCATTAAGTCTCTGAGGACAGCCAGAAGGATTTACGCTATTCTGCTTGTGAATTACCTCTCTCCTTACTCGACATAATACCCACATATTTGAGTTTTCTAATCGATTAAGTTGAAAGGGATAGTTCGGCCAAAAATGATATTTAAACCATGCATTACTCACCCTCAAGCCGTTCGAGATGCATATGTCAATCTTGTTTCAGACGAACACATTTTCAGTTATTTTAGAAAATGTCTTAGACCCTTCAGTGGATATAATGTGAAGAAATGGGGTCCAGCTCCTTCAAGTCCCAAAAATGTGCATAAATCCTTCACAAAAGTCATCCATCCGGCTCCAGGGTGATAAACGAAGGCCTTCTGAGGGTAATCCGTGCGGTATTGTCATAAAAATATACATATTTAAAACTTTATAAATTAAAATATCTGACTTCAGGCGACGATCGACGTACGTTCGCGGGATGGAAGTCGGCGTACGTAGCGTAGGAAACGTCGTGACGTCACGAGTCCTACCTCGTACGCCGACTTCCATCACCCGTGAATGTACGTAGAGTAGGAACCGTCGCGACGATCATTGCCGGAAGTCAGATATTTTAATTTATAAAGTTTTAAATATGTATATTTTTACAACAATACCACACGGATTACCCTCAGAAGGCCTTCGTTTATCCCACTGGAGCCGGATGGATGACTTTTGTGAAGGATTTTTGCACATTTTTGGGACTTGAAGGAGCTGGACCCCATTTCTTCACATAATATCCACTGAAGGGTCTAAGACATTTTCTAAAATAAGTGAAAATGTGTTCGTCTGAAACAAGATTGACATATGCATCTCGAACGGCTTGAGGGTGAGCAATGCATGGTTTAAATATCATTTTTGGATGAACTATCCCTTTAACATTGACAGGAATTATGTTTTTTCACAACAGTTTCTCAATAGCATATTCCATTTCCGAATCTTCTGAATTCGTAGCCTTTGGAAATGAGAGGTAAAGTGCTTGTGAAGCAGAATGTGTGTGAGAGAGAGAGAAACTTGATGTTCAAGGACTTTGAAAAAACTATGAAATTATGGAAAAAGCGAGTCACGTCCCACCACCTGAGATCCTGTGTTTACCAAAATGTATCAGGCATCCATATCAAGCGAATCCACATTACTTCCAACGAACGCTTCAGGTAGAAATCGATTTCCTCAGAGTGAACTTCGCTCTGGAAAGTTCCTGTGGTTTGGATGCTGCAGACAAAGAGAGAGAGAGGGAGAAGAAATGGAAGAACAAAACTCTCTCTGGCACTCTAAGACCACTGGGAAGTTGAAGACCTCCAACTCTCGATTGCTAGAACTTCATGCATTGCTTTGCAGTCATGCCTGTGGCATATTCTGGACCCCTGTTGTGTGTGTCTGCATCCTTTCGATTCCCTCTTTCTTTTTCCCACTGGTTTAGTGTACTAGTACTATCTGTAGCCTCAGTCTAGGATCAATTCTGATTTGGGAATGCATAGAATTCTCTATTGCGCTCCTCTGGAGATCATCGTGTATCAGATTGCTGTAGTATATGCCAGGCCTGATGTCTGACCATTTAATGTCAACATGCATTACCGCAATCCATTTTACTTCCATATTTCAGTGTAAATATTGAATGAGGAAAAAATGCAGGTTGGAACTTGATTTCATCTATTGGGAATGGATTGAAGGAAATATGTTGTCACTTTTTCACATTTTGTCACAATCTTATTTTTAATGTTTAAAGGGACTCTCCACCCATTTGCATTAATCTTTCCATTTTAAGAAACCCAGTTATACTATTGAATGGTCGTGCAACACTCTCTCATTTTCCCCGAGACGAGAGAAATCTGCTATTTACCTTTTCACTTCCTCCAACAATGACGCAAAAATCGTCATTTTATGTCATTGTTGGAGGAAGTGTAAGAGAGGGGATTTCTGTAAAGACTACAAGCACTAGATCTCACCCTTTCAAACCCGCCCATGGGGGTTGGGCTTAATGCGCTAACAGACCAATCACAGAACACGACTGTAGAACGCAAAAGCCCAATCCCGGACATTTTGGACGATCTCTAAACACATTTTCGGGCAGACTCATCACAGAGACTCACTAGTAGCCTAGACTTGTTGTTTAACTACTGCGCTCAGTTACCAGTAGGCGTGGCCTCCTAGGGCAGCGAAGCAAGTGCATTCTGGGAGTTGTTGTCTTTCATCCACATAAGCCAAAAATAAATTTTCTGGCTTTTCTCAGTCTAGAAAGCTCCAAATTCACAAATAATTTCACTTTTTCTACACAAATTACCCATTTTAATTACACATTCATCATTCCAGAGGTGAAATGACCCTTTAATACATAGGTAATGCCAGTTATTGGGCTGCATTCATTCTGCTTTTAAAAGACTTTGAAAGTCATTTAAATCTATCTATAAATTACAGGAATGTCTGTCTGTCTTTTAATCGCATATCCCTCGAACTGTTAGTCCGATGGATTTCAAACTTGACAGGTGTCTTGATATGGGCACGAGTAAGTGCTGTGCCAAATCTGATGTTGTCTGGATTAGAAATGCAAAAGATATCATTAAATGAATCGGTTAAAGAAGCACACATTGGCTTTTGTCGCTCTAGCTGCTGGCCACTCCCCAAAATAAATATTCTGACATTATAGGGATGTGGTTTAAAAATATCTAAATATTATATTTTATTCACAGCCATCATTTGTACTAGGCTATTCACAAACTGTTTGCTCATGTGTGGCGTTTCTCTGAGGTCACTGTGTAACTGCTCCCGCCAAGGTCTGAACCTCTCTTCTCCGTGCTTAATCATTTGTGGATGCAACACTGTTTAATTCTGAATTATTTTATTCTGTTGCGCTTAACGTTATCGTTTTCTAAGAGTTTAGTCTCCTGTGTTATAGTAGCCTAGGCTATTCAGCAAACCAAACCAACAATTACTAAAAACACACAAAAACATATTTTGCATGGGCATTGCACTAGTAATTAACATAATTAAAATACATTTTGTACGTCATTAAAAATAATTAATTATTTGTTAATTCATTTGAATCTTGTACATATTTTACAAGTCTGATTTGTGAAACCCAGACTCTATTCCTGTTGCCATAGAGAAAAGATTGTTTCATGCCATTTTGTGGCTCAATTGTTTCGAGAAATTCTTTGCATGACTGCTGAATAATGTCTTTGTGGGTTGTTTAATGAGCGAAGCCGAACGTAGTGGTTCATCTCAATTACTAACCCCTTCCGCTTCTACGGCAGAGCAAACCGATTTATCAGCTCGCTTTATGTGAGCTAATTGCTCAAGCAGTGGTTGATAATAGAGATTGATTCTGGACATTTCCACATCACTACTTCATGTTCATAGTGAAATCAGCTTTCTTTTCCTCTTCTAAGCTAAATCAATCAGCTTTCTGTCTTTCTTATACATTTTCACTGTCCCCCCTCACGCTGGGACCCAGTGGGCCTGTTTGACTGAGCTCAGATCTTCTGCATTAATTAAGACTAAATATCATCAGGTACTGCAAGGTCACCTCTGTCATTTAGAATGACTCTTCTCTCTCTCTCTCTCTCTCTCTCAATATATATATATATATATATACTCTATATATACTGTATATGGATGGAACAGTAATAGTAATCCTGATCAGTGTAGTCAATATAATTATATGCATTTTCTTGCAGTATTTTATGCATTATTATATGCATATAATTTTCTTTTTTGCATAAAATATAACCTGTAGCTGTTTTTTTTTGCCAAATTATTTTGTTCAGATAAATTCCTCAATCAAGTTAAGTGTTTTGTTTTTCCCTCATAAAATTACATAGAATATATAAATTATTTTCCTCAAATGTGACCCTAGACCACAAAACCACTCACAAGTTGTACGGGTATATTTGTGCCAATAGCCAACAATACATTTTATGGGTCAAAAGTCATTAGGCTAATAAGTAAAGATCATGTTCCATGAAGATATTTCATACATTTCCTTCCGTAAATATATAAAACATTTATTTATGTGAGTGAATACAGCACAATTGCAAATTGATTTTTTTTTCTGATTCCAGATTTTCAAAGAGTTGTATCTCAGCCAAATATTGTCCTATCCTAACAAACCATCAATGGAAAGCTTATTTATTCAGCTGAGCTTTCATATGATGTATAAATAAATAAAAAATGTACCCATGGTTTTGTGGTCCAGGTTCACATATTTTGATAAGACTTGCATCCCCGCTGGACATACCTTTTGGACACTGTCAGCCAATCAGATTTGAGTTTGAACCCATTGAGAAGTGCTTTCTAGTTTCGTGTGCATCCGACGGTCAGTAACTGGACTTTATGCAGTGTGTCTGAGGCTGTAATATCTTAGTTTTTCCAGAGACATTATGCAGCTTCTTGAACTGTTTGTCATTTGTGTGTGTGTGCGTGCATGTGTGTGGTTCAGATATACCCTGCATTATAGGTACAAAATGTAAAATTTGCCATCATCCAAAATCCTTGTCCTTGTGGGGATATTGTTTTGGTCCCCCTGAGGAAAACAGCTTATAAATCATCCTGTGTGTATAAATCATGTTTTTTTTCTGTTTTCTATGCTAGGTAGGTTTAGGATTATGTGATATAATATACAGTTTGTACACAAATATACACATTTTAATTCAAAATATATCTATTTCTATATATATATATATATATATATATATATATGAAGAGTTCAGATGCAAAAGCCTCTAAATGCCATTTGAAATTTTCTTCTAAAATGATCATTTTTATCAAGCTTTTATATTTAAGTTCAGTAATTTCACTTAAATGACAATTAATAGGTAATCTTCATAGCCATTTGATTTAAGTGAAATTACTGAACTTAAATATACAAGCTTGATAAAAATGATCATTTTAGAAGAAAATTTCAAATGGCACTTAGAGGCTTTTGCATCTGAACTCTTCATATATACTGTATATACAGCCAAATTCCCGTTTCAGACTTTCCCTCTTTTTTTCCCTCAAGATCAGCGGGAAAAAATGTGTGCAGAATCCATTGGCCCTAGCTATGTTAGCATGCTCAAGCAGTGTGAATGCGGACATTTCTGTCCCTATAGAGCAGAGCGAGCATGCCTCTGTAAGTGTGTGTATGTGTTTGTATGCGGCACAGACCGCAGGGAACTGTGTGGTCAAGCTGCGAGAAGCTCTCTGCATGCTTATCATCTGTTGCTTATCTCTCTGCATGCTTCTGAATGGCTCTGACCTACAGGTGAGCCATACAGGCACCTCACGCTGGGCTCATAAATTACTGGGGCCTTGAGAGACTGCTAGAAGCAGAGAGAGAGAGAGGAGGAGGAGGTGTGGAGGAGAGGTGTGAGGGTTAAAGTCTTTGTACCTGCCGTTCCTAGAGCGCAGAGGGGTGGTCATTTCTCTCCCTTCCTCTGCTGACAGCTAATCAGCATCCGTAAATTAGGATGTATCCTCTCCGCTCCTGCACGGTTGCTATATTATTATTAGCGAGGAGCGGTTGGACAAAAGACAACAACCTCGGCGGTGCCACAAGGCACACATAGCCCTGAGCTGCATCCTTGATTTAGGCGAAGGCAAGTGTGGTGCTTTTGATTCCTGGAAGCCGTTGCAGATAACAAAGAACCATAAAACATTGTTACAGTGCTGCATTGACAGCGTGATTCTGTCACTACCTCCTACATAATAGAAGCTGAACAGTCTGTATGTTAGCTATTTCCTGTCAGAGCCTGCTAGTTCTATAAAAAACAAACAGCAAGATGCAGACTTGATCGCAAACATTAATGCATTGACCACATTTTTTTGGAATACTGCATAAACTATTACTAAAACAAAAACAGTAAAAATGTGCATCACTGCAAGGCAGAAATGTAATTTATTGTGCCCATCTTTAAGACATTTTACATTTTGCGGTAAGTGGGCAGATATAGCAAAATAATAACACCCATTTTATTTACTTTAAAACATCTATCATTATTGTTCTTTTAAAATAGAATTCTGTTGTTGTCCAATGCTGAAAGTTTAAATTATAGCTGAAATTGCCCATATAATTGCTTGCTTTTCAATGTATACAAAGAACACCCAAGCCTCATAGCACACCATCTCTTTGTTGTCTCTCCATAAAACCAAATGGGGACTGTAAAAGGGTTAGTGCAGACAAAACATCTACTGTATCTATCTTCATTTGGTGATAAAATATCAAATAAATGTATGTAAACAACACTGTAAAAAAATCTGTACAGTAAATTACAGTAAAACTGGCAGCTACTTGCCAGTAACTTACTGTAGATTTAAATTATTGTTATTTACTGGCAACAGTTTGTTCAAAGTTAAATGAACATTAAACATTAACAAGTCTTTATCTTTACAGAACAAAACAAAAATAACAGCATCATGCAAAGCATTCTGGGAACCAAAATCTGAAGGGAAAAAACAGAAAAAGATTGATGAAGATTTCTGGTTCCCAGAATGCTTTGCATTAGATTGTTATTTTAGTTTTTATTCTGTAAAGACAAAGACTTGTTAATGTTTAATGTTCATTTAACTTTGAACAAACTGTTGCCAGTAAATATACATCAATTTAAATCTACAGTAAGTTACTGGCAAACTGCTGCATAACTACAGCAATTTTCTTACAGTGAAGCTATGAGGACATACAGGGTTTCCGGGGTCTTAAAAAGTCTAAAATTATGAACTTTAAATTTAAGGCCTTAAAAGTCTTAAATTTCATCTGAGGTCTTTAATTTGATTTAGTCAGGTCTTAAAAAGATTTTACCCTCGTTCATTTGCCAAAACTCTGGCCGCAGAAAATTATTACAAAGTAGCAAAAAGTATTGAGTCGTAGCCTACAAAGCGGAGCTCTAGTGCAGGGTTGAAACCGGTTCAAACACGCGCTCGCACGCTAGCATTAGCTCGTGGCTTGATACGAGGTAGCTCGGCCAAGAGGCCGTCTCATACACCAGGTTTGGTGTATGAAATTTTTGGTAATGCGTCTTGTACAGTAGGTCTTAAATTTAAATGTTTATGGTCTTAAAATGTCTTAACAAGGTCTTAAATTTGACTTACTGAAACCTGCAGAAACCCTGGACATAAAAAACTACAATAGAACAAAGAAACAACCAAAAATAGACCTACGGAAAAACTTAGAAATGCTACAAAAATTTTATAAAAAAGTGTGTAAATTAAATTTACTTTTGTTCTAATTAAAGTTACAAAAAGTGATTTAGTCAAGAGCAGTGAGTGAATTTCTCTATTTTGTTGTTGATTAACATGGATGACAGACAGCAGGAATAGTAGGCGGCTGTCACTTTAAAAGCTTCAATATACTGTTACACATGCATTTTCTTTCTCAAATGTTTACGTGCACTTAAGGCATAAATGACTGTTGTGATAAATTATGTTTACTTGGAGACTGTGGTAGATTTTTCCCTAAACCTAACTACGTGCCTATAATATTTATACTCTAGCACGTCTACACATTGACGGCGGCTGAATTTAAAGGGGCGTTGAACTGAGAAATCAGAGTGCATGTAAACGTTAAACTTTCATGACCACCCCATAAGTAGTGTATAAAGACCCATTTTAGACTTTGTGACAGAAATTGTATTTGTGCAAATTAAAGGTTGTGTAGGTCAGAATTGAAAAAAACCCTTTTTTTTCCAAATTTCTTTAAACTTTACTGTATATATCAATGCATAATTAAAATCTAAGTACTCTGAAAAAGAAAGTATAAAAATCGAGTGTCTGTAGACCTCTCACGACTGTTTTAAAGACAGCTCATTATTTTCCATTCACTTCACCCCCTCCCTTCTTGGCTCCTTCCAAAGCCACGCCCCCAAAACACATGAACGCGTAGCTTCGACATCTGAGCTGAAAGACGCATTATTTACCTGAGACGAGCGAGAGGAGGAGGAAGAAGTGCATGTAGTGACATCGATGTCAGAAACACATGTAAATAAAAAAATCTAACTATCATTATGAAGATAAACAAATAAGTTGTATTTTATTACTCTCTATCAAGCTAGCATATTGATATTGGTAAAGCTTACAATATTGATTCGCTGAACGAGCTAGTTAGTTATCTATAAGGCAAAGCTAAAAACAGGTTGCATGATACACGTTTTTCCATTGCCATCATTTACACTGTGATGAAGATGAATTTCATGTAAGATTCATTACATATATATGGTGTTCTGCATGTAAGAGTTTGCTTGATGAAAGCATTGTTGATTCTGATGAGGACTACACACCCGAGACAAGTAAGTTACCCATAGACAGTATAAGACAGCAAGTACCGCATCGTCAGCTCGAGGACAGATGCTGTGGTCGAGGGCGAAGCAGAGGATTTTGCTATTAGGGTCCGAGGGAAGTAGAGGCCGAGGACGGGGTAGTCGAAGTGCAGGGCAAGGAGCACTTTTTAGACAAGAGGACCTGTGTCGAGTTTTGCATCTTCAAGCTCAAACAAGCACGCGAACAGGTACGATCTGGATACGCGCAAGTGGGCAGGTCCTGTGTGGCAAAAGGGTGGTTGCCATGGTTGCGAGAGAGTGACAGTCGCCTAAGCCAATCCATTGTTTCAGTCCCGGTTCGAAATAATGAGCTGCGTTTAGTGCAGATTAAACGGTCTAGAGTCACTCGATTTTATACTCTTTGTTTTCAGAGTACTTAGATTTTAATTATGCATTGATATATATAGAAAGTTTAAACAAATTTGGTAAAAAGTTTTTATAAAATTCTGACCTTCAATACCTTTAAATAATTGAAAACTTTTTTTCTATACACTATTATATACAAGTTAGATGTATAAAGCAAAATAAAATAATTTTCAGGTAAAATCGAATTAATTTAAATGTATTTTTTTTTTACAATAATTTTTTTCCTTAAAGTTTCTCCTAGAACTTGAAAAGCTTTTGAGCTAGATAATAAATCTCTGGCTCTTTTTGAGGGTCTATCCCTGTAGCAGCTGCAACAGACAATGTTTACACAAAGAACAGTAAGGTGAAGGCATTACAGATGTTCCTGCTGGGGCATATGCATGTTGTATTGTGTGTGTGTGTGTGAGAAAGAGAGCTCCTGACATGTCGATCTCTCCGGCTATGAAGCCCCTTGAGTCTCTCAAACCCTTCCCCAGCAGTGAGACTTGGACCCCTGCTCTCCTGCTCTTCTCTTTCCTCATCTCATTCGCCTCCCCTTCTATGGGCCAGTCAGAGGTGAATCCAGTCAGAGTCGAAAGAATGAACATTTTCCCCGTTGCCCAGTCATCTTTATCAGCAGCAAGTAGAGCAGAGTGAGTATGTGTGTTCGCGTGTGTATACACCGCTCACGCTGTGGCCTACCGCCTCTGACCACTCAGCAAACACAGAGCACTTGTAGACATTACCTTAGTGATGACACACATGGCATGTTTGTGTGCGTATGTGAGGGCCAACATCTAGAACTCAGTGAGAGCATGTAGATGAATTATAACCTGCTAGAGTTCTCCGAGTGGAAAGCGCTGTAATGGTGTGTGTCCATTATCTGTACGCTCGGTGCCTGCGGTACCACTCCTGCTGGGCCAGACCCATCGCATTTGGCGTAAATATTACATTTCAGACTCCATTCATCTGTGTACATCCTGTCCATGCTCCTAAACAAATTACGGATGCATTTCCTTTCTTGTGTAGCTCTGCACACACTTGTGTGGATGAGTTACCATTCAGAAGATTGCTACGATAACTAACAGATGCTCGAACAGTCGTTCCTTTCATCCTCTGCGTCGCCGCGGAGTGAATTTAGCTAGATTAGTTTGACGTGAGTGCTGCAATTTGCGAGGAACATGATGTCTATGGATCCGAGGCAGATGAGTCCAATTAACCCGATCTAATCAACTTGTTAAATCCGGGTATGGAAATGCAGACTGTTGTTGCTGGGTGGGCTGTCATCCTAAAGGTCGCTTTTGACATAACTGTAGCATGTTTGCAGTGAGCGGGTTTATTGCTCCCTTCAGCGCTTATGGTAGTTCATTTCACTCGTGTGAGGTTATAATTTGGCAGTGTGTCAAATGTGACTCTACCAGCAGTTATATTCAGATGGCCAAATTGATATGCAAAAGCTAAAGTTAATTCAATTCAGGAGCCAAGTATTATAAGAGAAGAGCGGAAAGATCTCGACACAAAACACAAAACCAAGATGCAAAATAAGGCAAAAAGTGATAGTTATACAGTATAAAGCTACATTTATTTCCATCAAGTGGTGCATCAAGGTCTTGTATTGACAATTCAAGTCCAGCACTTTGTAAAGTCTCCTCTGGCACATCCCAAAGACTTTCAAAGAATTTAAAGGTCTGAACTAATTAATGTGCCAATTAAGGTGCCAATTAATGTGAAAATGATTCTTCCTACTCCCTCCCAACCATTATTTCACAATGACGAGTTGGCAACGAATGTATATTAGATCCTAAATGGTATTTTTAGGGATGCACGATATATCGGCCACATTATCGGTCTCGGCCGATATATGACAATTTTTAATGTTATCTGATCGGCCCAACAAGAACATTTAGCCGATATCCAAAAGCCGATAAATTATGGGTAACACTTTACAATAAGGTTCATTAGTTAACATTAGTTAATGTATTTACTAACATGAACTAACCATGAGCAATACATTTGTTACTGCATTTGTTCATCTTTGTTAATGTTAGTTCATGAAAATCCAGCTGTTCATTGATTGTTCATGTTAGTTCAACGGTGCATTAACAAGATTTTAATCAAGTATTAGTAAATGTTGAAAATAACATTAAAAGGAAAAAGGAAAATCCATTTAAAGTGCAAAATGTGCAGCGCAAGTCTGTCATATCGGCTGCACAACATTTAAATAAGAGAACATCATAATTGTGTTTGTATCTTGACTTTTAATGAGGAGACTTTTTTTATAATCAGGCTCTCAAAAATTGTCAAAACATTTGGATTTAGATTTATCGGCCAATATATCGGTTATCGGCTTTTAAATATAAAGAATTATCGGATTCTCGGTATCGGCCAAAATTGTCATATCGGTGCATCCCTAATTTAGATGTATTTAAAAACAATTAAAAAAACCTCTACATACCCTCCTACATGCAACTTTTATATAAACAAGATCTCACAAACTTTGATTGTTCTTCCACAACCATACAAGTTAATTTTTCCTACAATTCAACTCAATTTCAAATAAGTTGGTGATAGAGGTCTTTCTTCATGCACATTTCATGCTTTCCGCTCTCCAATCTCTTATTCTTCTCTCCCTGGAAATAGATTCTGTCCCGAGGAGTGGCGAGAGGAGGAAACCCATAAAGACTGAAATATTAATTCTCTCTATGCCCATGACCTTGTGCGGTCGCCTGCGCCGCATTTTATTGTGGGAAATGGGAGATAGCGAAAGCAATAGATGTTGAAGAGTTTTCCCTTGTCCCACGATAAATGAAATGTGTGACTCTTTGACACCTCAGTTCTGAGGCTTCAAGATGCAATATTGAAGAAAGAGAGGAGGCTGCGGATATTTTAGAAGAAATCAACATGAAGGCGTTTTCTCCTTTTATTTAACCCGATAGCTTTGGATGAAGTCCCATGTGGTGCATCTGTAAGTGTTTGTGTATGCGAGAGCATGTGTGTCACATTCACCCTGTAAAGGACAGATGTGATCAATAGAGATTATTAATGTTTCATGAGTGTTGCCACATGTATGCGTGCCTGTGTAGTACTTGGGTTCTCGGGGCGCTGCGAAGCCACAGGTTCAATGACATTTGTTGAAACCTTCGTCTATCATTTCTCTCTTACTCGCATTGTCTTCCTCTCTCCCTTCCCCTTGATCTCCCTCTCTCTCATATTCCCCTGTCAGAATTGCATCTCTCCCCCTCCTTCTCCTTTTCTCCTCTATTTTACCTCTAGTTGTGTACTGAAAGATGAACTCCAGCCGTTTGGAGACATAAGGTCACCCGCAATTTAAGACACAAAATCCATAGAGCAAGTGATGTAAGCCGCAAGCCCCTCTATCTCTCCAAAGTACATCAGCTGTTTGTTCTCATTCTGTTTACACAATGCGGCTACAAGGTAAACATTCGACTGCAATACACTGTCCATCTACAGCGCTGTGCGAAACTGCATTCAATTATAGTTGTTTTTCTAGTTTTATAGAGTTCTTTTGTGGATTACAGTTCTATGTTTGAATTCATTCAATTGGACTCTTGTACAAGTGGACTGGGGCTTTACTTGGATGTAACAGTTTTACTTTCAAGTAAACGATTTTATTATATTTTTATTTTATTGTATACAAGTATATTATTGACTAAAACGCACTTCATTGAACACACACTGACCTAGTAGTTTTGTTTTGTGTGTTTTACTGTGTTTCTATTTAGGGCCGAACACTAATGGTTGCTCTGTTTATTATTATTATTCTTCGCATAATAAGATGAATCGCATTTTTGAGGGCATAAACATGCACGAAAACTCAAGAAAATTTGCATACACTTGTTGGCGAAAATTTACATCTGATATGCGTTTCAGAATTGGGCGGGGCAAAATGGCTCCATAGCGCCATCCAGTATTGTGCTAGTTCATGAACTCATTCATATTTTGGGCGGAGCGTGAACTGACGTACTATATTATTGCCTGATGAGCGCTGCTGTGTCGCGTTCAGTCTGGTGTCTGTGAACGCATGCTCTCTCAGTTTAACTTTGTACAATCAGGGTGCCAGATTTCTATAGAGACTTCCAGGCGAAAACCCGGCTAAAACACATGTAAACAGGCCTTAATATGTAGCGAAAAAACAACCAATCTGGCAACACAAGTCTCCAGGTGTCGCATTCGCGCTGTCGTTGACAAAGCAGCGAGCGGAGAAGGCGTCGTATGATCATTTAAATGGATTTTATGACGAGGTCGTTGAAGATGGGATAAATCTTACATTTCTGTGCAAACTGCCACTCGAGTAAATAATTGTTTCCTGTGATTGTATATGCGTGTGGCAATAAAAAAAGCTTGCAACAGATGGAAGAAAAATAACTATGAATGAACTAGTTCATTTTTTGAAGTGACAGAACTGAAGTTCATTAAAAAATGTGTGAACTGAACTTAAAGTTCATGTAGAAAGTGAACTTTCCCAACACTCGGCGCCATTTATAAAGGTTCAACAGAGTGCGCCTCCTGCTACGTATCAAGTATGTGTACAAAACTTGGTACATGCATGTAATGACCCAATACCTACAAAAAAGTCTCTTGGTGCGTGTCCCTAAACACAACAGGAAGTCAGCCATTTTGATCTTCCTCTCCAATTTTTTGTGCATTTTTGCCCATTTTCAGGCCTTGATACTTTAACAAACTCCTCCTACAGTTTTAATTTGTATTTATTTTAGTTTTAATACTTCAGCTTTTAGGTTGGGTCGGTAATTTTAGGAGAGGCTTGCAATAGCTAGCTAGCTTTGAAAGCATAAGATCGCCACCCTACCTTTAAAGTGTCTTCAAAACCACGCCTCCTCCAAAACACATTAAATCGTACAGCAGGAAGCAAACAAAAGTATCACTAGAGACGGCGTTAAAGAGATTTTTGGTATGTTTTAGCTTACCTCAAGGGCATCCAAGATGTAGGTGTCTTTGTTTCCGCAGTAGTTTCAATTTTGATATTTTTAGGTCAAACCGTTCTTGTCTGTCAGTCATATAATAGAGGTCTATGTTCACCACCTCAAAGAGCATGCACAGAGAAGTCCAAATTAAACATGATTTAATGACTCGTAAGTACACATTGATGGCCTAAGACATGAAATGAGCAGTTTGTGTGAGAAACGAACAGTATTTATATCGTTTTTACCTCTTGTAACCAGCAACCGCGTCCAAGTGATGTGGTTACAAGAGGTAAAAACAATATAACTACTGTTCGTTTCCTCTATTTCCTCTTGCATTTTAAATGTTCATTCTTCATCTTGTGAGACCAAAAGTAGGCCAAAGTATTGACAATTCATCTTATACTTAGGGATGTATACCATATTTTGTCCAATCAAATGCTTTTAATGATGAGAACGCCTCCCCAACTATTACCACCTGCAACAGACTATCAATAGCAAGCTAATCAGGCTCCCTGAATAGAAACTTAAAGCTGGATTTGCTATTAAAAAGGGGGACAGGCACTTCATGTCTTAGCTAAACTTTCTGTTTCAGTAGGAAATTTCAAAAACACCATTTCATATGGTAAAAGCCTTGCTTGATCTAAAGAGTACATCTTTACGCTGACAGAACAGAACAGAACAATTCAATTGTATTCCACAGCCTTTTCTTTATTTACTTCTAGCTGTTAGCAACACTTCCCTTGTTAGTATAGCAGTTAGCCTTGTAGTAGTTCAGCAGCACTGAGCAAACTGTCCGTTGCATTTTAATCTATTTGTTTTACGGATATTGCTAACTTTGACAGCTAACTTTAGTCTTCTCATCTCAGCAGTAGTTAGCAGGTTTCAGGCCTGTTTCAGACGGTTAGCTGTGCTGGCAGGCGGTGTGCCCGGGCGGGGTGGCAGTGTGCCTGGAGAACGCTGCTCAAGGGAGGAAGCCGCTCTCTGATGTTTACTTTTGCTTTTTGCGGCTTGCGTTAGGGTTTGTTTAGCATTACAGGATGGTTGAAAGTGGGGCAGTGTGGTTTGATGAGCCGCGGCACATCAAATTAGCATCAGGAGCAATCAGTGATCAGGAGAGACAGTTCTGATGCGTTGGTGTGTGTGTGTCAGGGTGAAACGCAAACACACACATACATAATCGTGCTTAAATTAATGTGTTTGACAGGTCTTATCCTACACACACCAGACTTTCACACTGTACATAGCCTTTGAAACCATTGTGACAGTGAAAATATCATGGGCAGTTTTACAATACATAGTCTTGTTTATCAACCGCTTTATGTATTATTTTATATACTTTAATATATTTTTTGGCTATTTAATGTGTTGTGACATCTAGAGCCATCTTCTTTGGATGTTTTTCATAGTAGGTGCCATATTTAATTTGATGTGAATGAAAACAAGGCTGTGTGGAAAACAAGGTCTATAGTCTAGTGTCTTTCACTTTTATGTCACAGTATTATTATTATTATTTAATTAAAACAATTTTCTTTTAGTTATAGAAAGGCTAAAACCTTTTTTTATTTATTTTTACCACACTTTTATATACATTTATTGTCCCAGAGCCAGACTTCCCAGATAGCAAACTGACATTGGAAACATGACATTCGAAACAACGTCTCATCTGACATCGCTTTTGCTCATTCGAATTAACGCTGAAATCAACGTCAGACGCGTCATTCTTTCAAAACTAACGTAAAATCAACTTGAAATCAACGTTGTTTCAACGTTATGAAAGCAAACCAATTTTCATTTAGCTTTGAAGAATGCCGCGTCTGACGTTGGTTTCAACGTTAATTCGATGAGCAAAACAATGCCAGATCAACGTTGTTTCGATGTCATGAGAGACGTCGTTTCCACGTTGATTCAATGTCAGTTTGTCTGGCTTGCAATTATAAACTATAAGTGTCTATCATAAAAATGAATCATAATTTTTAGTTTATGGTTTCTATAAGTCTATTATGTTCACTTTGGAGCTTTATAAAGTAAAAAAGTAATAGCGATGTTTACCGCATTATTAGCTTTAGCAATTAGCATTAAATGAACTTTACCCCACAGAGCCTTGTTTTCTAACTAAGACTCATTGTTGTGTGTGGGAGGAATTATATTTCCTTGTTTGTCTTTCTTCTTACTAGTCTGATATAAGAATTGACTTGTTTTTGATATAACGGTGTTAAGCACAGTTTGATTGTCTTTTCGGCACAGTTGCTTTTGCATTATAAACTGTCATTTGGGATGCATTGTAGCGACTGCTTTCCCTTTGGGTGTGAGCGAGAGCAGTTTATCTAAGAAGCAGGAAGATTACGCAGAGGAGAATCTCTCTCTCTCTTTTCCTGAATCACCGCATTCTGTGCCTGGAGGGGAACAGAGGAGCCGAGAAACAGTGAATGAGATAATTGTCCCTCTTAATTGAATCCCAGGAGCATTTAAAACACAGAAGACGATCGGAATCAAATAGCAAAGTTTCTAGTAGGTTTTGTCCAAGCTCTCCTCGATGATGCGTTTCATGTTTTTGCTGAGCGGCTTCTCTCGTTTCTTTCTGTCAGAATGATTCTCTCCTCTCTCCACCTCCATTCTTCTCTGAACAACAAGTGCGCCTGGTCTTTTTTTCTTCCTCCACTATTTTTCTTCACACTCTTTGTCTCCCTTCCCCTTGTTCCTGCTTTTCTCTCCTCTGGTCTCAGGCTTAATTATGGAGATGCCTGCCTGATCAATAGGACTCCCTCTCGGGAGAGTGAGTGGCTACGGCCGTGGTGTGTTTAAGGGGGATGAAGATTGGAAAGAGGGCAGGGACAATGCACCATAGGGACAGACAACAAGCTAGTGTGCACCGGTCTGTCTTTGTAATCTGCCCACTCAGAAGCAATACACACATGCACAAACACACTGGCTGTGCTATTTTCTCCGAGCACCCCGCCTGCAAATGATCCCCTTAATCGTGAGCTCTCCGCTGAGGCCAGGTGCGGAATGCAAAGCGAACGGGAGATGCTTTCTCGTGACAGTGCCAAGCAATTCGCGGCTTCCTTTTACAGCTCTCTGCAGGTATCTCACAACAACTGTCTCCGCAAAATGACTTGCTGGACAGGAGCTACAGAGTGTGTTTATGAGAGAAAATGCATTCGCGTACACTTTCATTGAAGCCTGATAGATGTATTGGCTTTGATCACAGCCATTGAGAAAATGACTGTGCTGAAAAAAAGCCAAAAGCCAATATCTTTTTTTTTTGTCTTTTGTGGTAAGAATATCTGAACACCATGAGAATACAAGGCTATCAACTTTAGGACAAAACTTTTTAGGCTGGGCGTGGTGATTTTCACCTGACAGAAGAGGTGAAAAATAGATTAATATTGATGATGGAATATGAAGCATAAGGGGACCGGAATATAATATAGTGATTGTATTCACTATATTATAGATTTTGTTCATGCTCTGTTTTGGAACTACAAAAATGATTAGATTAGATGTTTTGTTCAAAACGTTGGTAGAGAGATAGAGACTTCTTAAAGGGATACTCCACTTTTTTGGAAATGGGCTCATTTTACAACTCCCTCAGGGTTAAGCGTTTGAGTTTTATCGTTTTCTAATCCATTCAGCTGATTTTCTGATATTTAGAAGAACATCTGTAACCGGACCGTTTCTGGTCTCATTGACTTCCATAGTAGGAGAAAAATATACTATGGAAGTCAATGAGACCAGAAACTGTCTGGTTACTGATATTCTTCTAAATATCAGAAAATCGTCTGGTTGGATGATAAAACTCAACTGTTTAACTCTGGGGGAGTGGTAAATCGAGCCTATTTCCAAAAAAAGTGGAGTATCTCTTTAAAAGCGATAGTTCACCCAAAAATAAAAAAAATTGTCATTAATTTCTCACTGTTCATCTCGTTCCAAACCCGTAAGACTTTCGTTCATCTTCGGAACACAAATGAAGATGTTTTTTGATGAAATATAATGGCTTTCTTTCACTCCGTTGACAGCTATGCAACTTTGAAACCTCAAAAAGTTCATGAAGAGATGTGTTAAACGTTTTTTGTCCAGATTTTCTAAAGAGATGTTCGCTTTATATGAGTTATCACGGGGCATTAAAAAGCATTAAAATCCTTAAATGGATTTTGCGAAAATTAAGGCCTTAAATGGCATTAAAAACCATTAAATTTGATTCCTACAGGCATTAAAAATGTTGGTAGTTTTGAAGAAAATTTGTATCAATTAATTGAAAATAGCCTTCATAATGAATAATTTTTATTTGCTGTTGCAAAATATATACATTAGTGTGATAAACACACGGAACCAGTTACAAAGTAATTGCTTTAGGCCAGAGCAAAAGTGCCGTGATGCGGAGATTGTGTGTAATTTGTCGTTTAATTCGATTTTTAGAGAATTTTCATGTGAATAAATACATAGATTCGATTACTACACACGTGTACTTCAATGGTCCGGTGGCAGAACTTTTGCCAAGCGTGTAGTAACGTTTTTTCCTCCTCATCAAACCGATTGTTTATCAGTGGTTGTATATCAAGCAGGAACAAGTTTGTGTGCATTATGTTTTGTGATTCCACCGTAACGAATAGAGAGTGTCTATTCAGCGCCCAGCGTTTTTTACTGGTCGCCGAGAGTTTTTCAGCTTTGGATAAAACGCAGCGCTCATCAATGTCACTTTTTACCCACCCGTCCAATCACAGTGGAGGAGGGGCGGGGCTAAACCACACTGACCAACTGTCACAACATTCAATCTGTACAACGACATCAACCAGCAGAGCTAACCGAACAAAATTGGTTAAAAAATAATTTTTTAGTATGAATCAAATTATCTGCGAAATCAGTTACAAGTAAAATAAGCTGCGGATATTCTGTATCATAGCAACGAAACGTCTCAACAGTAAAAACGCTGCCAAAACGCTTCTCAAGCGCCCAAAGCACGTTGTCTTCAGCAGAGCGTCTGGCGTTTTCAGCTGGCTAACAACGCTTTGTTGGACACACTCTTTTGGTCGGCACAAAATGCACCTGAATAATAGACCTCAGTAAGATTAATGCCTAATAACAAGGCCAGCTTTTGTTTATATTCGTTACTTTAATGCTCCCAGGTAAAGAAAAAACAGCTTGTAAATAAAAATCACACGCAGAGTCAAAAGGCCACAGTGGAGAAGTGAACAAATGAAGCTAATTTGTTCCATAGGCAAGAGAGTCAAAAATGTTTGCTAACAATGCAGGGGTCTGCAGTCCGAGCTGGCAGGAACGCAACGCTTGTTTTGGTCTGAAGCCGTCTCCCGCGGCAACGCTCGCTTCCTCCCAACCGCCACAGACTTTCCAGCTCTTCATCTCCAAAAATCACACACATCAGATCTGCTGTTTGCACTGGACTTGCACCGGACTAATGAAAAACAATGGTGACTGATGCGAAAGTGTGCCACAATTAGCGAGAGAGGCATGCTTTATCATTTGCAGCCTGTCCGATTAGTGCCAAGTATGCAAATAAATATTAACTGGGCATTTTAAGACTGCTTGCTGGAAGCCCAACGGACATGAGCTTCTGCTCTCTCAAAGGCTCCAGAGATCCAATCAGTCCCATCTGTCTTGTTAAGCCCCTCAAATATAACTGCGGCAGCTCAGTTTGTTAGGTGTGCTGCACCAGAGGAAGGAGGGTATTTTTGCTGTTATCTCTCTCTTGTCTTTCCCCCAACACACACACACACACACACACCCCTTTTCTCTGGTTGATCATTAAGACTCATGGAGGAAAACAGGTTTTACTTGGTTAGGGGTTGACTCAGGTGTTTTTATTTTATTCTTAACGCTCACCTCTCTGTGTATGTTTGACGCTGATATCTGTGTGTACGTGTGTGTGCATAGCGAGTTCCTTTGTCTCCATGCACGGTAAACCCTCTGAGGACTGATTACCAAATTGCCCCGCAGCTATACGACAGGAGGTTGTGTGTGCGTATTTGTGTGGTGGGATATTGTTTGTGTATTAATGAGTTACATATAACTGTGCCAGGAGTATTGGGCATTGCCAGAATTCCTTGCTCTTAGCGACTGTTGCTTTAAACCTCTGGGGTTCGGAGGGAAAACGAGAATAACACATTAATTAAAGGGTTTTATCTTAATTTGTTTCTCAACCTTTTCATTTAAATGCAGCCGGAATGATTCCAACTGCCCCTTACGAACTTCATAATATTGTGTTTTTTGGTTTGCATAATCTGTATTCACCACTCACACTCATACCGTCTGTTAGATAGATTAGATCTCAGCTAGCATGATTATATTTGGTGATTTTTTGAGCAAAGTCTTCTGGGAAGCAGACATGCTATCCAATAATTGCTACCTTGCAGTGCTGTTAGAACCATTAGCGTTTGTCGCTGTGTTGAAATTTGAGAAAGGTAGCTGTTTGATATCGGGTTTCATTTTAAGCCAGGTGACCGGGCCTGTCAAATGAAGTGTGCCCTTGTTTTATGAGTGACATTGAGGAATTAAGGTAATGTCAGCTTTAATCCACTCTTCAATATTTAACTTTGAAGATGATTACACTTGCGGCACTGTTATAATATTGAAATGTCACATCTGTATTCACTTTTCGTAGCAGTGCGGTAGTCGCAAAGCAACAGATAGCACCTATTTCCAGGTCCTTTGAGTCTTGTTTGTCCTGATGTATACTGTATGCATGTGTAAGTAGAAGGGTGAGTGTGTCCATCTCTTGTGTTTAATACAAAAAACAGCCCTCTCTTATTGGCAGATGCATTTGAATCTGATTTGACTAATGAGTGCTTGCAGCTATGCTAACCCAGAGGAACACCACTGTGAATACTAACTGTAAAATTTACACTAAACAAATGTGTTTCTATAATAAACTAAAACACCAGCTTAGTTCAAGGAGTGTGAGATGTTTTCTTAGCTCTTAAACAAGCATGCAATAAAAATAAATTGACTTGTTACTTTTTTTTAAATAGACATTTGTGGTCTTAAAGGGTTAGTTCACCCAAAAATGTTAATTCTGTCAGTAATTACTCACCCTCATGTTGTTCCAACCCCATAAGACTTTCGTTCATCTTCAGAACACAAAATAAGATATTTTGGATGAAATCTGAGAGTCTCCTTCATAGGCCTCTATGTAATTTTTCATCCTGCCGGCCCAGAAAAGTTAGTAAAAACATTGGTACGTCACACGGTCAGACGGCTCTGATTCTAAATGGGAAAACATATTGGAGATTAAAAAAAACACTGGATGGATTTTTATCATTATATTATGGTTTTATACAGGCACTGCCAGCACACATTTCAGCACAATCAAATTGCATGTACCATTATATGACCCCTTTAAGTTTATCAAGGGATGAGAATACTATATGTGCGAAAAACCCCAAAATAATGACTTTATTCAACTATTAATTTATTTATATAAATATATATTTATGCAGCATATACAGTATACAGGATATACAGTATATATATGTATATACATTATATATATATACTGTATATACTGTATATACATATACATACTGTATATACTGTATACTGTATATGCTGTATAAATATATATTTATATAAATAAATTAATAGTTGAATAAAGTCATTATTTTGGGGGGTTTTCGCACATATAGTATTCTCATCCCTAATCTCTATATATATAATAATAATATATATATATATATATATATATATATATATATATATATATATATATATATATTAGGGCTGTCAAACAATTAATCACATCCAAAATTACAGATTGTGTTTACATAATACATGTGAGTGCACTGTTTATAATTATTTTATATTATATATATATATAAATATACACACACACACACATGCTTGTATATTTGTATATATTTAAGAAATATTTTCATGTATATTATGTATATAGATTTATATAAATATAAATACTTTATATATGAATAAAAAAATTCTTAAATATACATGCAAAATAATTATACACAGTGCACCCACATATATTATGTAAACACACACTTTTATTTTGGATGCAATTAATCACGATTAATCGTTTGACAGCCCTAATATATATATATATATATATATGTGTGTGTGTGTGTGTCTGTGTGTGTGTGTAAAGCAAAAGAAAAATAAATTTCAGTTAAATTCAAATTTATTTTAATGTTTTTTTTTATCAGTTGACTCTGATAGTTCTTAAAATATATTCTTTTTTCAAAGTTTTCTCCTAGAACTCTCTACACCCTAATTTGAAAGCTTCTGAGCTACATAATATAATAATGTCTACTTTTTAAAATTCTGTTAATAGATTAACCCCCTTAATTACTTAATTAATCGTATACTTATTGTAAAATTAAGCATACATAGTTTATCTTGTTTAACATGTTTATTATGTCCTAATTTGCTATATATATATATATATATATATATATATATATATATATATATATAAAATTACCGAATACTTTACAATTTAATTAATACATTTATTATGCACACCACAGCACACACAGGGGAAAAAAAACCATTACAAAACAAAACTTTTCTGAATTCAGTTTATATATGTGTACAGTGCAACAACAAAGAGCTAGTTTACATTTTAGACATGTCAAGATGTGATACTGACCAGGATCACATGGAAAAACCGTAACCAAGACCTAAACCAACAATTAAAACCCACTCTTGCTCTTCTTGAAAGCAACAGTTGCCAGTTATTACCCCACTTGCACAGCTTAATGTGCTCTCTAATGAATAAGCATTTCTATTTATGCCTGTGTATGGTATTTAAACAAAATAACAGCTGAAGTGGTACAAAGTGACATAACTTATTACTCAAAGGTAAGTGTCTGTAAAGGCAAACCATAGCTGCATCATTTAAACGACTGTATAGGGAATAACATTTATTCAGAAAGACTGCAGGAGTGTTACAGATGGATCTCAGACTTGAATTGCCAACATAAAAGAGAGAAAGTGCATGAGAACATTGATTCAATCAAGAAAATCCATTTATGTTCTCAACATCTTTACCTTCTTTGAGAAATGGAGTGTATGAATACAATCAAAGCAAAGATTTTTCGTCATAAGAATACCTTTTAATTCGGATTATTTTGCTGTTCAAATAGGAAGAAATCCTTATGTGTGGTTTTATGAGACCTTTTTTTGATGATTGCTGTATAAAGAGGTGTCTGTGCAAGGCTGCTGTTCACAGAGCAGAGGTCAAAGGTCAGGATCGGCTAGCTGAGCAAAAGTAGGGGGTCAAACCGAGACAGCTGCCGGTCTGATATCCGTGTTTTAAGCGGAAGCTTGAGTGATTGACAGGAGCAGGGACAAAAGCAGCCTGTGTGAGGCACGTGTCATGTGACAGAAGGCGTCTGTTGTGTGTGTGTGTGTGCGTCCTGGTCCAAATTTTGACTCTGTAGAGCATAAGGATTCATGAGGATTCAGCAGCCATGGGAAAATAATATGCAGTCTGCTCAATTTGGCTGGGATTTAGGGAACATGCAAATGAGCTCGTTAGGCAAGGGCTTTGTTTGTTGTTTATTCATATGGGGTGGGGCGCACGCTTGAAATGTGTAACCCGCCATCACTAGAACCAGATAGGTTTGGTGACCGTTACACTGCAGAATGTATGTGTTAGTGTTTGTGTGTGTTTGGATCCGTGTGTGATTGGTGATATGAGAGACAGTGATGGGCAGTGTACAGCTGGCCTCGGCTCTTTATCTAAGAAGAAGTCACAAGGGTGAAGAGATGGACAGACAGCTGGGCATCTCAGCTATCCCGTAACAGTGCAAACATGGCACTTCCCATGTGTGGATAGGTCAGTCTAAATGCTGATCCATGCAACCTGACATTACACCACACAGCTTTCTCTTGCCCCCAACTCACGGTTAGCAAATGTGTACGTTACTTTTTGGTTGTGGAAACTTTAAAATGTCCAGTTTTCATAGTGGGTGTTGAATATTATAATGAAACATTCTAATTCTGAGTGCATTTAGTCACTCGTTCTGTGTGTCAGAAATAGTAATAATAGTAACCTTTTTTCGCAATCCATTCCTTACTGGATAAAATAAGACATATAAGACAGTAAGAATCAGGGGCGTAGGAGCCAAACATGTCCCCCCACATTTCAAAATCTAAGTTTTGTCCCCCCCCCACTATTTCCCAATGTAGGATTTTGTTTTTGCATTGCCTGCCTATCTCTGCCAATTTTGGAGTCTCCCGATTAATCCATTCTGCAATTTTCAAATACATAATAATTAAATTTTAAAAACGGCGGTATTCTTCAGCTGTTTATGTCGTCAGTCGACCATGATCGCGGCATCGCGCACCGCTCGCGCTTGCGCATCTAGGTGACGCAGATGAATGTATGCATCGGCATCAATATGTTCCTGGGAGATCTGTAGTTGCACAGGATGTGGAAGCGCGCAAAAGTTCCAGAAATGTACAAAAGTGCCCTGGCCTTGAATGACAAGGTAAGGAAAATAAGACTAAACCAAAATTAAATAACCAAGACTTGGTTGGTATTTTTCTCAGGAGATGTTTTGAGCATTTTACTTCAGACACCAGATTATCAGCAAACTGCCAAGAGAACTGCTAGCTGGCTAATCAAAATAAACTAGCTATCTATTCAGTCAGCATATTTGTGTTTGATCTGTGTGAAAAACTTGAAATATAATTGCTAGACCTACTTTTAGCTACCAAGCAACCTTTCCACAAGGGATAGATTGATTTTATTTTTTATATTTTATAGTTAATGGAAATCAAATCAACAATTTATTTGAGTTAATCAGTACATGACTGATTAACAGTAATGTAAATGCTAAATGCCCTAATACATGTTGATAATACAACAATGCAAAGTATATGCTCTTAACCTTGCCTTTTTTCACATGCACATAAGCCTCAATTTCTCCATTTCTTTGCACAAAACTCTCCAGAAAGTGTCATTTAATGGTCGGACTCTCGGACCCCTAGCATTTAATGTCCCCCCAGGTTCAGAATTGGTAAGAATACACATGTGAAGGCTGCATCCAGGTTTTTGGTTTTTACACTATCAAGTATTTCAGTAAGTCTTTTTGTGTCATTTATAATGTTACAAGAGCTGCTTTTCTTTTAAACTTTCTATTCATCATACAATTATAAAAAAATGTTTTTGTGTTTTCATGTTTTTAACATTGATAATGATAAAAAAATATTATGGATAATTACATTCAGTGAAAAAGTGGTCCTACTAAAACATGATTAAATCGACCTGAACTGACATTTTATCTCATTGAAAAGTCTCAAAATCTCTGAAATATTGCTGCAGACTACACCAGTGCTGCATTTCTTTATTTTTTCTTAATTTAAAGTACAGTAAAACAAGTAAATTCTTTCACATGATCCTTCAGAAATTATTCTGATAGGCTGATTTGGTGCTCAAGAAACATTTATTATTGTTGTCAGTGATGAACACAGTTGTACTACTTACTATTTTTGTGGAAACCATTTATATATTTTCGTTTTGGAATCTTTGATGAATAGAAAGTTCAAAAAAAATTATTTATTTGAACTAGCCTTTTTTGTAGCAATGTAATCTGTCAATTTTGGTCAATTTAATGCATCCTTGAAGAATATAAAAAAAATAAAAAATCTTTATGACCCCGAACATTTGAATAGCATTGATTCTCCTGATAATTCACTGCTTTCAGAAATCACAGAACTGCTCAGAGAAATTATTTTTGTATGTGTTTAAAGTCCCCATCAGTTTGAGGACCAATTACATGTTTTTTTAGAACATTTTTTTACTTATCCTGCACTTTAAAAGTCCTTGAGTTATTGGACCATCCTGCTCTCGTCCTCCATTCGTCCTGTGCTCTCTGCCAGACAGGCCGTAGCTTCAGATCACGACAGATTCTTCCAGGTCACACACATAATGACTCCAGCACTCTCATTTTCTGACGTGACTTCGCGTCCTGGTCTGAAGCTAGTTGTTGATGTGTGTGCGAGATTCAATTTCGCATTTGGTTTTTGATGAAGATGAATTCAGGGTGACTGGAACTAGGTCGTTCTGCCTGATTAGGGGAACGAAACTTTGTGTCGGTCTTATAATAAACTCCGCACCATTGCTCAGGCTGTGACAGCAGAACGCAACTCCTGGATACAGTTTATTATCTTTTTTATCAGTCTTCCCTTAAGCTCTCCCTGACATTTCGTTAGGTTCTTACTCTAATATGACTCATTAACACACTTGAAACCGTCTGCTGTCTGCTGGCCTGGGGAGAGAATGTAGAGAAAAGACAGATTGACAGCATTTAAAGAAGTTGTTGTGTTTAAAACAGCACTTTTATTTCCTAGTGTAGAACTGGCCGTGCACATGAAGACCTTAAAGCACATTACTGAATAATTCAGCTAGATTTGCACTTCTTAAAAAAGAGTGCTTACAGGGTAGCAAAAAACATTGTTAGACGTTGATGGTTAAAATATTGGCACCCATGCATTTTTATTTTATTTTAGTGCATGTGTTATGCAGCACTAAGTGTGTTTGAGCGAGTGGATAAGTGTGAGAGGGATGTGTAAGATCAGAGTCATATATATATATATATATATATATATATATATATATATATATATATATATATATATATATATATATATATATATATATATATATATATATATATATATATATATAAAACTAACTATTTGGAATAACCATCCATTCCTACAGAAAAAAATAATGCATGCTTTAAAAGATTGAAAAAGACCAGCATTTATCGTCCTTTGAGCGTGTCATCATGCTGACTCTGATCTTACACATCCCTCTCACACTTATCCACTCGTTCAAACACACTTTTAATGCATAACACATGCATTAAAATAAAATAAAAATGCATGGGTGGCAATATTTTTAACCACCAACCTTGTAAGCACTCTTTTTTAGGAAGTGCAAATCTAGCTGAATTGTTATATATATATATATATATATGTAAATATTAGGGCTGTGCAAAAGTTAATTGCGATTAAATTTGCATCCAAAATAAAAGTCTGTGCTTACATAATATATTTGTGTGTGCTGTATATAATTATTTTGTATATATAAATACCTATGCATGCAAGTATATATTTAATAATTATTTGTGCTTAAATTCTATATATATATATATATAAATACATAATCTATATTATATAAATATACATATTTTATATATATACAAAATAATTTTATACGGTACACACAAATATATTATGTAAACACAGACTTTTATTTTGGATGCGATTAATCGCAATTAACTTTTACACAGCCCATAATATATATATATATATATATATATATATATATATATAATATATATATATAACTGTTCATACTATATTAATTTATACTGATTTCACAGAAAGTTTTGGCCACATGCATGCAAATTAATGCATTTAAGTAATTCCAATTCAAGCTGAATTAATTGCTGGAAATGTCTTTATTTATTTATTTTTCAAAAAAAAAAAATTCAATCATTATACAGATATATCCTAGAAATCTTAGAGAAGAAGAAAAATGTCTATTCAATTTGTAGTTCAATTTACTTGTATTTAAAATTTAAATAAAATAGATTCCGTTTTAATTTAAATTTAAATAAAAAATAAAATAATATTGTAAATAAGTACTTTATGAGTAAAGAACACAATATTATATAGTATATTATAAACAGTATATATTTTTGAGAAATATTGTGTGCTCTTCAGATACAGCAGCGAACAGATACGATTATT
Source organism: Hybognathus amarus (assembly GCA_030378365.1). Taxonomy (NCBI): domain Eukaryota; kingdom Metazoa; phylum Chordata; class Actinopteri; order Cypriniformes; family Leuciscidae; genus Hybognathus; species Hybognathus amarus. Next base: position 431,063 of record JAQIUQ010004025.1, on the reverse strand, counting down.
TTCTGTCATGCTGTCATTTTAAATAAACCGTACTATATCAGTGTGTCTTAGACAGACATATTTTTAGTAGTAACATTGAGTTAAATGTGTGTAGGTGTAATCTCATTTGAGTCATTATGCATTTTCTGAAGGCATTAAATCCTTTCTGAACACAAGCAGATGTCAGATGTGTTATACTAATTGAAGACTATTTTAGTACATCAGTATTGTAAATGCATTTTTTACATAAGGTAATAGTCGGCTAATCCGACTGCATATGCGTTGACCTCAAGCTGAACGATCTGTTAGTGAAAACATCTTCCTATATTGTTTTCATTCCTTCCCATCATCCCTTACGTTTCAACTCTTAAGCCTTTACAACAAGTTTAGTTTAACGATAAGGCGCTACTCAAGCTAAAGGTTCAGCTGGTGATGAGAGCCTTGGCTAAATGTGTCCCCGCTGACATGAATCCACACAGCTGTACACTACACACACCCTGTCAGCAGTGTTTTAGCCCTGCTGAGCTCTGGTTGCCTCTCAGATTCGCTTTTTTTGGCCTGAGTCTGCGGTCTTTATGCTTTCGCTCTCTGCGCCCTGACCTCAGGGACATTGAACTTTGAACCTTGAAATGTTTGGTACACCTGCTCCCACAGCAGCCAAAACAGGTGTGGACCAATCAGATGCAGAGTAGTCTAATCTTGTTGTCCTTTTACGACTTTAAAAGCCATGTGCTTGTGATCTAAAGGCTAATTATCCGTAACCACATTCCTTGTTCCTTTTGTGTTGGCCCCGTATGTTAAAAGAGCCAGAAAATAGAAATTAATATGGCAGTAATGGTAAGAAATAACGATTAAATTACATTTTCTTTATCACTGTGAAATGAAATGTTTGTTCTTCTTTGCGTCATTACGTTAACATTGTTCTGGCTTGAAAGCATAAGACATGCCTTAAACTGTTATTACTCCCAGAGGGAGGGTTATGGGGAGTGCCGTTGTCTGTAACCGAGGCCTATGTGTCCAGCCATTACCATATATTTCAAAGTAAGAACCATTCACAATGGGAGTGAGCTCTAGGTTGGACCTGAGGCCCAATCTGCCGTGTTTAGCACATCTGATTCCCTGTCCGGGATGGCTATTGATGGGTTATTGTCTTCTGAACAACAGCAGCCTTGATGTTGGCCTCTGGCGGCCCAGGGGACAGTCCCTGCCACTCTCTCCCAGGCTTGGGACGCTCTTCAGGGCATCACACGTTCTTGGCAGGGGTCGATGTTCCATAAATAAGAGAGACATCTTTACAACACACACACACAGACAGATAGTCTAGTCTTCTGAGGTTCTGTAAATCAAGAGAAATAGGTGACAATATGGCTGGAACAGGCCACATCTGATGTCACTATTTTTGGAGAAAGAGTGGTGTACAATGACAAAAAGGACAAACACAACAGAATGTGGCACATAAGGTCTACAAATTGAAATAATGTAAAAAAAAATACTTTAAACACAATTATAAAAGAAAGTTGTTGTTTTTTACACAATGTGTTTGGTCCATGGAAAACCCATGGTAACCAAGGTGTTGCTATGCAGTTGCTAAGGTGTTCTGATTGACATAAAAATTATACAAACAAGAGCAGGTGACACGTATGGTCTAAAAAGGGAAATAATACCCAATAATCTCTTAAACACAATTATAGGGAACACAGTTTGGCACATGGAAAACCTGTTATGGCTGGTTGCAAAGGTGTTGCTTATGCAATTACTAAGGTTTTCTGAGTGACTTTTATAATGTTGCTATGCATTTGTTAAGGTGATTAGAGCAGATATATGATGACTTTGAAGTTGCGAAGGTGAATTGAGTTGCTTTTATCATGCCGCTATGCTGTTGGCCAATGTGGAGTGTTTTAACAATGCTATGCATTTGCTAAGGTGTTCAGAGTGGTTATAACATATCACTTTATTGTGTTTTTAGCATGTTTTTAGTTTTTAGCATGTTGCTATGTGGTTGCTAAGATGTTCTGAGTAGTTTTTACATGTTCATATGCAGTTTCTAATATGCACATTGTTCTTTTTTTATTTAGTTTCTGTGGTGTTTTGGGTGGCAATAAGCAATAAGTCTATGCTAACTTGAAGCTATCCTAAGTGTACTATGCTACTAACTAACTAGGCTACACAAAAATAATCTAAATATCTATATAAATGCTATGCTAAATAGATGCTACAATTTTTGACGAAAAGTTTGACGAAAACAAGATGATTTTTTAACTGCTGAGGGTGTGGTAGCTGTAGCTCGTACCAATGGCGTGGTACTAGCTCTTACCAAGGGCGTGGTGAGCTGAAACCTGGGTACGTCACGAAGTGCGGAACATCCAATAGGAAAATTCAACTGCAGTAGCCACCGTTCAACCTGAAGAGGGCAGCACTAAGACGTTTTACACCATATATTGTAGAAATAAAATACTTTATAACCAAATGTTAAAAAAGTTACTCTAATCAATAATCAGCATTAATAAAGCCCCATTCTAACAGATCATTAACTAAAAAAAGTTGGTTTAGTGTTTAGTTACCCTTTAAACTTCTGCATTGCTAATATTCTGTGTATAGAGTTTAACAGTCTTTGTTAAAGATTAATAAGCCATGAATCAGTCCAAAAAAGCTACAAGCGTGAATCATAACATCACAAACTTTCATTTGAAGCAAAAAAGATTTGGAAATCAGACAAAGACAAAGGTACAAGACTGTATAATTAACGGCTTTAGTGAGAACTACAGTCCCATGAAGCATTGCAAACTGTATAATTGAATTAAAAACGATGGAGAAATATTGAACATCACGGAGACTCACTAGTAGCCTATTGTTGTTTTACTACTTCGCTCTGTTACCGGTAGGCGTGGCCTCCTAGGGCAGCGAAGCAAGTGCATTCTGGGAGTTGTTGTCTTTCATCCACAAAAGCCAAAAATACATTTTCTGGCTTTTCTCAGTCTAGAAAGCTCCAAATTCAATAATAATTTCACATTTCTTCTACATAAATGACCCATTGTATCCCTTTTAAAGCTACTATTTTAAAAAATTCGGGCTGATGGCTTCATACCACGGACTCAACCCAACTGTTGCACTCTATAGCACACCTCTTCTCAAAATCCAGCCTAAAATCCACTAATAGTGACTATTTTTATTAGAAATGTTGCTCTGTTTTTAGAAACTTTCGATTTATTTGCAGATGGTGTGATTATCATACCTCGCATTTGAAGGAGCCTGTTGCCCAATTCTCACATCAGGAATCCCTGTCCGCTCTGGAACAGGAGGATACGGATTCTACACACGGGAGGAAATGTGTATTGGGACAATATAAAGCCTGCTGGGGGTTATTCTCATCAGAGTCTCTGCACAGCGGACCGTGAGGGTTTGTCTCTCTCAGTGAGATGGGGCTGGTCTCCATGCGCCGTTGCTTTTTACATAAAGCTCGATCAGCGGTACACAACATGTGGGCCTAATGCTGAAAGCTGGCACAGGCTTAATTGGCACAACTGTGGTACACAGTCCCTCTGTGCTTCTGTCAGTGCTAACCAAGCTTGTGTTGCTTATATTTACACTCTCCACTCTCATTCTTTATTCCTGCCTCTCTTTTCATTCCTCCTTTCTCTGACCACTACTGTTTATCCATTATGTCAGAGTGGGTTTATTCTTTGTGTCCCTGCATGGCGCAGTGATGTTTTAGTCCCCTGGCCAATTTCTCCATGTTTTAAACAGGCTTTAGGAATGTTTCCAGTGCTGGATTACTCTCTGCCCACCCTGCCTTCATCTTGCGTTTTACCCCTGAGCGGTTCTCGTCCAGTCCGGACAACCTAAGAGAGCTAAGAGATAAAACAGGAGTGTCACTCTTATACCAACCAGAGCGTTCCAGCTCTGACACACCACTGGGCCAGATCACTGGAGAAAGAGTTTCAGAGAGTTTACACTGAAATTCTGTAAGAGCAAAATGAAGAAAGTTGCATTATAATTACTTATATTTTACAGTTTTAATATATATTAAATATGAAATAATATTACATTAAAATTATATATATATATATATATATATATATATATATATATATATATATATATATATATATATATATATATATATATATATATATATATATATATATATATATATATATATATATATATATATATATATAAATGCTGGGTTGCTTTGGGTCAAATATGGACAAACCCAATTGTTGGATTATCAAAAGTAATTATATATATTTAATATATTTCTATAAATACCTATGCATGCATGTATATATTTAAGAATTATTTGCACTTAACAGATTATATATATATATATATATATATATATATATATATAATACATAATATACATAATATAAATATAAATATATACATGCATGTATGTCAATTTTATATTACGAATAATTATATACAGCACACACAAATATATTATGTAAACACACACTTTTATTTTGGATGCGATTAATCGCAATTAATTTTGCACAGCCATATATATATACTCTACCTTCAAGTTAATATAACTGCTAATATTGACTGATACTAACATGTCGACAATATATTATGTATTTATAATAGACAATTTAAGTATCATTGGAGGATTATCATAGTAAACAATCTAAAGCTGCATTAGCTAATTTTTATTGCATTATGCGCACATTAACCATTCATTTACTGTAAAAATGCATCAATTGGAAATTACAAGTTTGAATCTCATTGACATTTAATCAGGATCAGCGTGGTGTTGAATATGAATTCCCATCTCCAGATCAGCGACTAATCCCCATCTGCATACGTGCAATTGATAACATTGATTCCTCACTGTCTCAGTGTTGCTTCCCACACTGAAGCCATGTTGTTTCTCACTAATTTGCATTTTAGTCAATATGCAATGCAGTCAAATGAGTTACACTTTGCATATTTAAAAGCATTTCTGTTGCCCATTGGTGATGGTGACGCATGATGCCATTTGTCTATTGTATGTCATTACCTGGCACAAGCAGCATGGAATTGCCTGTAATGAGTATTTTTATAGATATGAACATGCATATTGCGAGTCCACTTAAACACATGTATGCAGGCATGCAAACAGGTCATTTCAACTCAATGTGTTACGCTAAGATGGCCAAGAGAGAGAGAAATGGCCACTCTGATGCGATAGCCAATGTCAAGCCTGGCTTCTCCACGACCCGGCTATAGCCAAAGACTTGTGTCAGAGCATATTTCCCTTTGTGCTGTTGGCCGTTGAGGATCCGTAATTGCTGTCACCTCCCTCCTGTATCCCGACTGTGGGAATTGAAAGAGTCATTTTATCTCCAGGGAAATGAAATGATGGGAGCTCCAATTTTCCAGCGCAAGTTGAGGGAAAAAGAGGACAAGGAACTATCATTAGCAAGCTGCCATCTCTAGACTAAATGACTTGCTAACCTGCACAGGTCTTCCTCAAGAGTGAAAAAATAAGTAGTCAGCCATTACTAAAGGTGCAGTCACATTTATCAATGTTCAATGTATTTTCACTGGCAAAATCCAGTAATTTCAATGAGGAATCCATGTGATTGCCAATTTTGCGTGTGGGTGAAAGATTCTCCCATTCAGATTTCGCTAAGGGTTTAAGTGCAACTCGACACTCTCATCGTGTTCAATGAAATCAATTTGACACTCAAAAGCAATTTTTTTTACAAGCGATTCAGAAAGTTCCAGTGTGCAAAAATGTTGCTATTTTTAATAGCTTCCTATTTAAATGCTGCAGTTTACATTTAACATTGATTACATTTCTTGGGTGAAATCTTGTCGTTCTATATGGAATCTGCTCGATTAGGAATTTCGCATCAGGCGAAACATTTTCACAATGGGTTCCAAATTTTACCAACAGAAAGCTGATGTCACTAATGTTACCGCATCTCAATAGGAATGAGCTCATTTAACCATAAAAAGAAACGCTTTTTCTCAAAGCTATCCAATTAGCAGCCATCATTGAGAGGCATGTAAGTGCAAGTCGATTTTACATAGTTCCTGTGCAAGAGTAAATCTGGCCCTATTAGATAATTAGCTCTTGAAACCAGTTGATATCCTTTGAAAACCAAACCTGCTAACACATAAGGGGTTAATGTCAGACTTTGTCCCGAGTCTGTGGTGTTATGCCGCACATATGACGCTAACAGAAGGAGTTACATCGTCTGATACACACCAATTTCAGCCCTTTCAGGATGGTGGAGATAGAACAGAGGGACCTTCTCGCTCCACAAGCTACAATTAAGGGGGCCTCAAACAGAGGGGCTCGAAGACAAAGACTGAGAGAAGCAGAGGTAGACAAGAAAGAGAGAGAGTGATGGACAGGCAGGCAGAGGTTGGGAAAGTGGAATATTAATGCATTGGGGAGCAACAGGAAATTGGGCATCTAAATGTGCGCCCGTGTCCCCAGGATGATTAGTAGCAGCCAATTTCATTCAAAAGCAGATGCAATGACGAAGATATGTTGTCATTTGCAGGCGCACCCTCTAATCAGAATTATCATATCAAGGGTACTTAAAGGGCCAGCGTTTAAAATACACAGGGTTTAGTTGGGGATGTATGTTGTTTTGTTACATGCGTTTGAGAAGGCATCAATTTTATAAATTTCTCCCACTGAATGGTCATGCATGGCAAGAGCAGAATATAGTTGATTGAATGTGATTGATTTCGGTTCAGGTCAGCGGTTAATCAAGCAAATTGGTGTCAATGTGGCAGCGAATAAACACAATCTGAGCCAGCGTTTTTTGTTTTGTGTTGCTTTGTAACCCTTTGCTGCACTTCTTTCATTCATCTGTTTTGCAGTACCTACCTCAGGTTCAGATGTGCATATGCAACCTGCTTTCAGCATGTGAGAATCAAATCCTTTTGCGTTACATGCAGGACTCTGTGTATTGCTTTTCACATTAAATGTCATTTGGTTTCAGCGTTCTGTTCATGTCTCCATGGGATCGCAGTCAATATATTGGCAGGAACAAATATGGACACATGTAAAAAGCATGTAGAATATGTGCCTTAGGTCTTTGTGAATGTCATCAGGATTTAACATAGCTTATTTTGATTGTACATATATTTAACACCAAATTTTAAAAGTTTTGCTAAATTGATAGTATTTATAGTATAATTTTAATTGATATTATTTATAGTATAATTTTAATATAACAATAATAATAAGACTTCCTCACTTTTCTTTATAAAAAGACGCAAACATTGTGTTAATGCTGAGGCACTTAACAATGGAAATAGGAACTTTTTTTGAGGATTTAAAAGCAGGAATTTAAGAACATATATATATATATATATATATATATATATATATATATACACACATATGTTTATGTACGTGTGTATGTATATATATATATATATATATATATAAATTTTATACTTTTTTACAGTTGTGTTATGGTTTGCAGTGTTACGTGTTTGAGGGTATAAAATTGGATATAACTTATTTTTGTTGTTCAGTAAATTTAATACCAAATTTTAAAAGCTTAGTTAAATTGATATTAATAATAACAATGATAATAGGACTTCTGTCATTTTCTTTATAAAATTTAAGACATAAAAGGAAAAAAAAAAAATATATATATATATATATATATATATATATATATATATATATGTGTGTGTGTGTGTGTGTGTTATATATATATATATATATATATACACACACGTTTATGTACATATATATATATATATATATATATATATATATATATATATATATATATATATATTAGGCCATCACAAATTAATTGCAATTAATCGCATCCAAAATAAACGTCTGTGTTTACATAGTATATTTGTGTGTGCTTTATGTAATTATTTTGTACATAGAAATACACACACATGCATGTATATATTTAAGAAAATGTGTTATTGATATATAAAATATTTATATTTATATATATATATATATATATATAAAATTTAAGCGCAAATAATTCTTAAATATAAACATGCATGCATAGGTATTTATATATACAAAATAATTATATACAGCACACACAAATATATTATGTAAGCACAGACTTTTATTTTGGATGCGATTAATCGCAATTAACTTTTGCACAGCCCTAATATATATATATATATATATATATATATATATATATATAAACAAATATAAACATTTATGCTTTTTTACAGTCATTTTATGGTTTGCAGTGTTACATATTGAGGGTATAAAATTGGATATAACTCCTCACTTAACAGATTAGTTTGATTTTTTTTTCACACTAAAATCCACTCATAGCCACGAACATTTTTTTCATACATTTTGTGGCTACCGAAACTGGAAGTATTGTAAAATTTACAGAATAGCCCTAATCATGTCCAGTGAAATAATTTTTTTTCTTTCGATTTTCTCAAATGCTTTCGATTCGAGCTTAACTTGAACCGAACCCTGATATTTCCTTTAAACATTTGAATACGTCACATTTGTGTGTTCATTTGTTCTTTGGGATGTGCTGAAGCTTTAAATTCGCAGTGTCAGATGGCTTGGCCCTTGTTCAGCGTGAGTTGTCAGGTGTTCATGGTGCGGCTGATCAGTGTAATAAATCACGTTTGGCTGGCACAGACTCAAGCGGCTGTGTGGTGGATGGGCTAATTACTTATAGTGCTATAGCATTTTCAGAACGTTTTCTGCTGTCAATGATGATTGCTCAACACTGATATGATGTCTGATATGTTGCCACCAAGGTGTATTTCTCTCCATCTCTGCATAGCTTAATTGAGAAATTTGCAAACCGATTTCCCACCACCTTATTCGAAAGGTTGTTAATTTCTATTGATAAAGCCTGTGGATTGACTGCACATAATGGTGTCTTTCAATTAGTCGAAGTCTCATGTGAAGGGATTGCTTGAGGCATGCTTTTCACTGTCATTTATCTACTTTTAGAAAAAAAAAACACTCGAAACAGAAATTGATTTAACAGGCTTGTGTTTTTTATTGCGTCACAAATATGTTACAGTTCTCTGACGAATAAAGCAGATGTTAAATAACAACGGGAGAGTGTCTGTGCCCTCAATGCGCGAAAGATTGAGCAACTCATTGTTGGCTTTTATAAATTCAATGATGATGATCTGTCATCTGCAGCGACGTTCTCCAAACTCTCGCTCTTGGCGTACTCCTGCGACTGTTGCTTAATGGCATCATTAAAACGTGATGATATCATGTCGCCATAACTCTCACCCTAATGTGATTATTCAGCTAAATTCACAGACTGCTCGCTCGTCCTGATGCATCCAGCGAATGTTTTATGCTGAGTCGGAGCATGCTGCATCAGTCATAAGAGAGTTGAAATGTATTTAGGGGCGAACGGAATCATGTTTTATTCAATTAACACGCAGAAGCTCAATTAATCAGTTTTTGCAATTAAGTTAAACTTGCTCATGCATCATACATGAGGACAATATCAAGGGTAGTTGCTCCCCGTGTACTCCAGGCGCCGACTGTCCTCCGCTGTGAACATGATGGGAGAGAATATATTACATTAGGAAAATTAAGATAAATACAACCCCTAACTTGCACATTGAGCTTTCAGTCTTGAAATGAACATGAAATGCAATTTGTTGGTTAATATTTTAACAAATACAGTGGAGAAAATGGCAGGGGTGGAAAGAGTGAAATGCGTTGAATACAAAACAGCCCTCTTTTCCCTGTTTTAGAGATTCATTGCTGTTATTTGCCAGGGCTGAATCCACGCGTATCATCCGCCATCATTACCTGCAGCAGACGGAGGCTCTTATGTGTCGTGTCTCATTGTCTGAACCTCATAGCACACTGATATACCTCTGATATTGCTTTTCACTTCTGATCTAGTCATTCCCATGAAACAATGGCATTTCTGTGATTGATGATTTGCTTAGAGCCCGGAGTCTTCAGAGGCTGATTGATGCTGCTTTTTTGGGGACATACCAGAACTTAAAGGCAATACTAAAATAAATTGCTAAATTTTATTGCACCTCGACCTATAGGGTCTTAATTTTAATAAAAATGATTAAGCTTGGGCCTTTATATCACTATACCTGCTCTTTATCCAGTTCTGAAAATTCTGCCATCACATTATGACTTTTTTTTCTGTGAAACACAAAAGCAGAAATTCTGTCAAATGTTCTGGCAACTTTTTTTTTAATTGGTTATGAAGGGCTGCCAGCTCCAAAAATGAACCATAAAAGGAGTATACAAAGAATACGATTACACTTTATTTTAATGTGTCATTGTTACATATGTTACATGTAATTACTATAGTAATAACTATAAATTATGCATAATTACATGCAACTAACCCTAAACCCTAATCCTAACCCTTTAGTAAGTACATGTAATTACTTAATATTACTCAGTACTTAAATGTGTAATTACAGTGTAACAATGACACATTAAAATAAAGTGTAACCAAAAATCCATTCAACTCTACATAAGATTTCAGTACTCGTAAGGCTTTATTAGTGCACCAGAGAGGGTAGTTTTGTTATATTTTAGTTATGTAAATATAATCTGTGAAGATTGGTTAAATAATATTTTTACAGTTGTTTTAGGGTTTACAGTGTTACACTGTGATATTCAGTGAATAACTTTTTGCCCCAAGTTATTTAAATATGAAGAGTTCAGTATGCAAATCCTCTAAGTGCCATTTGAAATTTTCTTCTAAAATGATCATTTTTATCAAGCTTGAATATTAAAGTTCAGTAATTTCACTTAAATGGCAATGAAGATTACCTATTAATTGTCATTTAAGTGAAATTACTGAACTTAAATATACAAGCTTGATAAAAATGGTCATTTTAGAAGAAAATTTCAAATGGCATTTAGAGGCTTTTGCATCTGAACTCTTCATATATAGGCCTGGTTTTACAGACAGGGTTTAGATTAAGATGGATTAGGCCTTAGTTCAATTAGGACATTTATGCCTTAGAAAAAAACATTACTTGTGTGCATCTTGAAACAAAACAATGGTTGCTTTCAGTTAAAGGGATACTACACGTTTTTCATATGAAACTATGTTATTCCCTTAACTAAGACGAGTTGATAAATACAGTTACACAAGTAGTGTAAATCGACCTAGTGCGGTGACACAAAATAAAACGTTGCGCTTTTCTAAGCATGTAAAGTGTATATATTGTATGGCACTTCGATTTGGCGAAATGAGAGAGGTATGTATCAACTCGTCTTAGTTAAGGGAATAACATAGTGTAATATGAAAAAACGGTAGAGTATCCCTTTAAAACAGCTCAAACATGCATTGTAGTGGGACTAGGTTTAAGCCTTCACTGTGAAACCGGTCGCTTATGTTTTAGAAGACTTACAATATAATGCACAAGTGGATTGTTTTTATAATCATTTTATGGCGCTTTTTTTAGTCAGTTTTGGGGTTCAACAATGCTGTCTCCGTTCATTTCCATTCTATGGAAGGAGGCATGCTTCAAAACATTACAAAAATGTTCCACAGAAACCAAAAACATGGAATAACATGAGGATCTAAAATGAGATTTCTATTTTTTTTATGATTCCTTTAATTTAGCTTATTAAGATTGTTATTATTTCTTTACTCTCAACACAGAAGATGTTAGGCTCAATGAATTCACTTTCATTGTTTGGAATGACAACACACTGAACACAGTGAAAGTAAATGGTGACTGAGGCTGTCAGTTTTTCCGTCTTTTGGGGCGCGTGAGAAAGAAAATAATGTGGATTTGAAACAACATGAGGGTGAGTAAATGATGCCAACATTTTAATTACTGGGTGATCTTTCACAACTCCTCAAGATTGACTATTTACAGCGATCGCTGCAGAGTTGTGGTAAATGTAGCTACTGGCCCTTTAAGAGCGCAGTTACCCCAGTGTGGGGAACTGAAGGTAGTCGAGGGGGGGTGGGCTTGAGCCACGAGACAGTCTCCCGTAGACGAGAGAGTAGTAAATCCGTTCATTCACAGCGAAGGGAAGACTGCGGGGCAGCGACTGAGATGGAAATCTGACTGAACGGGCTATTAAAGAACGGATACTTTTTCCATACACAGGGGAAACCGCGAAAAGAAATATGTTTTGCCCGTGAAATGAATCTCAGAGGAAGTAAGAGCGTCTCGGACGGACTGTGAGCATCACATCTTATCTGTCCGTTACATTGACTCTTTATCTGTCCAGATCAGCGCCCGAGCGCAACACACAGCGCGAGCTCACAGGAAGCGCACGAGAATATGGAATATCTGTGATGCTCCGATTGACCTGCACAGTTTTTATGTGTTTTAGGTCTAGTTTGTAAAGTTCTTCAATGTTGACCGTCTGTTTAAACGCGTCTCCTCTCTCCTCGACCGGATTGTAGCGCTTTTGGATGATTTTAGGGACTGTTTGTCCGGATAAAGGCGACTGAAGTGGACTTTACATCTGAGGGTGATGGAGTTTCGCAGGACTTTAGATGCGCTACTCGTTGCGTTTGCCCTTATATCTTTATCTCAAGGTAAGCTGGAGAAAATACAACACGACAGGTGGCTTTATGAGGATTATAATAGCAAAACATTGTGAATTAGTTGTCGACAGCTTATTTGGTGTTTCTAAACGTAAATATTGTCTCATGAGTGGTGGTATTTTGTGTTGTAGGCTACCTAATGTTGTTATTTATGTTGTGGTGATTCATTTTCGTCCATTACATAGGCTTTATAGATAACAGCAGAACAGTTTTATAGCATACCATTTGTAAAATATTCAAAATAGATGTATTTGTTATTTAGTAAAATCAAACTTTTTTTAAATGTAATTACACCAGATCTCAAGACTTTTAAGAGGAATATAACTTGGTCTCACGTCTTTTGAAGAGGAATATAACATCTCTTTTAATAGCAATATAACTTAAAAATACAATTATTTTAGTGTAAACAAATGATTTATAGATTTATCCTTAATACATGGTGTTTATACTCAAACATATGGTCAAAACAGACCAGTTGACCCAGTTTTACAGTAAATGCACTTACTTTAGGACAGATCAGCTCTTAAATTGAAGAGGATACTTAAGACTTCGAAAGAAAGTCTGCTATTTTATATAAAAATCTTAATTAACACATTTTCACAATGTATAGGGGTTTTCATCATTTACAGTCTCAATGAGACTCCCCGCATTCAGATTTTCAGCCAGCTCAGGGACATAGACTAGATCTAGTTAGAAATTTAGATGTTAGATAAGAGCTTTTATATATATGTATAATATAATTTGTGTGTGTTATTTTAGAACCCCTTGGCAAAACCTCAGGACCAAACCCTGGCTCTATAGAACCACAATCTTGCATAGCTTGAATTGAATCGTGCTTCAGGATTGCTGAGCAGCAGAAGCTTTGTTTTATGGGGCAGTAAACATTGCCTCTAAGATCTGTCCTCCAGTATAACTGCCTTCAAAATCTGCCACTGAATCAAGGGCAGCACAGCCGCCAGACAAGGGATGAAATGACACGCAAAGCTTTTATTTGACTAGATCTATAGTCCAGTCTCAGTCAATTATTGTGCTCTTTATGTGTTTCATGAGCAGATCTGATCAAACTGAAACCTTTTTCATTCCCTATAACATCCAAAAAGTGAGTCTGGATTAGTTTGGTGTAGTTGAATTTAGCTGCATGCGTCATCCCGTTCTTTTCCCACGCCTCTTGAGTTAACCGACTGCAGGTATGTGGCGAGATCTGCTGGCTGTCTCCTTTCACCTTCTCACACCTGATAAGGCTTTTGAAAGAAAGGCATTGAGTTACTCTTCAACTTTGTCATTTATAGGTGCCTGATCTTTTCTGAGTGTGACTCCTGCGTATTTGTTGTTTGCCTGTGTTGCTCGAGGAGGATGTGTGTGCTTGGCTTCTTTTGAAGTCAGTTTTAAACAGCCACAAACAGCTGTCAGCTCTTCCCGGATCGTCCCCAAACAAGCATTTAACGACTCCCGGCCTTTGACTCGTTTGGTAATGACACACTTTAAACCAGATGAACCTTAGTGGAAAATGTTTTTTAAGTGCAACATTTATTTTGTATTTGTGATTAACACATATTTGCTTAAATGTCTGTAGCTATTACATCCTATCCTGTATCAGTGAATGATTGGCAGCATTTGAAAAAGCTCCGCGACTTTTCGCGTAAAGTGTCATTTAGGGTTTTCCTTTATACGTGACAGCTTATTTTGATGTCTTGCGTCTCCAGGACTGTCGTCGCTCCTTAGATCTGAAGCGAGGCATGTTTGCGCGCATGTGTATGAGAGGTGTGACTCAGAAAAGTCTTCGTCTCCTCTCGCACGCTTGCACAGTTACTCCCTGTCTCCTCTGTGTAAACAGTGTGCTGTCGAGAGGCTGTCAATAAGGAGGGAGATAAATGCCGCATCTCCTACTGAGCACGCTCTGATGTCTCAGTCGGATTTCTGTCCCAGCACATTCACGCTCTTTACTGGATCCTTGCCAGGAGACAAAACAGCTTGGAAATATCTTTCCGCACTCTTTTGTTGTTTCCGCTGAGATCTTACTTAAGAATTAATACCACAGTAGCTGCACCACAAATGTTTTTGTATGGTTTAAAAAGTGACACCTTTTATTAGATTTTTTTTTTTTACAGTCCAAGTGTGTAACTCATCTCCTAAAATAGCACAATTTTATCGTCTCCTTTTTGTGGAGCGAATGTACGCTTTTTAATTGGTCAAGAAAGGAAGCCAGAAGCACATACGGCTCTGGTTTTATGAGTCTAGTGCTGACAGGAAGTATGAATTGAACTCTAAAGACATTGGCTCTGCTGGCGTGGCTGTGTGGGGGTGAATAGGGACACAAAACAATGGCTTGGCATCAATCTGTCCAACCTTGTGTCTCTGGCCACGGATGAAGACAGTTTAATGGCCCTACGCATTAGTTCCAGTGACTGTGGTGACCCTCAAAGTCAAAATGGGATGGACCATATGAAGAATCAGAAGGGCCAAACTAAACTCTCTGAGTGCTGCCTAAGTTTAGTTGCCTAAGTTTACTACTAGTTCCCTAAGTGACTAGTAGTTTGGATTATAATTTGTTACCTTTTCAGCTTCCTTTAAAAGCTTAATACGTTTTCAGATGCTCAAACTGTTAAATGTGTGGTGGATACCAGGAATGGAAAAAGGTGCATGCATACTGTACAAGGACTAATCGGTTTAAGGAGATATATTGTCAGGACATTGCATATACAGTACATCATTCAGTTAGATATGTTGCCAATGGGAAAAGTACATAACTTGCTTTTGACTCTCTTTTTAAATGACTATAGATTATATCTTTCATTTATTAAATATTTTTTCCAATTTGGCACACTGACCCTGGCTGAGGTTTGATATTTGGCTTTCCTATTTATAAATGAAGTTTCCTCTCTCTTTAATCAGAAAATTTCTCACCACTTTTATATTGACATGCCCTACAGCAGTGGTTCGATGATTTCTCTTTCCCATCCAATAACTCGACAGTAGGTAGTGTACAGTAAATCAGCAATATTTCAAGGAAGTTCATGGTTGTTTTTGGGATCCTTCCAGTTTCAAATGTTTCACTTGTCAGGCTGTAACAGTTAAATTGTTTTTTCTCCTCAGCGTTCTTGTCTGTTCATCCATCATCCAACCATATAACTAAAATAGCAAAAAGGTCAATACTTAAATTTGAGGCCCCTGGGTACATGTCCAACCGGCCTTTGATAATCCATCCCTTACTGAGTAATATTTTGTATGTGCAGATATTAGATGCTTTTTTTATTGTATGTATGTATGTATACAGTATATAAATATGCATGTATATATGAAGATAGGGCCCTATAAAATCCGTTTTATTTTTTCCCCAAATTCCATTTTATTTTTTCCAAAATTCTGTTTTTTTTTTTCGTTTTAATTTTTGCAAATTCCGTTTTTTCCGTTTGAATTTTTGGGAATTATTTTTTTTTACCCTTTGCTGTTATTTTAGTTGTAAAAAGAGTGTGCTTTTTTTCCCGTGATCGCAGAAATTATAGGGCCCTATGAAGAGTTCAGATGCAAAAGCCTCTAAGTGCCATTTGAAATTTTCTTCTAAAATGACAATTTTTATCAAGCTTGTATATTTAAGTTCAGTAATTTCACTTAAATGGCAATGAAGATTACCTATTATTTGTCATTTAAGTGAAATTACTGAACTTAAATATACAAGCTTGATAAAAATGGTCATTTTAGAAGAAAATTTCAAATGGCATTTAGAGGCTTTTGCATATGAAACTCTTCATATATATAATATAGTGTATATATATATATATTATATATATATATATATATATAATGTCTGTGTGTGTATACATGCATGTATGTACAGAATGAATGAATATATGTCTATACAGCGTTTGAGTTTAAGAAGCACATTTATTTAGTAGGCTAAGCTTTTGAATCACACATACATTAGCTGCATTTGTTTGTTGATTTCCTAATCCAACAGCATGGTATCACAGTAATCCTCTTTTGGCTTTCCCCCCCTAAACCCCTCATGATTTAGTTTTATTTTTTCTTTCTCTTGAAGGTAGATTGTTGTGACATAATTTTTACAACATTTTAATTTCACAGTAATATACTGAGGAAATTGGAATTGACAGACAGACAGACAGACAGACAGACAGACAGACAGACAGACAGACAGACAGACAGACAGACAGACTTTTTGGTTTGACAAACCCAATATTTACATGCATTTTAACTTTTAGATGCTGCATACTCATACTTCCTCGCTCTTTAAACATGTAAATATTCCCATTAAGATAACCTTGTTGATGACTTTGGATAGTTTCTAGTGGGTTCTGCGGTTTATCTATGTGGAAAGTAGTTGTGGGCAGCCGTGGGGCACTGCAGGGGCCACCTGCGTGCCTAGGGAACATACCACTAACATATCCAGACGAAGGAATCCAGTATCCAGGCCTGGTATGAAATTCCAACAGCATAAATTCTCAGCCACTCATTTGGTTATTTGCACAAAAATTAACAACCATGCCTTCTGACAAACAACACAGTATGAATGCTCATTATCAGGGCCTGCTGAGCCAAGATTACCACACTTTCACACTGAGTAACAACTCACTCCAACTCCTAAACAGCTGGCTTGTGCTTTGAGTGTTTACATGGTGCAACTGTGTTGTCCTTGGAGAAACAGAGACCTCTGGTCTGTATTTTATTCGCTCTGTTTACTAGTTGATGCAAACAGACCTGGCTATATGTTTATGTTGGGAACACTGTAAACAAAAGGACCCGGGGCCGTGTGTGCTCTCTCATCAGGAGCTCCAATTTAATGACTCAGTCTCTATCTGCATGGGCACTGCTATTAGATTACCTTCATTAACACACACTGCTTTCTCGTTCTTTCCCCTCCTGGCACCTCTGTTTACACACTTTTCATGCTGTTCAACTTCGTTCCTCTGCTCTTATTTGGCTTCGAACTCCCCGTTACTCCTCATCAGTCGTGATCTTTGTTGTTTCAGTAAATAACAGTTGCCGGGTTCAGAGGGCTATTAGACATGGACATTACGTGCACGGTTGTCGTTTAATGGCCGTGTAGATCTAATCGCAACTTGGCAGAGCTAGAACTGGTCCTTGAGTAGAATGCAAAGAATGTTTTCATTGGTGTGCGAGTATTCTTTGTCTTTGTCTCTGTCGGAGTCGATTGAAGTGTTAACAGGCTGTTGTTCTCATCTTCATAGACGTGTGGCAAGACTTTGATATTATCAGCTCTATTATAAGCTAAATGGTTTCTATTACAGCAGGAATCTGCTGCCTTCCTGGTGATATTGCCTTGATTTAATGCTTTTTTTCTGGTTAGGTCTGATGGACCAACATGAAACTATGCAGTTTTATACTTGTTATATGCTATATATTGGAACGGATTGCAGCTGCTTCTTGATCCGTACGGACCGGGCCCACGGTTCAGCACGCATGTGATTCTGGGATTTAATGCTAAGTTTAACCATCATAGAGTGAAAGGTTATAATTAGGATGTGTTTTGTCTTGCCAATTTACACATTAAAATAATTTTAAATGCAGAAGAAGAGGTGAAAATCAGGACTTGCACATCTCTGTGCACCTGGAGAAGGAATATATATATATATATATATATATATATATATGTATATATATATATATATATATATATATATATATATATATATATATATATATATATATATATATATATATATATATATATATATATATATATATATATATATATATATATATATATATATATATAGATATATATGCCAACATTTAAGATGAAGTGAAATGTGAAATGTTCAATACCACAGCAAAGCTACTTGCCTTAACTGTAAAGTTTGACCATTATTTAAGAAATGAAAACAACCAGTAAAAAAAAAGAACAAATAAATTAATTACAAGCAATAGCACAAATAAAGATAACAAAAAGGTGACACAAATAAAATAAACATAGCTTAAGATTTTCAGGTATAGATCTAACAGTATTCAGGTACAGAAGTTGAATAATCAAATGTAAAATAACACTGTGGTGCATTGTCTTCACCCTATAAATAAAATGCCGATTAATCCTTGTTAAAGCTACACAAGTTATTCAGTCAGAGAGCAGTGAATGCAGTCAGACAAGCAGTCTTTTTAGTTGTTTGATTAACATTTTGCTATCACTTTAAGATCTAATGCACGTATTCAATATATTGATGCACATCCAATTTCTTTCTGTTTACGTTCACTTATGTGTGGCCAAATTTAATTATTTTGCGCATTGCATTCTCTTGTGTATGTTAACATTCAAATGTCTTCTAGCTCTTGAATGTTTCCATTTACAAGACTTCGTACAGTGCAAAGATAAAGAACCAGAACTCCAGAACTCATTGATAAGTAATTGTATTGATAGTCATTGTATTTATTAATTAATTAATATATACTGTGTTTATTTATTTACCATGCTACATATGACATGAGCTATACATATATGTTCTGTTTGTTTGTTCTATTATTTATGTATAATATGTTGATGCTTTGGCAACATTGTGTTACACAGTCATGCTAATAAAGCTATATTGAAATTGAAATTGAATTGATAAACTTAATTTATAATGTATATAGATATATAATAGAGAGAGAGGGATACTATTTTGAGTTAATTTTTACATTTTGCTTTTGTTTTTACTTTAAAAAACAGATTTTTTTGAAAGTTATATTGTCACAGTGGTTGTACATTTTTTGTTTTCTAATAATGATTTGTGCCATAAAGAGACTAAGAAATGAAAATCAGACTCTAAAATTTTGTGTAACAGTCTCCAACTCTCAGACCAAAGTGAGAAATGAACCAGTGCTCTGGGCAAAACTGCCAACAAAAGTGACAGAAATGCCCCAGTTACCCAAAATAGGCCAAAAATGCTGCCCAGAGGGAATTCTCTTTTATCTCATCAAATATTGTATTCATTTTATATATATTTAAAAATCAAATTTTTTACACCATTTCAGACCTTCATGTTTTGCTTTAGCTTTAGTGGTACTCGTCTAATTGTTGTTCTGTTTCCAATCTGAAATTGTAAAGTAGTCTTATTAATTTAGCTGCTAAAGCTATGCATTCACTTATTAATGAAAATAAGTGATTGAGTATGATTGACTGACTATGCAGTCAGCATTTGAATGCACAACATTATTATGCAGTCCATAAATTAGTCTTTTATCTCAAGTAGGAAACGCTTTCCCTCTCTTACATGTCAGTCTTCAATCTAGCCATGCCTGGACCACTCATGTTCACGACCAACCCAGTGAGTCATTCTTATGCAAAACACACACCATCTCTGCAAGCACCACTTGACTTAAATGTTAAACCTGTTAAATGTGTGAATCACTAATTGAAAGCGATTCAGCTGTGTATTTCACCAGTGCGGTGCCATATGTTGCAGATCTTCAGAAACATTCACAGGTTAGGTCTAATGCTAAGGGAAGCCTAGGGGTTTTCCTACCCCTCATTTTGGTCATTTCCTCCTGCAATCATCAGCCATCAGCACAACAAGAACACATCCTGAATGTGATATGTTATCTCCTGGACCTCAGGGGGAGATATGCAGAGTTCCCGCTGTGCTGGGAGTAGACAAATGTTGAATATAGGGCTAATCGTTGTCCCATTCCATGCACGCTTTCCCTGAGCATGTATTTAACATGAAGCGCGTCCGTACAGTGCAGACTACGCCCTAGTCCTTTTCATCTTTGTCTGTTTGACTTTCAAAGATCCAGTTCATGAATAGTCAGGTCGGCTCTCGATTGAAGGCTCAGCCATTGAAGACTGAGAGAATTTTAAAGAGGCTTAATAATTTTTGATGAGACGAAAATGACTTCAAAGCCTGCTTATACTTTGTTTTACCCATTCACTGGAATTTGACCTGAAGCTGAAAAATGGTAAGTCTTGAGGGATCGGGAGACGAAGTGGTCTTCTGAGGGAACTACGGTTGTGCTTAAAAGCGACTGGTGTGAATAGCAGAAAAAATATCAGGTTTGTCAAAACATCTAGTCACTTCACTTCCTGCTAAATTTGTGGTTCTGTGTGGGCCTCACCTAGTGATGTTGGGGTGAAGCGGAAAGTGCGTGGTGGGATTAATCCAATGTAACGTGGTTCACTGCTAGGAGGACCAGGAAACTGATGCTATCTCAACCAGTCTTGGTATGCTATCCCCAACCGGGCCGCTTCCATTAGTGGGGCACTGAAGAGGTCCAGACAACACAGAGCAGCTGGGACGGAGCCTCCACTGTCGCCACCATGCACAATTTATCTTTTATTCCCTGACTTCTTCCTCTATGGAAAAGTGTAAGCCCCCCTTGAGATATGCGATATGCCATTGACATGTATTCCAGATGTGTTTTTCTTTGGCCAGGAGAGTTTGAATTACCGGAGGTCAGCGAAAACAGACTGTGGTATTATTGTACCGCTTTCATAGAGGGTTTGTACAATCTGAACGAACACAGGCGAAAGTGTCTCTGAGTGGTGAGAATACTGATACATATCCAAGTATGCGGACTGCTTAAAGAGATAGCTATTCCCAGAGAAACGCAAAGGCTACTACAATCTTTAGATACCTCGCAGCCTGTTCTGCGAAATGCCTCACACTAAAGGAATGAGCTAGTTTGGCAAGTACAGGGTGACCAAGAGGTTGCTTTTTACGCTTCATGGCTTGATCACCTGAGGCGACTCTGAAGCTCAGTGGTGTTTTAGGGTCAGGACTTTAAGAGATTCTCACTAACAGGTCGTACCGCTGAAAGAATCACATTCATTCCCTCTCCTCTTTTCCGGCAAGTCTACTCTTGAGAATCCACAGAGGGATCAATACTTGCTGCTGGACGTTGCCAATGCCCAGCTGAAGGTTCATTTGAAGTACTGTTTATTTTGTGAAGTGAGAAGCTTCTTAAAGCAATGGAGTGGCTAGATGAGCCTTAGCTTGTAGATAAGATCTGATGTGTCAGGAAGTCCCATTTGCAGTAAAGATTAAGCATTTAGGATTGGGTAATATATCACAAAGGGTTTTGTGCAGTTCTCCTCAAAGTCGGAAGGCGTTTTTTTTCATCTCACAAAAATAAAAGAGATGCTATACTCAAACTATATTAAACAATGCATTTTCTGAATCTTTACTATACATGCCGCTTTATAATTTTATATTGATTGAATAGCCACACAATAGAGCATCACAGTCCCGCCCACAGCCGGTGCCGGAAGTAAAAATTCAATACAATTTCTCCATTGACATTTGAGATATAAGCCATAAAAACGTAACCATACATGGTAGACTTAAAACCAGCTACGGCTGTACTAAGTGATTGTATATGCTCATATAAACGCCAAAAGTTCATGGGGCACTAACCTTGTTTTAAGATAAATGCCTTTTATTCGCGATGTATTGGATAAGTACTTCATTACCCACAATCCTGAACAATCCCACAATCCAACAGTGATGCATCTGATTGGTGGAAGTCGTGTCACGTGTCTGAAACCCCGCGAAGGTACGTGAAGACTGAAGATCGCGTAATGACGTAGGGCTAAGTTCATTGGTCGCACTTCTGAGACGCCCGTGCGCCATTGGATGTGCAGTTGCCACAGCATTAGCTAATGAGCGAGCCAGATGCTCAATGTTTTTGCATGTTGAGCTGCAAATGCGTTTGCTTCAGTAAATCGAGGAAAGGTAGTTTCCCTGCACATTCACTATATAAAATTCACTGGAGGAAAAAGTTCACGTGGCCGTCGTCAGATTTGGAAGTCGCTCAAAAGGCTCTTTCACGGTGGCTTTCAGTCGACTTTAGTGAGGCGCGGTGGTTTATGGGAGGAGTAGTTCCTTTGCTCGGAAATGAAAATATGTACACAGGCTTGTACCCTCGACTTTTTGGGGATTTTCTCTTTGTTTTTTCACTCGAAATTATGTGTTGTGTGCTTATGAGTTCAGCCGTAGCTGGTTATCCTCAGACACGCTCTAATACTCTTTCGATATGGATTTTACAAAATGTCAATGGGAGAAATGAATGGGAAATTTACTTCCAGCACCAGCGCTCTCTCGGGCTGTGGGCGGGACTGTGATGCTCTATATATAGAATGCATATTTAATTATTAATTTATTATACTGATTATTATTATTTATTTTCTGATTTTTTTATTCTGGTCATTTTTTCATTGTTTTATTATTATTATTATTTTGTTATTCAGATAGTAACCAGTCCCCTTTGGATTTCAAATTTTTGAAAGTCATGCTAAATCTTTTCTATACAAGTATGCAGGCTGCACAAAAGGAGTGTAGGGCCTGTTTCTTGTCTTTGAAAAACATCAAAGCTCATGTAATGGACACGCACAGCCTCTGAACCCACAATGGTACATAGATTTTATTTTGCTAAGGCTCCATGACTCGAAGCGGTCTCTTCCTGTTGGAATGAGAATATCCTCCTCGTCCCCTGCAGTAAACACAACATCTTTTGCTGTTTCTTAAGCAGGAAACACATAAGCAGCTCTTGCCACAACCCCTAAAGGTGTCAAGTTGCTGTGTTGAAGCTGTCATGGAATTTCTGTGCTTGGCACTTCACTTAATCCATCCCAGTCCGCACCTCGCAGGGTTGATTTAGGCATAAGCACACTCGTCCCAGAGGCAAACAGCAGCCCTCCTGTGTAATTTGATTTCCTTTTTGCATGTGACCGGCTTCACTTTGTCGTCTCACTGTCAGGGTCTCAGGAGTAAGGAGCACAGCTTTATGACCCCGGGTTTGTGTTCTTTCTCAAGAGCCCCTTTGTTGTTTGTAAATGCAAAAAAACAGATCAGTTAAGGAGGAGTGTCGGAAAGAACACCCCACTTCTTAATTTAACTTAGGGTAATGAGTGCACATTTGCAAATCAATTCCCAGATTCCAGTGAAAAAAGGAGGGGTGAGGTTGTAAAATAATCAACTATTAAGGGGGCGGGAAGCCACTCAAAAGAATTGCAGATGAGGGTTGGGAGAAAGAAAAGTTGGTCTTTTCTTGTCTTGGGGTTAAAGTTTTGGTTGGAGTATCAAAGCCTTGTGCTTTATACAATCCCAAAACTCTGGAACTTGTTCAAGGAAACAAAATCAAACACTTTTGTATACAAATTTTGTCCTGCACAAATCATTTTCTGCATTTAAAAGATTGATTCTTTTGAACCACTCAATTTATCTTTCTTTTTTGTGGCCTCCAGGTTTTCACACATACTTCAAGGGAAGAAGACAATTATTAGATTGACATCTGACCTTTCTTTGTACGGTTGTCATGGAGATCCTTTGGCATTGACACCTTCTCTTGGAAGACTTTTGAATATTTGCATATGTCACTGCACTTGCTGTTTTTAATCAGCTTTTGGAAATTTCCCTGAGCACGTATCTTGTTACTGCAACACGGCTTACATCATCTGTCTTTGTTTAGCTGGGCCGTGTTTAGAGATCTTACTCTTCCCCCCAACACTGGAGATAAATATTCTTAGCACTAAAAGCCCCTTGGGATTGATCAGAGGGATTGCCAGATGCATGTATTTCCTCCCAGAGCCGGCTCATCTCTCCCCTCTTCCTTCACATAACAAGGTCAAACCCCTATTACAGTACAAGGGCTCGATACCTTTAAGAGCAGATGAGTTGTAGTTGCAGCACCTCCCTTTATGCCCGAATCAATCTAACTGCTGGAACCATTACTAGCGTGTCACACGGCGAGATTGCCACTCTTATTGGTTCTTCTCGAGAGGACATGCTCTAATTTAAGCTGCACTTACTGGATGTAATCCTTAACATCTGGACTGAAGTTGTGCTACTGATGTCACTGTAGAATTAGCCTAGAATTGTACATATTCCTGAAGCGGTTAGGGTAGGTTGTTCTGGGTGGCCGCGAGCATGTTGCTAAGGTGCTCTGAGTAGGGTTGTGCAAACTTCAGAAACGAAGAATTGGCTCCTTGCAATAACTCTATGAATTAAACATGTTAGGTTAGGGTTACCATACGTTCACACCGCCGCCGACTTGAGCTTCCAAAGCAGCCCAAAGTCATTAATTTTCAATGGAAGCTGGCTTTTCTCAGCTGAAAGGAGCGTCAAATCCATCGGCGTCGCGTTTTGGGCGTTTTGAGCGTCAATTAGAAAGTTGAAAGAAGCTCAACTTTATGGTAATGAGCTGTGACACGGTTCAGCGGCAAGCAGCGGCAAAATGCCAGCAACCAATCGGAATATAGACGTCCTTCACGCTGGCTAATTACGGAGAAATACACAATGTAAACTTTCATTCCAACTAAAACATTAGTTCTGAGAAAATGGAAGAGAAGCTAATCATCGCCGTTGCTGTGTTTCCTACTGGTTTCGTATTATTTATGACAAGTTGTTTGCTTATAGGGACCGCATGAGCGCAACTTTTATTTGAAATATTTATGAATGCTCGTTTTAAAGCAGGAATGCAATTAACTTACTCATGGTGACACAGATTTGAACACAAATAATAATAATAATAGCTTACTATTTTTTCGCGACCAAATGTGACCAAAACGGTTATAAAAATGCTGTCATTTTAAGAGGTTTCTTCAATGTATTGCTTGTTTTTTTCTGTTTATTACATTTTATGTTGTGACACTTATATTCTCCCTGCAACGTCAGAGCGTTCAAAGCGTCAACAAGCTTCCCTGTACTATTTGACAAGCGTCCTTGACAGAGTGGCCAGAGCTTCTTTGACGCTCAAGTTGTTAGCATTGTGAACGTACAGTTAGGGTTAGGGGTTAGGGTTAGGGCGACACCTTACAGGAATTTGAATTGGAATAATGGATGGATGGATAATGGAAGGGATGGATAAGGAAGTAAATATCTACATGTCTATCCATCGATCTGTCAGTTCAATTCAAATTCAATTAGAATTCATTTCAAATTCAAGAATTGAATTGGAGTCTTGGCATTCAGAAAGCACAAAATCCTAGTCATGAGTGGTTGTTGGCACGTTGCAATGTGCTGTCAGGGTTTTCTGCTTGGTTTTTAATAAAAGTTCACTTCTAAATTTCTGTGAGATTCTGGCATCTACATATGACTCAGATTCCTCCTCCCAATGTAACTTTATGGTAATTTTGGGTGGCATGTTCTCATCTGGTATGTGAAAATCATAAATCTGATCGCTTAGAAATCTAATCCTTCACAAGCCGCATGGATTGAAGTATCATGTCTGTAGTACAAATGTACAGTATGTGACTTCAAAAAGATTGACTTGCCTTGGCCAGCAGCATTAACAATTAATGCAGGCAAGATTGTCTCACTCTGCGACCAGAAATCAAGCACTTCCCACAATTCACAGTGGAGCGAAGCAGCCATTTGTGACGAGGTTATTAAAATTGAATCACCTTTGTTCTGCCTTATTCACTTCCTTATTTAAGCACTTCTCTCCTAGCTTGTCTTTACCAGAGACATTTTAATATTCATTTCTAAGTGTTATATAAAAGATTCTCTTGGAGATGTTATCTGCTTTAAAGTGCACTGTTTCCCCAAGGGTTGATTTATCTTACAGGGTTAGAGACCACAAGTTCCACAAAATCCCCAAACGTCCATTGTCGGACTTATTTTTTTCAAGTACCGGTTCTAGCACCTCATAATGGGAACTCGGCAAACTCAGGGTGAGAGATTAATCAGCTTTCCAGATGTTGTTTTCCACTTCTGTATGCACATTCGGTCGCACTGTTAACCTGTCCAATGTCCCCCTGGTCTTCCAGAGGACACATTTAGCTGCTATGTTAGTAGCCGTTTAGCTCAGTCTTTACTTTCCATCTCTTTCCCTGCTCTTCTGTGGCAGGTCGAGAGTGTTTGGCCTGTTTTATTTATAAGCCTGTTCTTGGATTCTTACCCCACTGTTTCTCCTCCACCCCCTGCCAACCGCAGTCTGTTCGGCAGTCCATAAGCGTCCGCTAAAAGCTATTAGCCAAACCCTGGCGGTCTCCGCTCCTTAACCCAGCGGGGCCACTGGGCTTTTTGTTTTCAAAGAGTGGAAGGGCAACAGTCCTGGGGATTCGGAGGTTAACACAAAGCTTGTGGTCTGGCCTTTGCCGTCTCTCGTGGACGGGGACCAATGTACTACTACTGTAAGGTCATTGTGTCATGTTATTCATGGCCATGCTAAAGTGGTTGGGAATGGGTTTGTTTTAAGTTGCACTAGTCTCTAGCCCAGGGGTGTTTATTCACTTGAGTGAATATGAAGCAATAAAGCAAAGCCTTGCAGATCTGAATGGTTAGAAATAATCCTTGAAAGCACTTTTGTAATGCCAGTTTCTTAGTATAAACAGAGGTGAAATGCTTTAGTGTGTTTTTCAATATAATCCTGAGTAACTTTTGGTGGATTTTGGGGTGGTGATGGGCGTTATCCCAGGGGGATGTTTGTAGCTTTTTATTACAGCTATCACCCATTATTCATCTCCAACTGAAGGATGTTTTCATCATCCCTCTCTCTGACTGCTGGAAGTCACAGTCGCTCTCCTGTCACGAATTTTAAACCCCACTATAATTGTCCCCGCCAGTATCGGTAATTATTTCCAAAATCACCATGCACTTGCACAGTGACTTACTTTCATCCCCATATATCTCCCGATGGCTGAAATTCTTTAGTCTTGTTGAGGAATCAGTTTGTGTTGTTGTTATTCATCCGTAATTGTTCCACCACCACACTGTCATTCAAATTGGGAGAGAGAAAAGCAATTTCAAAGCTTTCTGAAAGCCTACCTGAATTACCATACCACCGGTCCCCCCACCCAACAACGGTGCGAAACAAAAACCCTTGGCAGTCAGCATGAGTTCCTATGCGCCTTAAAACAGAAGACAAATTATATATACATATCCAGGCATTCCAGCTGCTGCGGGATTGAAATGCATGTCTGCTTTCTTTGATAGCTGTTGAATTTAGAGTGTGTAATTTTCACACTGCTAGTTGATTTAATGTGCAATTGAGTAATACATATGTATAACGCCTTAATTTTACCTTGCAGAGGGGGAAATTCCATTTTACATCCTTGTCAACAGTGACATCAATAATCAACTTGTAAAGATGGCATTGGTATAGCAGGTGCTGGATCTAAAATTGTGCATCTTCTTGGCAAACCTCCAACTGGAATGAATGGTTTTTGAAAAGTAGTCATTAAAAATACAATTTTTTTAAATATTACCTCTTGACAAGTTTCTGTCCACACTCAGTGACAATTTTTCCTGAGGTCACAATGACATAACTTATTTATGTTTAATTTGCAGTGATATGGACCTTGATTTTAAGACCAGTGAGATTTCATGTTGGTCATATTGCTTCATAAACATGAATATCCCACTCTCCGCTTTCTCCAAAGTTACTTTGTATTTTTCTTGCCTAAGATAGTATGTATATTAGGGATGGGCATTTTTAAAAAATATTGCATTCGAATATTCGGGCTCATAAAAATCGAATATTCGAATATTCGTTTATTTATATTATGTTTAACGAAAAAGACGTTATTTTACGTTTTGGTCACCATTTCTGGACAAGCTTACAATTATGCAATACACAAGCTTACAATAGTAATTAAAGTTTTCTTTTAGTTGAAAACATTAAACAGAATGTCACATACTGTACGTTAATTCCAAACTTTGTGAGGCAGACGACAACATTATGTGATCAAATACAGACAACTTGTTAACACACTCCACATCACCATCCAGTGCATTTAATTATAACTGTGAGTTAGTTCTTAGGATTTATCATGGACTCACTGCATTTACGGCCAGCAAAGCAACGTATTCAAAATTCTAATAGTATTTTATTTTTCGAATAATAATTGCATATTCGAATATTCGAAACTTCGAATATTCGTGCACATCCCTAATGTATATAAAGGATTAAATTGTGTGTTAAATCACATTGAACTGTTTGGAAATAGCAAAAATGGTAAAATTGTAAAGCAGTGAATCCTGAATCAATCGAAGATTCACGACTGTGCATGTATTGCGTGTTGCTTTGAGTTGCATTTATTGCTATTGTTTATATACCAGATTTTCTCAATTACTTGTAATGCAAATAGTGACCACCGATTCTCTCCTACAGGATCTCGGCCCAGACTGGAGGATGCTGCGCCACGGGTTGTCGAACACCCCTCAGACCTCATTGTTTCCAAGGGTGAACCCGCCACTTTAAACTGTAAGGCCGAAGGTCGGCCGACCCCAACGGTGGAGTGGTACAAAGATGGCGAGCGAGTTGAAACAGACCGGGAGGATCCGCGCTCCCACCGTATGCTCCTCCCCAGTGGCTCCCTCTTCTTTCTCCGAATCGTTCACGGAAGGCGCAGCAAGCCCGACGAAGGGGTGTACGTGTGCGTAGCGAGGAATTACTTGGGCGAAGCCGTCAGCCGTAATGCCTCTTTGGAGGTCGCAAGTAAGTCAGCTCATTTGTACTCTGATCCTTGCCTCGTGCCTTCTTCCTCAATCTCTCCTGCAAATTTCCTCAATGCTCATCTCATTTTTTTCCCCTTCTATAAAGCTTCCCATTTTGTCCTGCTCTCCTCATCTTTTTCCCTTCTCCTCCATTTCCACTCGATCTTGTTTAGTCTTCCACTGGCTGCGGCAGCCCATAACCATCGTCCCTGGATGCAGTAAAGCACTGAGGTCATTGTTAGTTTTAGAGGAGGTAATCTGATTTGTGGTATTAATGTAGATGGATGTTAGCTGGTATTCGAGATAAATTCAACCCCAGAAATAGCCAAGAGAGGAGCGTAATGCTGGCTGCTTCCAGGTGACAGATGTTAGTTTAAAAAAATCCCACTAGCATCTCAGTGTTTCTCATGGAGTATCTCCAGGTTTTAGCAGCAGGGCTTGCCATATCCAATACACACTAATTAAATGCCGATGGCACTATTTGATTTCGGTCATTAGATTATTGCCAATTACATTATGCTTCTGCGAACGTTATGGTTTTTGTCATGCAACCTTAGAGCGATCACTCTGTGATTTGTAATACAGAATCGATTTCTAGGTGGCCTGTACTTGTATGCCGTCGTCAAAGGACAGATCCTTCACCTGCTCGAGTATTTCACCATCTGGTCTGAGATATCAGCGAGACATAATAGTCCTCATGTTCTGGCACTGCTTGGAAAGAATATCACTTTTCTCACACAATTCAAAGCCAGAACGCAGATTCGTTCTCCAGCTACTCATAAATCCTGTCTATGAAATTCCTCTTTCGTGCATTACTTTTGCAAAATGCTTTAAAATCCAAAGCATTTGCAATTCAGTAACACTCAGCTATCTAATTAGGATCTGAGCCTCCATGTTGAGCTCCAACGTGATTTATCATGCCTCCTGCAATATCTTTATTTAAAAGGGAAAGCAAAAACAGCCATATTACTTTTGATGCCTACCAGATTGATTGAAGTTGCAGCTCTCCAAAGCTATAAATAGCAATGATAATATTAATTCTTATTCTCAATGAGTTTTTTTTTTGTAGATTGGATTTTTTTTCAGTAACGTTTTTATTTCTTCTTTCTTATCAGGGGAGATTAAAAGCAATGCAAATTGTATTTTTCTCATATTTCCATATCAAAAAAAAAAAAAAAATCAGATTGGATTTGAACAATATCTGCATTTAGTTATAGGACTGACTGCTTGATTATATTACCAAAGCCATTAACCTACATTTCAGATTCATTTCTTAGTGATATCCGGCGCCTTGTGGTTTCTAAACTTTTGAGTTCATTGTAGGTTCATGATCCATGAGGGTTATGGAACAGATGCTCTGTTGAATAAAACATTTTTTATTGTTGCGGAGAAAATTAGTTTTCCAAAGTTGCATTTAAGATGGTGGTTTAGGTTCTGAATACGATAAAGTCAAACTATAAATTTTATGTTTGGAAATTTGTATGTCTTGGTAACTCATTTTACAGCACTATCTAAAAAATACGCTTTTACTTCAGTCAACCGAAAACCAGCTAAACACATAATCAGACATCTGAAAATTCCCAGTTTACCCTTACAAATGAAAGGTTTTTGGATGAGTTCTTCTCACATTGAGCAGAAATGTGCCTCGAATCGAGACTGTCATTATCATTAACTGTAGACTGAATGTGCACAGTGGAAAGAATTCTGGTACACAAATAGTTCTAGAACCCCATAGGAGTTGATTCTAGGTCTAGAATGCTGAACCGCACATCCTCGCCAGTTATCTGTCCTGTCCTTTATCCTTGCTCCCATCATCCTGTTGGACAACATCGTTAGTTATGATATGTTTATCCCTCCGTGAGATGACAATGCGACATTTCCTCTAGGGATGTCTGCAAATTTGGCATAAAACAAGAAAGGATAACATTTATTCGAATAGTAAACGTTTTTATGCATGCATACGTGATGTGTGTTTATATATATATATATATATATATATATATATATATATATAAAATAAATACATATACATGCCCTTGTTTTAACATATGCATTTTTTCACCCTTAACTTCACAATGCAAATCTCCATTGAGGCCTTTTATGAAATACTGTCATAGTTATTGTGACATCATAACGGGTACATTTATGGTATGACTGCTCACATTTACACTTTATTTATAGTGGTCTCTCTCTTTAGGAACAAACACGGCAGTAATAAAAACCGCCCATAGCTCTCCTTCTCTTAACACTACAAATAAAGACAGTTCTTCACCTATCAAAATAAAATGCATAACATCTAGAATAAGGTATAGGACCGCCAGTCCTGTGTAAACTACATTGGCATGCAAGGTTTTTATTTTTTTATTTTTTGTCCAACGTTATAGTGAGATGCGGAGTAGCTGCTCACTTAAGATCTTGCTCGCCTCTCAATCGTCCAATTTCAAAACGGTTTTCACAGGATGAATTTTAGTTTGAAGCTTTCGAATGATACCTAATCTATGATGATTACTAAAATATGTGGTATGAACATTTTTTAAAAAAATAAAATAAAAAAAGAGCGCCAATCGTCCTGCTAGCAGGACGTGATAGTTAATTAAACTGTTTTTCTCAAAATTTGTTCCTGAAAATCATAGTGATCAGCCGACTTCAGATAACCATAACTTTTCTTAATGACAAAATAAAAACAGATTTGGAAAGGGCTTGAAACCAGCTTTAATATCAAAACCTGGAATAGGTCAAATTTCAGCATGTAATGGGTTTTCCCAGATCGCATCACAAATGTTGACTATTTTGACAATGTTTCAACTGTTTTGTCTATGCAATGGAAGTCCAATATATATATATATATATATATATATATATATATATATATTTTTTTTTTTTTTTTTTTTTGCATTTTGCAATTTTTTGCTTTTTTTTTTGCATTTTCCATAGTAGAAAGCAGCTTTGGAACTTGTATTATGAAAACATATGCATATAAATTATGCATATAAAAACAGGTAAATTATGACAGAATTTTCTTTCATTTATTTATTTATTTATTTTTGAGCAAACTGTCATTGTAATATCCCTTTAATCCAATAGAACATTAGAATAGCTGATTTTTGATTAAGTTCTGTGGGCATTGATGCGATTTGGCCACATATTGCCAGCTCTCTGCATGGAGATCATCTTTCTCCATCATGGCACAGCTCCATGAGGCAGGTGGTGGGCGAGAGATGGGGATGAGGGGTCTGCTGCCAGCCACAGAGCTTGTCTGGTTCACAGGTTTTGGGGGGTTGGAAGAGATGGGTATAGAGAGAAAGGGAGGTAGAAAGATAAATAGAAAGAAGAAGGAGGGAACCCATATGCCAGGCATGTTGATCTGCCACCAGCAGGCAGCGTGTCGTACATTAGCAGGGCACAGATCTTCGGTCAAACGCGAGATGTTCTGGTGAGAATAAACAGGCTGTTGGCTTGGTGTGCGTGGGAGGCACTGGATTCCCAGAGAGTGTTTTAAAAGCCTGTTTATATATGCTGCTTTTGAAGGCGGTATTTATGGTTGAGGTGATGAGTTATGTAGGCACAGTTACATTACTCAGATGATGAAGCCAGAGCAGGGATGATTTACAGTGACAGGATCCTCACACTTTAAATGATAGATGAAAGGGAATGGATCTGTGTTGGTTCATCTGTGGTTTATTACTTTTTAAATGATGCTCCGCATTTGCTGTCGCCACTCTTTATACTTTTGCATGGCTCATAAGGGCTTATGGGTAAACATCAGCCATTTGGAGCATCTAATGAAAGTTGTTGGTCAGGCCTGGTTTCCAAGGGAACAGGTGAGGACAGAAGAACAGCTGTCCTATGGAATGTTGGGAATGAACAGGTGAAAGGAAGATACTCTTGGTCTGTTTTGATTGGCTGTGAGAGGTGAGAAACTTTTTCCACTTATGGGGAGAGTTCCAAAAACCTGTTACACTGCAAAAACACAGGTCAGCAAGTGTGTGTTACATTTACAAGTAGGTATGCGTGTATGTATATTTTATATATATATATATATGTATATTGGAATGGATTGCAGCTGCTCCATGATCCGTACGAACCAGGCCCCACGGTTCGGCATGCATGTGATTCTGGGATTTACTGCTAAGTTCAACCATCATATAGTGAAAGGTTATAATTTGGATGTTTTGTCTTGCCAATTTATACATTCAAATTATTTTAAATGCAGAAAAAGAGGCGGAAATCGAGAACTCGCATATTATTTGTGCGCAGAAAGAGGTGCATTTCAGATAGCGTCAAACACCAATTCATTCCTCTTTTGCGTTTCCTTGCTCTTAAACGACACAAACACAAAATTGTCAAAATACTCATCTAAATGCCCGTCTCCGCAGGTACTCTCTCGTTTATGTCAGTAGTGAACAGTTGAGAAAGAAACCGATTGTTTGTCCGTTTTCAAGCGACAGCACACATCTAATAATCCTACTCTAGTCTGTGTCATTAATATTAATAAAACAAAATACAGCTTTAACTAAGATTTAACTATATGTAATTTCTACTGTGAACATATAGGGCTCTATCTTGCACCCGGCGCAAATGACTTTACACACTGACGCATTTATCATTCCTATTTTGCACTCGCGCAAAGCGGGCTTTTTTCCTCCACAGACGCACGTCGGTAAACTAACAAATGAACTTGCGCTTCCTGGGAGGGTCGGCGCAAAAAGGAGGCGTGTGTCAGCTGCAAACAATTCCTGGTGCTATTTTGCAGTTCCAGAAAACAATTGCGCCAATGACCAGAAAAAACCTGGTCTAAAGTCAGAGGCGCATTGCGCGTATATTCAGATGCTATTTTAAGCTGCGCATGCTTGGCCATAATACAGAGTGTGAACAACGCGGATACACTGTAGATGATTCTCTCATCAACACAGATGCATTTTACTTTTTGCAAATGATACATTATTATACGGAAAAATATATAAACATGAGGGAAATCATTGTTGTGTCCATGACGATGGGAAAAAACAGGCATAAAGCTTACACATTTACCCAAATTATTATATGCATGTTTAACCCGAAGCTAATTTGGGTGGGTTTGTCCCATCCCCAGTGTCCCTTCTCTTTCTTTTACGGCCCTGACGAGAACATCGTTCTACTCGGCTGTGAACCGATGCTGAAGCGCGCTTGGTAAATGCGCCGTTAAAATAGAATTGCGCCACGGAACAAGCGCATCTCGTTCATCACGCTCTTAAAGGGAATGTGATATGACGCTCTTATTGGTTTATTTCCGTTACGCCCAAACCACACCTATGAATAATGAGGCTACTCCAGACCAACCCCTTTTAGATTTGCGCCAGGCGCAAGAGGCATTTATCCCGCCAGGAAAATAGCAACAGCGCCGGGATCCGCCCACAAAGTTAATTGCGCTTTGCGCTTTGACACTTGCGTTTCAGATCGTTAAAATAGGGCCCATAGTGTTCTTTTACATTTAGGATTAATTAATTAAAACTTTATGTAGTTTTAAAATATGTTCACTCGTTTTAAATTATGTTCTAACCATCAGTTCGGCTAGTAGTTTTTGATGTAGTAGCTGTCAAAAAACCTCCAATGAGCTTTAAATAATAAATGAAAAGCAAAGTTATTATATATATATGTGTATATACAGCTATGGAAAAAATTAAGAGACCACTGCCAAATCAGCAGTTGCTCTGGATTTATTATTTATAATATAAATAATAAATCCAGAGCAACTGCTGATTTGGTAGTGGTCTCTTAATTTTTTCCATAGCTGTATATATATGTATTATATATATATGTATAGTAAGGAAGAAAGTCTGAATTTGGCCATTCTGCTGAAGGAAAGGTTTTCTTATGGGTCACACTGTACCTCTAGGGTTTAAGCTGGAGACATCCTGACAGATAAGCCTATTTATGTGAAGCCCCTCAGTCCAGGACACAACTAAAGTAATAGTGGCTTATGTTCAGCTGGGCATGCTGTCCCCTCCGGGCCGCCTGCCCTCTGTGCTATTAACCTTATTGCCTTGGATCTAGAATCAGTGAGGGTGCTGAAGGGCGGCCCAGAGCAGTCCAGACTTTGAAACTCCTCAATATAAATTGATTATGAAACCAGCAGAAAAGAGCATTGTAAAAGAGCATTGTAAAGCTTTTTAATTAAATTTGAGCAGCCTTTTACTGTAGCTCTAATGCACCGACACACCCTGATGCAGCCATAAAAACCGCATGAATCAGATTTCTGTGATCCGTCTTTCCGTTTCATCGTGACTCAGAAGGCCATTTCAGTCCCGCAAAGCTGCTGAAACTTCAACCAGACTTTGATGAGATACATCGACAAAGTAGATTTATTATTCCAAAGCCTCTGTTGTAAATATGTGAGCTATTAATTCTCCCTGAATTTTCCAAAGTACTAAAGAAGAGGTGCCAAGTTTCAAATGCAGTTTTCGCCTGTCTTCGCTAATTCTAGCAAATGCACATTAACCGGCGAAGCCGACCCGGTCTGTCCAGACGGGAATGTGGCTGCGTGTGTGTCCGTGCAGCAATAATGAGATCACTTAGCCTGTCGAACTCCAGGGGTCAGGGAGACTGCTGACAGGGTGGGGTCACTCGGACACGGGGGACACTGGCCTTCTGGCTATTTAACTCTCACACTACCTAATGAATTAATTAAAGCCAGCCACGAGTAACACAGATCAGACATGTGGACACATGGTCACCTTGGATGAAGCAAGAGAGAGGAAGGGAGAGAGATATGCAGTACAGATAGTCATAATAAACCGCTGGGGATAAAGAGAGGGAAATGTAATAGGAAACGAGGGAAGAGAGAGAGTGTTTTGCTGAATGAGCAACAGGTGGTGCGAGGAGGAGTTTAGACCAAACCCCCAATCAGCTTGATAAGCAGTGGTGCATCTGTGTGCTTTTGTATAGTCAGGGTTATGACCAGACCACGCAGGACACCAGGAACAATACAGCCCAACTTGGACACCCTAGGGATCCAACATCCACTTTCATTAGTTGCTCTGAACAACTCTCATTTGTCTCTGAAGCTGCACTACAGTTTTTTTTTTTTTTTTTTTGCATGGGTTTGAGTTAAAGGAGTAGTTCACTTTTGAAAAAACTTTTGCTGATAATTTACTCACCCCCCCCTTGTCATCCAAGATATCCATGTCATTCTTTCATTTGTCAAAAAGAAATTAAGGTTTTTGATGAAAACATTCCAGGATTTTCTCCATATAATGGACTTCAGTGGGTCCAAATGAGAGTTTCAGTGCAGCTTCAAAGGGCTTTAAACGACACCAGATGATGAATAATGGTCTTATCTAGTGAAACGATCAGTCATTTAAAAAATAAATTAAAAAGTTTAAGTTTTATAAGCACAATTGATCCCCTTGCTCTGTTCTGTGATGCACGTTCGTGACTCTCCTGTTCAAACTCGTTCATCAAAATGTACAAATCTTTTTTTGAGTCATGACTCGAAGGGTCCTTAAGACCATTATTCATCGTCTGGTGTCGTTTAAAGCCCATTGAAGCTGCACTGAAACTCACATTTGGACCTTGAACCGTTTGGTTCCCATTGAAGTGCATTATATGGATAAAATCCTGGCATGTTTTCATCAAAAACCTTAATTTCTTTTCGACTAAAGAGAGAAAGACATGGACATCTTGGATGACATGGGAGTGAGTAAATTATCAGCAAAAGTTTTTTTAAGATAAACTACTCCTTTAACATATCTTAATAATAATCGTTATTACTAATATTAATTTATATTAATATAATTATGGTTAGTATTATATTAAAACTACTGTATTATATATAATTTGTTAAAATTATTAATAATAATTTTTATTATTATTTTAAAATTATTATTATTATCTATTGCATTCTTCTTCCATGCAATATAGATTATAGTTAAATATAACAGCTTCTTTTATATAGAATTTGTGGTTACGGCTCAAACAGAATGAGGCTCGTTCCAATTAGATTTTAGAGTCTGAACTTTTCTTTGAACTTTTGCTTACTCAAATACTTCATGAAACAATTGTTTCACTCTGCGGTTGAGGTTAAATGAACGTGTAATCATTGTTGTTGACTTTGGGAGAGTCTGACCACCAAAGGGACTGTTTAATTGCATCTATTCATTTTCTTAACTGAGATCATAAAATTGTAATTGTGCATTTTACTGGCGTACTGAAATTGCAAGGTTAGTTTTAAGGGCTTTCCTGTAAGACGAATATTTTTAAAAAAGCCCATTATATGGATCTGAACTTGACCCTTATTTTTAAAACACCTCTGATGTTATTATTATAGAGTGGTAAGACAACATTAAGCTTAAAATGAAGTTGGTAAGCCTGTTAAGTGTCGTGATGGATGGGAACCGGTCGTTGCAAATGCTAAATAATTTTTCCACCGCAGTATATGTGGCTGTACAATCCGTATACCCTGAGAGTTTGTGTAGGCACCAGCCCTGGGATGATTGATTGCTTCTCTCTCGTTGGCATTGCCAGCTGGCATCAGAGTGATGGGAGAGAGCAATGGGCCAGGATATTGGTCTGTGTTTAGAATGTAGGAGAGCATAGAGACACCCACCACAAGCAAAATCAATTCTTTCTTAAGCTGTTATTTTTCCGTTGGCCTTTTACTTGTTTCTCCCTTCTTTTACTGGTTTCGGTCCCTTATAGAAACACAAATCTGGCCCTGTGCATTTTTTAATTCAAGGTCATTTGAACAAGAACTGATCGCACAACGATTCCAGAATAAAAGATGACAGTTCAATTTCATCAAGCAATGTCAACCAATCTTTTCCAGCCAATCTAATCAAAATCAGAGAGGATGCACATCTCAGCCTGCAGACGTTTGTGACGTCTCTTCCAAAAGCGTATAATGCTCTTCCTAGCTCCTTTTAGCAGATGGGCTCACCTTGAAGGATCAGAGGATTTGGGATGAACAAGAATCCCTCCCGAAACCCCTGCGAGGAAAGGCTTCAACGTCAAGCCTTATCCCGAGACCTGTCCCGCTGATATGCACTGACGCATCACGCAGAGCGCTCTCAGAATCTGACTGCTCCGCTGAGTTTGAGCCTGTCTCCTCTTATGATTTTAGTACCACGTGTGGTGTGGTAAAATACCTCTGTAGGCTCGTACTCAATTCGATTTCTGCAGTCTATTGAGAATCCATTACAAGTCAAATCTTTTCTGGTGGCACATTGATTATTTCACACATTGTTATCATGATTGTTGAACTCCATTTACAAGCTCTTTGCTTTTTGTGTACAACAGCATGAAAGCTTTCGACAGTATAATTGATGCAGGTTTTGTGACTTTTAACTCCTTCACAAGCAGCATCAAGTCTGCATTTGTGTTTTCGCTGTGTGTCCTAAAATCAATAATTTTTTCGAAGCAACTTTCCTGCCTCTGAGCGATCCTCAGGCAAAAATTGCCTGTTTACCAAATAAAATAAATTTGTGTTTTTCCAGAGCTTCCTTCAACATCTGCAATCTCACAGGTTTTAAAGCTACATTGTGTAACACTTTTAGTTTATTCTTAGCTAAAAACACTTAGTTCTTTCAAAAATATATGTGCTCATTAATGTATATTTACTTTGTTCGAGTAATAAAGTATCCTATGCATTGAAAATACATACGGGTAAAGGGGTTCTAATGTCGGTCGCATGTTGCCCCTCCATCTTGAAAGTACATTAGCCAAAGAGGGACATACACGTTAATTCAAGCTTCGCCTTTCGCGTTTACGTTTGAGTTAACAATCATGGACGAGGTCGAACTGGAAGCCATGTTAATCTTGGACTACATTGGCCACCGTAAGGAGTTAAAACAAAATCGGAATTGAGAGGAACAGAAACTAATATTCACTGGATGGTCATATACCTTTTCACCACTAGATGAGGGTAAAGATTACACAGTGTAGCTTTAACATAAAATAGCATGTATATGTATTTATTTGTGAGTAAGCATATATTAGAGATGCATTTATAAAAGCTTTTATTTTATCTGCCCATCACTATTAGCCATCGGCCGATGATCAGGGCCGGTTATGTAATGTCAATCAAAAGGGGTGGAAAAATGTTTTCAAGCCAGGGTTGCCAGGTCGATAGTTTTTCCCCACACCAAATATTATAAGTAGACTTTATTACATGTGATAAGAAACAATAAAGTCTCAACTTTCAAATTCTGTCCATTTTATCATGAAATTCAAACAATAAATTATGTTTTGACGCTCTTGAATGTGTCCTGGCAGATTGCTATAGCGCCTTAGTTTAAGCGGCAGCGCTGACTCGTCAAGTTATAGCATGAAAAACCATCAATGAGCATCAGAAGGTATGTTGATACCATTACGATACCATACAACTTACAGAAATGAATCATGTCAATAAAGCAGCTTGTGAACAATGTCACTTAATAATGTTGCATTTACCTCAGTAAAGTTAACCAGTGTTCACAGTTCATTAGTTAGCTATAAATAAAAACTAGAGAGGAGCTTATTTATATATTTATATATTTTGTATGCATATATGTTTAAGTTTGGAAGTGTGACCGTGACAATCACACAAGTCAAATATGCGAAATAAATTCCCAGATCACCTTAATTCTTCGTGCTGGTTTGTTTTGGACAGTTATATATTTCAGTTTCCTCAGATTTCTAAGGGGGGACATTTCATTAACAGAAAGGGGGGTGATGGTGGACAAAGACAGAGTTCAGTCCCATCCTCTCATTAAGCTCGAGAAGTGCAGACCATCACTAGATTAAAGTAATCCTCTTTCTTTCCAAAGACCATGTCTCTATTAGCTTCCACCGTAGTCGGCCACAC
Organism: Hybognathus amarus; assembly: GCA_030378365.1. Taxonomy (NCBI): domain Eukaryota; kingdom Metazoa; phylum Chordata; class Actinopteri; order Cypriniformes; family Leuciscidae; genus Hybognathus; species Hybognathus amarus. Next base: position 391,392 of record JAQIUQ010004025.1, on the reverse strand, counting down.
GCGCCGGATTAGACCACATCACTAATGGACTTATTGTTGTCGGTATCTGCATACAAAAAGACCAGCTATGGGGGGGCCTGGGGCTGTCCTCCTAGATGTGCCATCAATAAAGAGGTCCTCCCCTCCCTCATCCTCTTATCTCCTCTACTTTTGTTCTCCACTCAGGCGTTTTGTGGGCCAGCGTTATGTCCAGCAGCGCAGGAGCGGGTAACGGTTTCACACACGCAACGCACCCAAGCACTGAATAATGATGAGTTTACAGTAGGGTGAACGTGTCAGACAGTCAGCCACCCACCGGAGCAGCTGTTTCCCCCAAAAACACTTGATTGAAGTTGTTTAGTAGCTTCTGTTGTTACGAAATGCTTCATAAAACAATGAAAATGGGACAAAAGGGAGGTTATGCAAATGGTTTGGTGCTGACCTCTTATTAGGCATCAAAGATGAGAAAATTCTAGGCTTGTCTGATTTAGTTTAGATCATTTATTCTGATCAAAAAAAAGTTAATGCTTACGTATTGTCGAAGAGCTGAAATGGCCAAGACGAAGCGTTATTGTGTCTGATTGAGAATTAGAACACCTCTGTTAAAGTCTAGATTCCATCACAACAACAGTGTTAAACTTACCCATAATGCATTGTTAATGTGACTGGCAGGCTAAATGAATCCTTGAAAAAACTGGTAAGCTTGTAGTGGATAGGATAGCTCACCCTAAATATGAAAATTCATTTCCAAATGTTCCAATCCTGTACGAGTTTCTTCCGGAACACAAGAGATTTTTGTTTGTTCATTTGTTTTCTTTAAAAATGTATAATTTATATTTTATTTTATCTTTATTTCAATTAGTTTTTGTTAACAATAACAAAATAAGGAAAGAAAGCCATATAGGTTTGAAATGATATCTGATTTTTTTTTTTTTTAGGTTAACAATCCCTTTACGGATTGTTAGGCCCCGTCCACACTACTGCGCTTTTTTCTGCGTTCAGACCTTTTGCTACGTTTGCACCTCCCGTCCAGGCGAAAACGGAAAAACGAAGACCTAAAACGGAGAAGTTTTGAATCTCCGGAGGGTGTTTTAGTGTGGACGGGACAAAATGGACGACTTCAGAAACGCTGACGCAGAGGCTGACGCTCGGCTCTATGATTGGGTTGTTATTAGTCATGGTTCCTACACTGATTCACCACTGTTTACACCGGCATGCGCATGCCCAGTGTTGGTGAATGGTCACGTGATCCACGTTTTCAGTCGTTTTAATGTGGACGGAGATAATTTCTAATTCGCAGATAAAACGCTGGTGTGGACGGAGATTGTATTTGTTTTAATTCTCCGTTTTTAAATGAAAACAGTAGTGTGGATGGGGCCTTAGGATAGAGGTGAACATCTTTGTGTTGTGTGTGTGGTTGATCCTGAGTGGCAGGCGGTCACATGCTGGGAAAGGTGTGAAGATAATCTTCCATCTAGCTTTAGACCAGAGAGCCTGCGAATTGACTTGAGGATAGAGCTGAGTTCATAGGGTTAACACACTAAAAAACAGTTTAAAAAACTTTTCAACCATTTTGAATATCCTTACAGAAATATTTTGCGAATCTTTATGCAGTGCGAGGCCACATTTGAAATGACTAGTTCGTTTCCCTCTCTGATGGTGTCTCTTCATTAGTCTCCTCTCTGTAAAAGCCCCTCTCTGTCATTTAAATGAGGCTGGCGTACCCTGATGTCACTAGCATAGGCCGCTCCAGGCAGCTGCGGGTGGGACAGTGATTAACAGTGAATGGGGTGGAGGTTAGAGTCGATTCCTCTGGCTCTGCGCCTCTGGATCCTACTGTTGGTCAAACGCCCCCTTTCCTCCTCCTCCTTTTCGGGATAATGACACCCACCTCCTGCACTGCACATGCGGCCTTGCCCATAAAGAATACTCATTTATAACTTCAATTTGTCGCCCTGACATGGTGAGGGGTAAAAGGTTTCGGGAAGACCAGACGGGCCTGTTTATGGGCAGTTAAGAGCCTTGAAATGATGTACCTCGGCAGCACGTCTCATACATCTCTCCATCTTCATTCGCTCCCTCATATAGAATGCATATCATTTCATCAGGCTGGATAGGGGTGCTGGGAGCGCTTTTGGGTCATAAAAAGATGAAATATCACTGTTATTTCTCGAGTCTTCACCGTGTCTGCCACTGCAACTAAGGGTTTACGAGCGTTGTAAAGCTGACTTGTGTCTCAGAGCATGCAGCCCAAGGATTGCATTGGTACAAATATTTATTTACCTACAATTTACTTACCTATTTACTTGTTTTTGTATGTTTTTATAAATTATATTTATTTAGTTATTATAGGGATGCACGATATATCGGCCACATTATCGGTATTGAGCCGATATATGATCATTTTTAATGTTATCAATATCTGGCCCAACAAGAACATTTAGCCGATATCTAAAAGCCGATAAATAATGCATTATTTCTTTGAGCTGAGGCACTTTATATGTGCACTGTTCAAAATGATGCTTTTAAATTGCTTGAAATACGATTGAAATCACTTTAAAAAAGGAAAATCCAGTTAAAGTGCAAAATGCGTAGCGCAAGTCTGTCATATCGGCTACACATTAAAATAAGTACAACATAATTGTGTTTGTATCTTGGCTTTTAATGAGGAAAATCTAAAATTGTCTAAAAATTTAGGTTTAGATTTATCGGCCAAAATATCAGTTATCGGCTTTCACATATAAAGAATTATCGGTTATCGGTATTGGCCAAAATTGTCATATCGGCGCATCCCTAGTTGCAAACATTTTGCAATTGCTATTTATTTTTTGTAAATGTTTATACATATATTTACTTATAATACTTGTTAAAAACATTCCAAACAAACAAATGCTTTATTTTTTGTTTTATTTACATATTTGCTTAAATGTTTATTTATATAGTTCCTATTTGATCTAGATGTTTAACTACTTTAAAATTTTCTGAAATTGTTCATCAGTTTGGGTTGATCTTTGAAAGCGCACAAAATTTTTAATTTTCTCTTTTGTTTTTCCTGTGACGGAACCTGAATATTAATTGCAGCCTGGTGGTTCAGAGCGCTTCCCACACATGGAGGAAATTATTTTTCATGCATAGTCACCACATCAGTGCATCCAGATGCTTTTCATCAATCAGCTGTGAAAGAGAGAGACGAAGAGAGCGAGGGATCCCAGCTGTTGTGTTCTAACAGGACTCAGGTGATGGTTAAGCAGCAGAGACAGCTTCTAAATGAACGTTGAGCCGAAGACAAACACGCACATGCTAATGCCACTGCAAACAAAAGCCGAAATAAAACGAAAAAGTGAGTGTGGCGTACAAGCAGCGTTGATTTCCCACTGTCCCCAAGGCAATATCAGTCTGGGCTTCTGCCCTGAGCTTGCACTGGGCTCATTATGTCTGGAGAGCCTCTTTCGATCCTATCGGGGTTTGGGATGATGAAACGTTGAAGGCATCAGATCGCTGTGTGTGTGCGCGTCGAATAGTGTGTGGTGCAGGGGATGTTAGCTGGTGGGGGTTGAAAGAGGGACAGATGTCCAAGCTGCACGTGCCTCAAGCGTCATATCCAACCCCCCAACTCCCCTGTTACCTCTCCACCCCTCTTCGCTTCTGTCCCGCCACCACCCGACTTCTGTCAGGAGCTGGCCCAGCTTCGCGGGTCCGTCGACTGCAACAGATGTGTTCGGCACTGCACCATACTGATGCGAACCTGACTGCAGAAGACCTCTGAAATCCAAACTCTTCCAAGCTGCTGTGGCATCTCATAGCCAGAAGATATGAAACCTGATCTAGATCCTCTTATCCTCTGAAGGGCCATTGATGGCAGAGAAGATTAGAGTTGAAATTCCTCAAAATGTCACAAGTTCTTTGAGTTCGTTTGCTTGCAGTTGTGGGCTAGCCTAGGCTGATATATTATTTCCAGCCATAACTGACTTCAGGGCAGAGGTTTAGCCGCATCTATCCAGAGATTTGGAGGAAGATATTGAGATGTCCTTTCATGTGGGCCAAAGACAGGTGTATTCAAGAGACATACTCTTTCTCAAAGCTGCTGTAATTGTGTTGACTCCACAAGGGAACTCTTAGTGGCGGCCGCAAATCACTACAGAGAACAGAAGAGAATCACTCATACACCCAGACAGCTCAAGAGAAACCGCTTAAGCATCTCACTATAACAGTTTTGGTTTGGTTGCACATGAGAGCATATTTCATGGGAGGATATATTTTTTTTGCAAATATGTTTGCGTATACTACAATTTTCTGTAGGAAAAAAAAATCGAAATCGTATGCACAAATGCAGTGTTTCGAACTTAATCTAAGTACACTACCAATCAAATGTTTGGGGAACAAATTTTTTTTTTAATTAATCCTATCATTCAGGATTAAATTGATCAAACATGACATTGAAAACATTGACATTGTTCCATTGTTTCAAGAGATTTCTATAAAAATATATATATATGTGTGTGTGTGTATATATATATATATATATATATATATATTATAGAAATTTTTAGAAATGTATAGAAAAATGTATGGAATTTTTTTTAATAGAAATTTTTTACTGTTTTTTTAAAAAAAAGTAATTTTTTATCATAAATACTGAACTATATATATATATATATATATATATATATATATATATATATATATATATATATATAATTTTTTTTTTTTAATTTTTATTTATTTATTGTTCAGTATTTATTTAATTTATTCATTTTCTTATGTATTTACTTTTTTTGTTCTTGTTCAGCTTTACTGTTACAGAATTGAATTTTCATATAGAACAGTTATTTTTAATTGCAATAATATAACACATTATAACTGTTTTACTGTATTTTTAATTGAATAAATGCAGACGTTGTCGAGCATAAGACACTTCTTTCAAAAAAAGTCCCTCAGGCCTTTTTTAGTGGTGGTGGGTGTCCGTATAAGTGGACTTTTTTTCCCTTTTCCTGCCTCAGGTCTGGCCCTGGTCAGGGGTGGTCTGTGTGGATAATTGGGCGTCCAGGGGGCTGGAGGACAAATGTGACCATTTAAAGAAGATGAGAGGGTTGAGGAACCAGCGGACAGGCCTAAAGCTCTCCATATGTCCACACACGAAGATAATGATTAGCATTAAAACTCATCAATCAGATAAATCAATAGCCTGCCGGTCAGCTACCACCTGTTCATCTGATTGTGCGTGCTAAGCTCACATAGCTCTGATTTTAAGCGATGGTGGGATATTAATTAAATAGTAAGAAATCTAAACATGTAAGATGCATCATTGGGTATCACCAATGATCAAATTCACATTGGAGAGAGCGGTGCAGATTTTTAATATCAAGGCACACGGATTAGAGCCTGTAAAACTGATATTGACACGGTTCATAATTTCCTGACCCGAATTTAATAAGATTAATACCTCACAAAGATCATGCGCAGAGATTACATCCCACGTCTGCGCCGATGAAGCCGTCTTCAGCATGTGTTTGTCTATTTGTATGTCTGAGCGTGTGACGGATCGCTTCATGCAGAGAGGACAGATTGACAGATGAACAACTCAAATGCCGAAAGCGCCTCTGCGAACATAAACCTTTCATCACTGAGAGAGAGCCATTTGTCATTTGAATATTAGATTTTATTCATGAGTGATCGTAAAGCATGCAAGCTTTCAGGGAACAAAGTAACATGCTTTTGAGTGCCTGATCACGCTTGACTATAAACCTTTTCATTAGGCGTGAATGACTGTGGGTGCATTTGCGTGTTTAGTCTAAACCTCTATTTAGAAAGCTGATGAAAGTATCAGACCCCATAAAAACAACCGTGTTTAGAGCTGTCAAACTACTTTAAATGCAAACTGGTTGTAATGCTGAAAAAGACCTCAAACACACACGTGGAGGACCCGTCTCGACTTTTTGAATTGATTTCGTAAAGCCTTTCACCTGCCGCTCAGTGACTCAAACAAACAGACTCATTACTGTATAGACAGCTGCATTGGTTGCATGTGAAAGCCCCCAGCAGAGTCGTATGCTGTCGGTTTTAAGGGATACCTTACAATGTCAGAGACCCGACTTTAAAATTAATGAAGGACCGGGGATGAAGAATTGATTTTTTGGAGGGGAAAGGTTGCGAGTCGGGGGATTCATTAGCCATGCCCCTCAGAATGCAGCTATAGTGGCAGCCGAGGGAGGTAATTGAAGTGGACTGCGGGTAGGATTACACCGACTTTGTTTTCAGAGGAGATAGAAAGATGGAGAGAAGTAGAAAGAAGGGGGTTTCCCCTAGAGGTCGACGTAAAGGGTTAAAGGTCATAGTCTTAATCCTTCATCCCCAGGGTTTATGGGTAATTGGCAGTCTAATCAGGGTTTATAGAAGCTCTCTTGGTCAGAGCTGGCCCAGGACTAGTTTAAAATTATACCCCTTCCCACCTGTTAGAGTCATTTGTACCTTATCTTAAGGTGTTGATTGTCAAGATAGGAACAACAGAAAAAGAGGCTTAGATTTATTGGCTTATCAAGCACCTTTAATAATTGTGATGCGATCTGGGAAAACCCTCCACATGGTGAAATTTGACATTTTACAGGTTTTGAGACCATATTAAAGCTGGGTTCAAGCCCTTTCCAAATCTGTTTTTATTTATTTTATCGTTTGTCTGTCAGAAAAGTTATGGTTATTTGATGTCGGCTGATCGCTGAGATTTTCAGAAATGGAATTTTGAGAAAAAACGTATCAGCGCGACATCCGACGGGTTTTCCCAGATCGCATCACAATAGGCTCTATGCACGAACCCTGCTGACGTGTGTCCGAAGAATTTCAGTCAGCGTCTTTACTTCCGGAAGCGCGTTCTGCAGGCAAAGTATATAGCGGCAAAACTTTAATAAAATCCGTTTTCTCAGAAACGGAGACAACGATTTTAGAAACGCTGATTCGCTGAGTCGAATTTCGTACGATATGAGAAATACTAACCCTCAAAGTTGTTGATGTAGCTCGAATTTTTTTTTACTTTTTTACTAACTGCCTCACAATATTGTTAACATCATTCACGTTAACCGCAGGACGTTTTTATAAACAGCAAGTGTAATTTGACACTATCTCCACATAACGCAAAACCGGCTTCTGATGCAGCACCGGATGTAACTGGGCGTGCTGAGACAATCCCGTAAGCGATCGTGCATAGAGGCTATTATAGAATTATAGACTTCTTGATGATTTCTGGTTTACTCGAAGCCAAATTTGCACCAAGAATGTGAAAGTCCAGGAGAACTTAATTTTCCCTCAGATTGGAGGGCGCCTCTCTCTGGATCTGTTGTTGGCTTGACAGGGCAACATTAGATTTCCATAAGCCCACGGGGACTGTACTGTTCAATTCTGTTTATATGCGTGTGAGTGCTTGTGTGTTGAAATTAATTAGTTGAAAGCTCACATACAGAGTGTTTCAGGAGGGGTTCACAAGGTTAATTAAAGCTGCAGGTAGGGCTAGGGATTCAAGCTTGCCCAAATAGATTTGACTAACACTCAACACCCTGCTGGCTAAAACTCTTGTCAAGCCATTTAAGACTTGCGAAGGGACACGCAGAACGGTTAGAGTAAAGTAGGGGTATATATAATGTGCTATAATTATATATGTATATATCAACCTGATAACCCTAAATGCATCTCTATAGCACGCATTGTTTTTATCATGCAATTTATACGTGAAAATGAGTTGTTACGTGCATAGGATAAGAATGGGTTGGTTAGGGTAGGTTTAGTAGTGGTGTGGGGTGTGTGTGTATTATACGCTTGGGTAGAATTAGTAGTGTTGGGTGCTTGTGTATTACACACAAATGAACTGTGTATCAAACGCATGCGAAATCATATGCAGGTAAAAACAAATTTTCGCGTATAAATTGCACGGTAATACACAATGCGTGCAGTAGAGACACATTTATGTGAGAACAGGCCGAGATATATATGTATATGTATATGTATATATATATATATATATATATATATATATATATATATATAAGGGGTGTAACATTTGAAATAACAAAATTTTGGTCGGCAGGAAAAATGGTCCAGACGGAAACCGAACTGAAAAATACGTACCGAAAACCGAACTGAATGCTTCGTACCAAATGGTTCAATACGAATAAGTGTATTGTTACACCCCTAATATATATATATATATATATATATATATATATATATATATATATATACTAACCACGGAAAAATAACTGTTATAAAATACTAGTATGTTTGATACTAAATATTAATTCAATTTAACTCAATCTGGTCACATTGGCTGTTATTTTGTTGCCATCAGACAGAAAACAATTGTGTGCAAATCTTCAAATAGTTCACTAAAATGTGATCGACACAACTAGCTTTGGTTTTTCGCTATTTTAAAATGCGACATCTGTAGACATCCAATTATACTCATGTTTGTCAAGCAGGAATGCCTCCATTATTCACCATGACATCCTCATGAAGTGTAATGTATTATCAAGCTTGATGCCACTCCATCGCATACATTTGAAGGGAAGGAAATTAAAACAGCAGCAGCTGACAGCCATCCATTAGAGGTGCGAAGTGGGGCGCCCCCAAATAGCTAACGCTAATATCTGCCTGTTCTGTTGTCCTGCTTTGGATTCATCAACAATATATTAATTCACACATGCTCAGAGAGCTTCATTCATCAAACCGAACTCTCCCGCCCTGTCGTAATGACATTGTAGTGACATTAACGCAGTAATTTAGACGTAATGGTTGTACATTATCCATCCTAAAGTCAAAGCATACACGCTGATTCACTTACTCTCACATAAACACATCCTATGCACCAATTATATATTACCCATAATTAATAGTCAGAAATTTAATTCCAGCTGGGGTTTTTTTTATCCATCTGTTTCGGCCATAATAAATCTTGCATTATATCGATCCATAGCACCTCTAAAGATTTGTGACTCTAATCTGAGGACCCGCCGCAGAAACACTCCGGTTCCTCTGCTCATCAAGAGGTATTATAGACCTTGAGATAGCATCAAACTCTCACTGACACGCTCGCGGTCCTGAAGGACAGCCAGTGTCCCCAAGCTGCAAACCTTGACTGTGGCGCCGTCTATCTATTATATGCATGACAATGATATATATTTGCAGATATGACTAATGTCTTGCATTTAAGAGCATATTTGTAACACTCATACGCATTTATCTTGAAATGCTAATGTATAATGGGATAATTTGAAGGACAAGGGGACTTGAAAAGTGTTGTTTAATATATATAAATGTTTTATATGTTGACTTCAGTGGCTTTAAGTGTTATAAAGTGATTCATTTGAAATTTTTTTTGCAGATATAAGATGCTTTTCAATGAATTCACACATGCTGAAGCTTGAGACCAATATAGAGTTTTGAGGGGATTATCGATGCCACCACTTGGACTGTTTTAATATGAAACATTAATCATCGTTAGGGCTTGATGTGCATGTCACGATTTCAAAAGGTCAATGTTTGGAAGTGTTCAGAAAGTTCAGCTGAAACAAAAAAGTTTTCTCAGCTCTCAAACCTTTTGGATTGTGTGATTTTGAGAAGTGTGAAGCGATCAGGCTGAGATAGAGGGTGTGAGAGAGCATGAACGAGATGGATGGGAAGAGAGAGATGAGTGCCTTTGGACTGTTATCAGACCTCTGTCAATTGGGTTACAGAATTTGGGAAGGTTCAGGTCAGTCAAGAAGAAAAAGACAGATTTAGAAAGGAAGCAGATAGGAGAGACATTGTCTGAGAGAAAGCAAATTATGCAGTTGAGTTGGGATAGAGATTCTTATTTGGGAAAGTACATTTACAAAAACTAAGACCAGGTACCTGTATATCCTAGACTAGAGTTAATCTGAAATAAGAAACTGTCTATTTGAAAGGATGTCTTTCAAAAAATGTTTACATCTGGGAAAGATTCTGCATAAAATTGTGCCATTAAAGGGTTAGTTTGCCCAAAATGAAAATTCTGTCAGTATTTACTCACCATCATGTCGTTCCAACCCGTACGACCGTCGTTCATCTTTGGAACACGAATTAAGATATTTTTTATTAAATCTGACGCTGGATCACTCCTCCATACTAGTCCATAGGCTTCTTGAGGGATTGAAACTTGCCAGCCTCAAAAAGTTATTAAAGACATTAGGGCTGGGCGATATGGCCTAAAAATAAAATCTCTGATTTAATTTTTTTTTATTCGATGTACGATTTTTTTACGATCAACATATAAGGTATGTATGTGATTGGCTACATCGCTCAACACTGCAAACATGTTATACATAGAAAATCTGGCCTGTAAATCGTTTCTATTTTTGTTTTAACAGATGAAAAAAAAATCTATTACTTTTTATATGTTTTAAATATATATTTCTAGTTTGCGGGAGTCCCGCGAATCGTTTTAATCTCCCGCAAACCACATACACAGAGTGAGTGCATTACCGCCCGCGCTCGGCCATTAAATCTAGTCCCACGCCGCACTCGTCTCTCAAGGGCCCGGCCTGACCCGAGGATAGTGACGGGAAATATCGGCCCGAGCCATGTTGTCGCTTGCTGTATGTGTATGCTGTTTCCGTTTCGTGTGTGCTATCATGTTGTTGTTGTCACTTGCCATACTGCTATGTGAGTGAAACTAATGCTACGGAAACTCTGGGGAGCCAAAAATGTGACATTACACAAAAACTCGATTTACTTATTTTTTAAATCGCCCGCAACAAAAAATTTGAATTAATTCATTTAATCGATTTTTCGCCCAGGCCTAAAAGACATCGTTAAAATAGTCCAAGTGACTACAATTTATCAAGCGATGAGAACACTTTTTGTGCGCAAAAAACAACAAATATAACAACTTTATTTCAACTATTCATTTCCTTCTCTCTCTGCCTCAAATCAGGTTACTAGTTTAATAGCATAAGCTTCTGTTATTGTACGTCACACACATGACCAGCGTCGGCCAATAGTGAGCCTACGTGTGACGTAGCCCTACCCCATCACACTACGTTAACTGACTAGAGGCGCAAAGAGGAAGTGAAACTGAATAGTCGTTATTTTTGTTTGTTTTTGCGCACAAAACGTGTTCTCGTCACTTGATAAAGTTAAGATTGAGCCACTGAAGTCACTTGGACTATTTTAACCATGTCTTAAATAACTTTTCGAGGCCGGCAAGTTTCAAATTCCTTTAAGAAGCCTATGGACTAGTATGCAGGAGTGATCCAGCTCTCAGATTTCATCAAAAATATCTTAATTCTTGTTCCGAGATGAACGAAGGTCTTGCGGGGTTGGAACGACATGAGGGTCAGTAAATACTGACAGAATTTTCATTTTTTGGGTGAACTAACCCTTTAGAAAATGCTTTGCATTTATATTGGCCTTGAGCACCCTTGGATAAATGGGCTGAGTTGTCGGTTAATGTGCTTGAGAGGTTTTTGTATACCCATAAATGGAGATGGGCGTGTCTTATGATAATTACCATCTGCTGGCACATGCTCCCCTCATTTAGAATAATTCATAAACAAGGAATGAAATCAAATTTCTCCTGTTGTGAAGCTAAATGAAATTTTACACAAGAACTGTTTCTCTGTGAATAAGCAGCAAGCAATTATTGTCGAATGAGAAAAGGAAAGGAGAAATTGCTGTTTTATCAAGATAAGAAACATTTCTTCAGGCACTATTTAGTGTCTGCTGCCTGTTTCAGTGTTCGAGTTCAGTCTGTTCCCTCTGGCAAAGCTAACTTTAAAATTCCCTCTATCACGCCTTGCTGACTAAAACAGGCTCCTATTTCAGTGGATTTATTTGCTGTCTGAGCTCTGGATATTGTGTTCTGAGTGAGAGAGCCATAGTTTGGTTCAATTTTGGATCTGATCCAGCGCAATATCGAAAGACTTCCACTTCATACACTCTATCTGAACTCGAACCTTTCGCTCTGGGGCACATACACCAATTGGAAACGTGCAGTTGATAGAGCACTGTCCAGATTAAAGTATTGGCAGTGCCGGCACTATGAAATCTGATAAATGGCAATAAAATGGAAATCCAGATTGAGAGAGGGGAACTGATATCATCAGCCCCAAAGGGTGCAGGAAGGTCGATTGAAGGATATTTGTTCAGTTATATTTTTCGTTTTGTGACTCTTTTTTTGTCAGTATCAGTAACAAAAAAAATGGTGGTTTTGCTCGTTTCTAACTGATTTAATTATTCATAGTCATGTGTTAGAGGAAACAATGCATTATTTATTAGGCCGACATGGACAGTGAGCAAATTAAGACCAGAGGGAGAGGGGGAACATTGCAAACAAATTAAACCAGAAAAAAACGAACAAAGTGATTTCATAACAATAAACTAATATCCCACAACAAATGCAGCTGTTTATGGAGTTGTGGTCATTTACTGATTATTTTCATCTTCTCCCTGTTTCTTCAGTTCTCCGGGATGATTTCCGACAGACCCCCAGTGATGTGGTGGTGGCAGCAGGAGAGCCGGCAGTGATGGAGTGCATCCCTCCTCGAGGCCATCCAGAACCCACTATCTCCTGGAAGAGGAACAATGTGAAAGTGAACGACAAGGACGAGAGGATTACGGTGAATTTCACTTTCTTTCTGTCGTTGTTACAGCACAACTCTTTTCAACATTGATACCAATGAGCAAATCAGCATATTATAATGATTTCTGAAGGATCATGTGATTGTATAAAAAATATTTTCATGATTTGTAATCACAACATTTCTTTTTTTTTGTCAAATTAACTTAAATAATTTATGTAGTTCAGATTACTTAATATTTTGAGTTTCTGGTGATCAAATCAATCTCCTTCATTGTATTAACTCAATTTTTCAATTTTCATGAATTAATTTGAAGGCAACCAGGTTACTTCATTTTTTAAGTTAAACCAACAATATTTTTTACAGTGTGGGTGCAGAAAATTAATTTGACTTTTTTTATGTATAAATATGTATAAATAAACAGTTATTTTAAATTGTATTAATATTTTACATTACTGTTTAATGTATTTTTGATCAAATAAAGGCCTTGGTGAGCATTAGGGCTGCCTTCGACTAAATTTTTTTATAGTCAACTAGTAGTCGTTCAGTCAACTAATCGTGTATTTGTATTAATAATCTATAAATCATAATAATGAGCCTTTAATGGCCTTATACTCAAACACATGCATAAAGCTTGCCGCAGCGCACTGGCAAACTTAATGATTATAAATGGGAGACTGTCAAAACATTTTAATAATTTATTAATAGTTTACTGTTTTCAGCTGCAGAGATTAAGTCGACTCATCATCTCCGCAGTTGTGGACACACCTATATACACGTTTCATACAGATTACATAATCTGAGAATATTTATTTTCCATTTGAATTGGACCATTTTGGACCATTGGACCATTTTTTCAAGCTTTCTATAGATATATTTCTCAAGTCTGTAAGGCAAGTATACACTGAGTTTATGTTCACTATAGAAAACGCATCCTGGTTTTTTATCATTTTACAAAAGCATTTACATTTTGTTGTTATTGTGAGTTTACAGAAATAAAAGTAGACCCTTTACTGTTTGCATTACTCTTATTTGTATGACATTTGTATGTATTTTAAGTTAAATGCAAGTGACCAACCTCAAATCAATTGTAATGGACATTTTTCCATATAATATATGTATAATATAAACAAGATTTGTTTTTATACATTCATTTTCTTATTAACTCTAGAGTTAATTTCAATTTTAGTGCACTTTATTTCAATTTATTTCCATATTATATTGCCAAAGCATTCAAACAGATTGATTTTGAACAGCATTTGTGAACTTTCCAAGATATTCACAGATGACATTGCTCTTAATAACTCACACAAACAACCAACAAATAGAAATTTATATTTTTTCATCTCTCTCTCTCTGTCTGTTCTCTCGACATTACAACACTGACCTTTTGTTTGTGTGTGTCTCTCTCTTACAGTCGTTCCTATGACTTGCCTATCAACCACTTTACTAAATGGATTATTACAGCACTTTTACTAAATGTATCAGTTTGGCCGTCCTCCTTGTGTCAAGTGTTTCAAAAACAATCAAACTCGCTCGCTTTGTTGTAGTATTTATGGTTTTCCAGTTTATAGAAACCTTGTTCATAAAACATCACAGCATGTTTGGCTTTCAATGGGGACCAACTCCGTTTTTAGTGTCTTTTTCCCTTAGATGTTTTATAAATGCATACAGACAGAACTAAGTGTGCTTTTCCTTACAGATCCGTGGAGGGAAGCTGATGATATTCAACACACGGAAGAGCGATGCAGGAATGTATGTGTGTGTTGGCACTAATATGGTTGGAGAGAAGGACAGCGACCCTGCTGAGCTTGTTGTGTTTGGTACGTTTGTAGTTCTACTTTTTTTCTCTAGCTTTCATTTACTCTCTCTCCCTCTCTCATACTGATTTCTTTGGGATCTCTTTCTCCTGTAAGCGGCCCATGTTTGTACGCAGACCTGTAAATCAAGTGGTCCTCGCTGATGACACCGTGGATTTCCAGTGTGAGGTTCAGGGAGACCCCACTCCCACCATACGCTGGAAGAAAGAGGAAGGAGAACTGCCTCGGGGAAGGTGAGACACAAATGCATGCATGAGCAAAATGATAAAAGATGATTATGATTAATGGATAATTTTTTTTTAATTAATTAATAATTATTTTATATTATAATTTAATGAATAATAATAATAAACAGACATTTTTAACAACAATAGTACAATATAAAAAAAAATTCGATTTATTAAAAATACATGTAATACATGCATGCATGCATACATACATAATGTGTGTGTGTGTGTGTGTGTGTATATATATATATATATATATATATATATATATATGATTAATATTATACTTTTATATTCAATAACTTTTATTTATTATTATTATTTGTGGTAAGTGGTCATAGTAAATTTGTATTATTATAAAAAAAATTATTAAATTAGCATTAAATGTATTTTTATTAGGTCTGTGCACCTGATTAATCGCATCCAAAATAAAAGTTTGTGTTTACATAATATTAATATATTATTATGTAATAATAAGTGTGTGTACTGTGTATAATTATATTGTATATATAAATACACACATATGCATGTATACAGTTTATTTAAGAAACATTTGCATGTATATACTGTATATATACTTATACATCATTTATATTATGTATAAATATTTATATATAAATAACACATTTTTCTTAAATATTTGCATGCATGTGTGTGTATCTATATACAGGACACACATATATTATGTAAACACAAACTTTTATTTTGGATGCTATTAATCGCGATTAACTGTTGCACAGCCCATATTTTTATAATGTTTCACACTTTATAATTCTAGCAAATTCTGCAAGTTAAATATATATTCAAAACTCATTGAAAACTGTTAGCAGCAGATGTTAATCACACTGAAGCATAACAGTGTTAAAATCCACTGTGGCGAAACATTGCTGATACAGCTGGCAGAGAACAGTGAGTCTCAGTTTATTAGAGAGTTACTCTGTCGTGTGTGTGTTTCCGGGCAGGTTTGAGATTCGTGTAGACAACAGCCTGCGTCTTACTCAGGTGAAGGCTGAAGATGAAGGCTCGTACACCTGTTTATCTGAGAACAGCGTGGGCAAAGCCGAAGCATCCGGATCACTTCAGGTCCACGGTGAGTTACGACAACTCTGCAGATGCACAAATGCTGCTTAGCTCAGTAACTCTCTCTCTCAAACACACACGCATACACATCCACACAGCAGCACATCTGACGGATTTGACAATAATTCTATTATGTTCTTCCCTCTGACTTTAGCATCTTTCCTTCACACACTCAACCAAGTCTGAATTTTATTAACCGGAGCCTGCACACTCACACACACACACGTGCTGGCCTTGCATTTTGCTGATTACAGGAGTGAAGTATGGCAACAGCCATTTATTTAAAGCTGCCAGATGCAATTAACATAATTCCATCTGGTTAGAGGCACATCTTGCTTCATAAAACATGACTGTGGGCTTGGGAACATGCACGCATTAAGAATATTCAACACACTTAATAGATGTTTATAGCAGCACACTTGCTGTGAATGATTTCACCTGACAGCTGATGGAAGATGAAGCTTAAATATTATTAGTACAGCTTTATATATATTAATATATTGAAATATTTTCAAGTATCAAAAGTGTTAAACCAGTGTTGTCATGGGAACTAATATTATTGTGAGTCTAAGGATGCCAACAGCTCAGAGTCATCTTGTAATTATGGTAATTCCAACATGACATGAACGAAACATTAATTTACAGTTTCTCTCATCACTTTCTTCTCATCACCTCTTCTTTCTGTTACTGCCGCCCATTGTTGTTTCATTAATCACTCAGAATATAATTTTTTTCATTCATGTTCAAAATACAAAATAAAATTCTAACTTTCCAATTCACTCATCTCATTTTTATCCATTCTTTTTTGTCTTTCTCTCATCCTCACCTCCATTATAGTGGGCCCATCTTGTAAGTACCATTCCATTTCACTTCTCTGCATGTGTGTGGGTGTGATTCACATGTTTTGGAGGCTGTGATTGGTCATGTCAGGGTTAAAGGAGTAGTTCTCTTTTAAAAACTTGCTGATAATTCACTCACCCCCATGTCATCCAAGTTGTCCACGTCTTTTTTCTTCAGTTGAAAAGAAATTAAGGTTTTTGTACGAATATTTCAGGTATTTTCTCCATATAATGGACTTCATTAGGAACCAAACGGTTCAAGGTCCAAATGACAGTTTCAGTGCAGCTTCAAAGGGCTTTAAATGACACCAGATGGGTCTTTTCAGCAAAACGATCGCTCATTTCAAAAAGGACTCGAAAAAAGATTTGTTCATTTTGATTAACATTTATTTTATTTTATTTATTTTTTTAATGAGCGATCGTTTTGCTAAAATTAGACCCTTATTCATTGTCTAGTGTTGTTTAAAGCCCTTTAAAGCTGCAATGAAACTTGAACCATTTGGTTACCAGTGAAGTCTATTATATGGAGAAAATCCTGGAATGTTTTTATCAAAAACCTTAATTTCTTTTCAACTGAAGAAAGAATGACATTGATATCTTGGATGACATGGGGGTGAGTAAATTATCAGCAAAAGTTTTTTTTTTTTTAAAGTGAACTACTCCTTTAAGACCCTGTGCTGCCCATTCACTTCTGCATACTTGCTTCTTCCTTATTGTCATTTCTCTTCAGTTTCCTCCTCAAGGGATAGTTCACAAATATGAAAATTCTGTCATTTTTTCACCCTCATGTAATTTAAAACCTATATGGCGTTCCTTCTGCGGAACTGTATTTCAAAGAACCGTTTGTGTCAGTAAAAGTCAATGGGGTCCAAAATTACACTGAAGCCATTTTTTGGACACAAAAACACTAAGATATATATATATATATATATATATTCTTTTGTGTTTCACAGTACAAAGGAAGTCAAACTGGTTGGGAATTATTTTTGGATGAACTATCCCTCTACATACAGAAGTAATGAGTGTCTATTCCAGTCTAGCTCATTATTTCTGATATGCAGAGCAATAACACGGTTTTACTGTTAAAACCAATATTCGAAAATGCAGGTATTCAGAGGCTTGTTGAAGTGTTAGATGCTCTGGATGTCCTTTACTGAGGAGAATTAGAAAGGGTCATTATCTAGCCCAGCACAGAGTGACCCCTGTGAGAATAGCGCAATCACATTACAGAGAGAACCTTTGCTCTGGTGCTTGCCCATTACTGCTGCAATGTCTATAGTAAATTCAGTGGATGTAAATCAGTTGTAGAAGATCTGAGTGATTTGGATCTGATTTTTTCAGTTTTGTGCAGTCAGTCAGCTAGAACAACTCCATATTGTCAGCAGAAACCACTTGGTTTTGGCTTTGAAACCCTGCGGAGTCACCAAGCCTACAATCGTTTTACCCTTAAAAGTGTTTATAAATAGCATAAAATAAATACTCGCACTTTTGCTCTTTTTTTTACTGGAATTTTATACCACTTGCTTTGTTTTTCTTTCAAGAACTGTATTTAACTTAAGGCACAATGAGGAGATACATGTGACCAAGTAATTTCCAGAGATGTTATTTCTGAAAGGAAACAACTGGAAGGACTATATCTGATGCTGATCGGAGCACTTCGGTGATTGCCAGACAGACAGACAGACAGACAGAATAAAAGAAAGAACATGTTTTTCAGAGGGAAGCAAGGGCGTTCTGCTCCATTTTAAGGGGTAAAGAAAACGTTCCCTGCAGGGTGGTAGTTTCCATTTAACCCAACATGGGTCTTTGGTGCTTTTATTTTTTCTTTTGTTAAATGTGTCTTGGATGAGATGCATTTAATTGAAAGTTTGGGAAATTGAAAGTTTGGGAGTACTTTCAGAGCGACCTGTTTTTGTTGTAATTTTTAGCCTAACAAATCTTCTGTTCCAAGATCTATTGAGCTGCTCACCTAGGTAACATTTTTAGGTCATTTTTAGAGTTATTGCGAGAGTTATTTGTCATCAGGAGAAATATCAGTTATTTTCAGCTTTAGGAAGATTTTAGGAAGAATTTGATAAATTAAAATGTTCTAACCTTTTCAAAAACTTTGAAACAAAGTTTTAAGCATTATTTTTATTTATTTTTTATTTATTTTAATATTTTTGATCTGGACAATCTTTTTTATTTTATTTTTTTTTAGCTGGTATTTTTGTCCAATTCTGATAAGCTGATGATTTATGCACAAATCTCAATTTGTTGAGATACAAGTTAAATATAAAAGTGCATTATCTCACATATCCTTCATGTAAACTATATAATGTTTTGGGTCATAAGATGTTTTCAATTGTTTTTGAAATAAGTCTGTTATTAATATAATGTGTCCTTGCTTAATAAAAATATTCATTTTTAAAAAAAAATAAAAAACTGAGCCCAAACGTCTGGATTATAGTGTACACGAACATAGAGTACTGTTAGACTATTGCATTCATCTTGTTTTTCACAGTCTTAAAAAGTAGATTTTGGGATTTGCAACAGGGCTATAAAATTAACTTGGTTTTAGACTTCTAAGCTAGATAAGTGTGTCAGAACTCTCTGTATTCAGTGGAAAAGCCAGACGTTTAATACACACTGGGTTAGATTAGTCAGACTTTGTGCAAGGGAGAAATGGGAATAGATTCTGTCTTCTTTCTGCTAAAGATGATGGATTGGTTTCATAATTTGCATGTTTTCATCATATGAAATGATCCATGGCATTTTTCTCAACTGCCCTCATCATTAGCATGTCTAAGAGCTGAGACAATAAATATGAAATAAATCCATGTAGCAGCGATTTACTCCAGATAACTCCTGCTGCACTTGGACGCCTCTCCAACGGTGCTCATTTTAAGCTGTCCTAAAAAAAATTGTTTCCTATTTCAAACTCTGACAGGACTGATCTTAGCCCATGCATATTACTGTATCCTCAAAGGGGGGTGCTTAAAAAAGCACTAGCTCTCTGAGAAACCACATTTATGGAGATTACACTCTCATTTTGATTATGCAGTAAATATACTGCTTGTGAATTTGGCAGGTTTTGCTGGACTGAAAAGGCTGCTCAGCTAGGCATTGTAAACATATGCCCTGTATTGGTGTAGATAACCTGCAATGCTGGAAAGCATTTAATCGGTTACACTCTAAAGACTGTATTAATTGCATGTAGGGGGTTTTAATTGCGGCGCTGAGCACTGAAGCATGAACCTTCCCCACTTTTTGTCTGCATAACTGTTCAACGCTGACAACTGCCTGTCATTTGGAGTCCCTCTGGGGATAGACACGGTGTTTGAAGACATGTTTTGTTGGCGGTGCATGTGCATACGAGTTTGTGGCTGTGTATTCACTAACCACTCACTCTCCCTGAGGGAGCATGAAGGTGTTGGATACTTGCATGTGTCTTGGGAGGACACAAAGTTACATGCATATTTTTTTTTTAGCTTTCAGCACTTTTGTTTTAGTCTATTTGGGTGGGTGACACTTTTGACCTGTCACTAACCAGCCAGCCAGCCTGGCACCTTCACAGCTCTGTCTACTGCTATTCCATCAAATACACCATCTGTGATATTTCAAGGAAAATATCTCCAGAAAGACTTATAGATATCTTAACAGATGGCATTCTATCTATAACTTGGAATAGTTGTAGTTGATTTTATGGCTGAGCATTTATGTTTAACTTTAGAAGAGAAATTAATGTGTATCCTATACATTATTATTATCATTAGTATTGGTAATAATACATTTAAGATTATATGATTATTTATTAATATGTATATGATGTAGTATTATTATTAGTATTAATATAAAGATGTTTTAATGTTATTATTTGTACCATTTTTTTATATATATATATATATATATATATATATATATATATATATATATATATATAAAATGGTACAAATAATAACATCTTTATATACATATATATATATATATATATATATATATATATATATATATATATATATATATATATATATATATATATATATATATATATAAATATGTCAGAAATAAAAACAGATAAATAAACAGATGGCATATTGGAATACTTATAGTTGTTTTTATGGCTGAGAGTAGTCTTTTTTTTTTTTCAAAGCAAATTTCAGACATTAATGTACATCCCTAACAATACTATTAACAACATAAACAACAACAATTAATAATAATTTGTTAAAATTACAATAATATTAATGTTTTTGTGTTCATTTGTTTTTCTTTTTATTATATGAACTCCTGTATCTTAATTTATTTGTCCCATATTTCAAAGTCTTGGCATTCTCATCCATTTAATTTGTCTTTTAAAAGCATGGCATGGTTGTTAGCAATAGAGGTATTATGTATATTTTAAATCCTTTCTAAAATCTTCTTCCTGTCATAACACATTTGCATGTTTGTGACACCTCCATTCTCTCCGTCCTCAACTCCATGCTGTTTCTGTTATGTTGTTTTATGTTGGTAATTATTTATCTCAATCTATGGCACATTTTCGTGGTAGCTTTCACTTCTTGCTGCTAAATTGTAAAGTTATATTTTTAGAGTGAAATCCTTTGAAGACAGCTTGTGTTTAAGTTACATCTCTCTTTTTTAATTTAGTTTGTCTGACAAAAATTCTGAGATTTTCCACTTCTATTCACATTCATATGCATGTTTGTATATTTAGAGAGAAGGATCATAAGTCATGTAATATTACATACCATTAAGTCAATATTTCAGTGCTTGCATCAGCCCAGGTGAGAAAAACATTAAATCCCAGAAAGGCAAATATGGAAATTGGTATCATTGCCACTCTCCAGTTTGCTTTGAAGTCTCTCTAGACTAGTGTCCCAAATTATAGTGGCAAGGGATGTTGCAGATTTGACCTCCAGGGTCAGTGATACGGCTTCTGCTTGACCTCTGGACAGCAACCTCGTGACCCCTGTGGCCAGGCTCCCTAGTGGGCCTTGTTCTGTTTTAGCATGCATGTCGCCTCCAGGCTGTGATGCAGCCTACGGTCCACGACAGAGTCTACGAAAAAAGCCAGCAGGCAGGCAGGCAGGGAGCCAATCGGGAAATTGATCTAAGACAGCTGCATTGATTGCACCTTTTGGATTGCATTTGACTTTTGTAATGAAAGAGACAAAAAGAAATAGAAAAAGGAGCGACTAAGCAAGTGGTGGGGTGAAATAAGAGAGTGATTGAGGTAGATTGTGAGACAAATAGAGTGCAGTTTGTTAGTCGCATTAGTAGGGAAGGTGCAAACGCTATCAGCCCTTTGGCTTGATGAATTAGTGGGAAATTTGAGGTGAGCTAAAGGAGAAAGCCCTTCCTGAGTATAAATGCGTGTTGTCAGAGCCGACACGTCACTGTAATCGTGTGTGAAACACAAGAAAAAAATTGCACAGGAGTGGGAAGGAGGATGAGAAATCAATTAGCGTGTGAAGGTTAAAGGTGACAGCGATGCACATTCACAGGCGCCTGATAAAGGGCAATAGCACGGAAATAATCAATACCCATCAGCCCCAGCCGAGCTCAAACACATGAAGGCCGATCATCAGTTTAGTTTATATTCCACCCTCGTTGCTAAAATTCCAAACCCTGTCTATCATGCAGCATCCTCTACTAATATGGGAGTTTGTTCTTGTTAATTTTCTCAGCTTTTTTTCCAATTTAGCCTTAGTCCTGTGTCAAGTGTACTTTTTAGTTCTTTTATCATATTTAGTGAACCTTGTTTTAGTTTAGTCAAGTTTTAGTCGACTAAATGTCTGGGCCTTTTTAGCCCAATTCGGATGGACGCGTTTTCCTAACGATGTTTGAGTTACAATTTTTATCACTTGTTGTCCATTTTTATCACCAAACCTCACTCCCATTCAAGTCAACACCACCAAATGTAACCGGTCCTACTAGACCTTTTCCGAGTGGGATTCGAATCAGTTCTCTGGTGTGGGAGGCGGGTGCGCTGAACAAGGACGCTAAAGACCGTAGCCGCTAGCACGCCTCTTGAGGCCAGGGGAGTGAGTTACCACACAGCTCTTACTGGTGTACGTCCCTTAGACTCATCCCCAAACCTCAGTCCCATTCAAGTCAATGGCACCAAACGTAACCGGTCCTACTGAAACCTTGTCCAGAGTGGGATTTGAATCAGTTCTCTGGTGTGGGAGGTGGGCGCGCGCTAACAAGGACGCTAAAGACCATAGCCGCTAGCACGCCTCTTGAGGCCAGGGGAGTGAGGTTTACACACACCGCTCTTACTGGCGTACATCCCTTACACTCATCCTCCAAACTTCAGGTCCCATTGAAGTCAGCGGCACCAAATGTAACCTGGTCTGAGTGGGATTCGAATCAGTTCTCTGGTGTGGGAGGCGGGCGCGCTGACAAGGACGCTAAAGACCGTAGTCGCTAGCACGCCTCTTGAGGCCATGGAAGTGAGGTTTACACACACCGCTCTTACTGGCCTACATCCGTTACACTGACACTGACATTGAAATGGGTAGTCTTCACAGTTTCTGCAATTTGGCTCTATTTATTAATTTCATTATAACATTTTTTCGTAGAATACCATCCATATTGAAATGAAATGAAAGCATGCTGAAGATTGGTGCACAAACTGTAGCTCAGGTAGGTCAAAAAAACAGAATAATACAACTTTACAAGAAATTTGGTCGGGATTAGATTTCTCAGAGGACTGCCTCTGTATGTAATTTGCTCTGGAATTTTTAACAGAGGTTGTGTGGAAAAACACAGACATGGCAGATTTAGGGCGAGATTAAAATCGCAAAGTAACACGATTTTCTCAAACGTCCCCCTGGAAATCTAGTCCTGTCCGAATAGGGCTAGATTTAATCCATGATAACTCAATGGTTAATGGTTAAACTAATAATTATCTTTATTTTGCTCAAAACTATAATATCAATGATTGTTGTCATTTGAGTTTTTTTTTTTCTAGGAGAATTAGTACAAATCAAGAGAATATCAACTCATATGCATGTTTTTTTTCCTCTATATTTTCTACGTTATGAAAAGTAAAACAAGAACTTCTCTCAAAATTAATTCCAACAATTTCAAATTACATTAATGTAACAGCAAAAAAGACTGTATTGTCACACAGAGGTGGTTAAGTGCAATTATTCACTAACCACAATTGCAAACAATATAGTGAGATCCATGTTTGGATTTATTAAAGTTCATCACTGAGAAGCTTTGATTGCAGATCAAGTCTCGGCAAACAGTGCATGCGGTTCGTGAAGGAACACAGATTGGCTGAATTACATTTTTATTTGAACAGCGTATCTCAGCAGAGATCGCTAAACTCCAGCTTGCTTGTTTGTCAGTGTTTTCAGATCATTGGCCCTTCTTCCGCAGTGTTGAAAGAGCTTGTGCGCATGGTTTCCAGATTGTAAAGATTAAGTATTTAGTAAGAGTATTTAAACTCTTGACGTCTGGTAACCACAAACATGAAAGCTCACACTTGTCACTTGTACTGCAGTCTGTAATGTATTGTCTTTATCCATCTATCCATCTGTCTATCCATATATCCGCCTCCCTGCCTGGTTCTATCATTGTGTCTGTAAATATGTCTGTCTATTGTTCTTCCATCCACTCATCCAGGGCTTGACATTAGCGCCCACCAAATGCGGTTGGATTTCTACAGTGCCGTGTAACACAGTCACTCCTACTTGCCACTTGTGTTGAGTGCCTCACTCACTCGTATAATTTGTTCCGGATGAATATTTTTGCTGTACATGGCTTGAATTCCGGTTTGGAATTGTGCATATTGTACATAATTTTACACATTCCCGCAGATTTTATGCTCGCATCCAAAGTATGTGCACATGAAGCCACCTTTCAGTATTAATTTGAGTTCTTTTTTAATTGCTTTTTGGGTTTAAACAGTCAAATACACTCAAAATAATGTTGAATTAACGGTATTGCCTTAAACCGTCACTTGTGTTTTAAGAAAGAACAGTATAATGGTTCTGTGTGTCAGGTCTTAGTGACCGCAGCCTATGATACTTGCTGCCAAAATATGAGATAATAGTGAAAATAAATATTGTATGGCAATTTTTCCTCATGGTATTGGTCAAAATTTTGTCCAGTGTAAATGCTGAGTGGTTAGTAACTTAAAACTACTAGCCACAGTGACTGGTGAGCAAAAAGTTGATGTCAAGCCCTGTAGCCATCCATCCATCCATCTTAATTCAAAATACAACCTAATACAAAAAAATGACAGACATATTGCAGGTATATGTAAGATGTAAATATGTAATATGTAAAACTACATATGTTTAAGTACAACTAGTCTTTTTTGTTCATCTGACCCTGTTCAGGCACATTACTTGAGGGCATTCACATGAGCAACATTCTTGTGTATGAAAACAGCTCTACGATTACAGAATGAAACTATATACAAGGTTTTAGAGCAAAGTTTTAAAAATTAACTTTAAAATATTGTGTTTGGTCTGGGTAGAAACTGTTCAAGGCCTTGTGATGTTGCTGTGTAGAAAGATGGCTGCAGGGCAGATAAGACCAGCAGATTAGCATCCATCACGAACAACCATTGATCAAACTCACACTAAGGGCAAAGAACCAAGCAGCCACGGCAGAAAGAAAGCCAACAAGGTCTCATCAAAGAGATTTAGAGAGAAAGTGAACGAGATGGAAGAATGGATCCGCAGAGAGATAGATGAGGCGAACCCATTGGCCACCCAATGATGCTCTTGGGAGTTTGAGAGGTCCTCATTTATATCCAGACCCTCATTCAGTGGAACGAAAATGTACATTAGGTGAAAGAGCCAGATTACTTCTTTATAAATGTATATTTGCTCTTTATACGCCTGCACATTCCCCACAAGATAAGGGCTCTTCAGCACTGCATCAGATGTGCTATCCTGTACTTTAAAGTACCTCTACAGGCTCAGAGGAGAAAAGACTACCATAATAATTAAGCTCTTTCATATCCATCTCTTTCTGTTCAGAAAGACCAACCCTGAAACTTCTGCCTTTAGACATTATATGCATTGGGTAATAGCCCTATTTGAGTTTTACAATGTAAAGCAATATTCAAGCAAACAAATTTAGGTTCTGGGAACGTTAGTTTGTGCTTCCAGAACGTTCCCTTAAGGTTAAGGGAACGTTCCTGGAACATTGACCTTACGTTATAAAAACGGAACCTAAAAATAACCTACATGGAACGTTCCTATAACGTTCTTGTTTGGTTCCCAAAAAAATGACCTCATTGGACCATTCTGGGAACGTTAGGGGAACATTCTGTGTTTGCTGGGATTTTAGCTACGGAAAGGCGCTATATAAATAAAACTTTCTTTTCAGAAACCCTGGTTTGTGTCAAAACTGCCCTGTACTTACCCATGACTTAAATGATGTGGATTAGTTTCATGATTTTCAGAGCAAACCCCAAATTGTTTATGGGTAAAAGTGTCAGTGTTGGTTTTGTGTTACATATTTGCTATATATAATATGACTTTTGACTTTGAACAGACTTTATAGCTCAGAGTGCTGTTTACATGGTAAAGAAACTCTACACTAACTTTATCTTCTTTTGCAACACTGGCACCAGAATGTGGCACTATGTACAATATCAGCTATGACAGCTTAACTGTGTACCACCAGCATGCAGTACTAACATCTCCTCGGGAAACTCAAGAATAGACTAAACAAAACTGCCAGACTCTCAGATAGTCTCAACTGGAGAAGTGACATAGACAGCAGAATGTTCTAGAAGCTCATATAGACTCTATAGGGGTCTGGGTTTGTTCTTGTTCGTGGCTATACAGCTTCATGAGTTTTCTTCTTCTTTCAGTTCCTCCTCAGATTAGTGGTGACTCCCCGGGATCAGATCTCTGCCCAAGGCCGTACTTGTCACCTTTCTTTGTGGAACGAAGGGAAATCCCCCTCCTGCTGTGTTCTGGCAGAAGGAAGGCAGTCAGGTAAGAGAGAAACAGTACACACACGCACGCTGGGGAACCCTTACAGTCAGTGTCAGAACACATCAAGGTATCTGTCGAATACTTTCATTGTGCTTCCTTAAAGGAAGGCCAAACTTTTAACTCATAAACAGGATTTTTGATGAAAAATGTAGCATTGTTTTGGAAGGATTTTAAGACACAAACAAAACACTCTTATGCCTGGTTCAGATTACACGCTTTTAGCCCGATTTGACACCAGATCTGTTTGACGTAGGGTGTCGGTGCAGGTTCGTAAACGACAACGGCGTAAGGAACATAAGATTCGATTCGTATTATCTTGTATAGTGTGTCATAGTGAGAAGACAACCTACGTCGCGTCTGCGATGCTTCACAACATCACAGAGCACAGAAGACTAGCATGTTTAATTTTTTTAATGGTCGTTCACGACGGTTTCGTCACATGTATGAGGTTGACCAATAGGAGCACATCTTTTCTGTACACAACTTTCAAAAATGGCGAAACGAAAAGAGAGACTATGGTGCTAACGTTAAAACTAAAAGTAAAAAATATATAAGAAAACAATAGTTTACCTCAAGTTCTCTTTGGAGGATTGACAGCCCATACTGTCCTCTTCGAGCAGGGTTAAGTCTCACGCAATAGGCCGTGAGACATACACAATTCAACCAGTCCACACGCCACACTGTGTATTTCTCACGCTGAAAAGGCAATGCCCAGCAATCCAGGAACGTGTCCATTGTCAGATTTTCTTTCTTCTTCTTTTTTTATTTTTTACATTTTTCTGAACACAGGACAGCCAATACAACACTCACCACTTCATCCATTGTTTGTTTACGTTCGTTCCGGAAGTCACTCGCTAGTTTCGCTTTCTCGATGGCATCACGCGCCGTTAAAGAGCGGCATGCGATGACTGGTCAGGAAGCAACGTGTAGTCTGGACATTGTGTCTTGTCCACGACATGACAAGAGTTTCAGTATTCAAAATAGCATAATCTGACACAGTGTCTATCGTAACAGACAAAAAAAAACGTGTAATCTGAACCAGGCATTAAGCCCCGTTCACACTACACACAGACCAAGCGAGGCGATACCACTCATTATCAATGGTGAGCGGGCGACTTCCGGCGACACGCGCGACAGTGACCGTTGGCGACCAGTGGGGCGTGTCCAGCGGCGCGACAAAGTTGAGAAAAGTTTATGCAAATGAAGGGCAATTTTACGCGAGCGACAACCAATAGGAGTGAAGTCAGTGGAGCGCGTCACTCTTCAGTGCTGAGTCTGACCGAGGCAAGTTGAACGAGCAAGCTTATTTTAGCAGTCAGTAACTGTCCTATAATGGATGATATATCTCCGTGTACATACAGTGGTGTTTCACCGTACTGACTCCGTGACTGAATGGAACCCAGATAGACCAGTTCGGTATTTGCCCGTTTGCTGCAGTTAAATAGCCGCGATGGCAATGAGCACTCACTGTTTCTCGTTCATCTTTAATATTATGCATTTTATGTACTGATTCCATTAGGGCTGTAGTCAACCAAAGAAATCTACTCAAGTCTGTCCTGCGCAACGATTTAGTCGACTAAAAAAAAAAAAAAAAAAAAAAAAAACGTGATGTTTTGATTAAACATTTTTTAAACAATTGTCATTGACCATTTATAAAACAACAACGAAAAAACATCACAAATAAATAAAACTATAATAATAATAATACAATTCTTGGAAAATTAAGTGATTTTTTAACTGCAAAAAGTAAAGAGCTCTGTCATAGGTCTATCAGTCACAATCGCGCACCTACAACACACGCTGCAAAAAATATAACTGCTATCTGCCACATAATGAAAAATCCTAACATAAGCTCTCGTTTATACAGGCTTCATATTCGTCTTTACATTCAAAGCTATGGGTTAACTTTCGTCCTGACGATCAAGGCGTTTTAAAACAACACAAAAAAAAACAAATAGCCTAAAAAACAATCCTAATAGACTGTCAGGACCGCGTATAGGTTTATTTTCGTTTTGTTGCATTATTTAGGCTATTTTCAAATGCGTCAAGTGTACAAATAAAAACGAAAACATTAAGAAAACACAGCATGATATAGCCGTTAAAAGGCTGCTCACGTCTTTTGCGCGCTCAAGTTTGATTTCAAATGTAAGCGCGTGACTTGCGCGCTCATAATGGAGCAACGCGGTCGCCTCCCTCCACAGTCTTGTCGTCTTTGATTTAAAATGCAGCCAGACAAAATATTTAGATTTCCTGGACATTTTGTCGACTAAAGCCAAAACAAGCAGCGTTCTAACTGAATGAATACAGCATCCCTTACCGAGCGCAAAACAGCAGCGCAGCCAGCCAGCCACAGGTGCGGTTCCCGAGTGTATTATGTGTGTGCACTAAACTGTGGCGCAGTTACAAAAATAGCCTAAATTAAAGCATTTTAAAGTTGGGGACAAAACATAGGCTAATTATTTAGAATACAGTAATAAATAACTGCTTATAATGGAATAAATATCAAGGAGTAAATCATTGAAAAATTCTTTCTATTGGTAAAAAAAAAATGCAACTGGTCGAACCAATAAGAATGTCAGTCGAACAAGACAGACATCGAACCGATTAGTCGACTAAACGACTAAAGTTGACAGCCCTAGATTCCATTTATATTGAGACTTTTCCTTACAAAATATTGGTTTGTAGCAGCAATAAAACGTAATTTTTGTGTAACATAGAGTAACTTCCGTGAATGTCATTCACAAACATTACTAGGCAACCAGTAATGGGAACGACCTGCAGCAACAAAGTCGCATGTAGTGTGAACGAGGCTTTAGACTGTAATCTGTCTAATGACTGATGGTTTGGGTCAGACGGTGCTCAGAAAAACATTAAAGCTAATACAAGTCTTGCTGTTTATGCAATGGACCAAAAAGTATTTAAACGGATAAGCCAATGCAATGAAATTATTTATGTAATTTGACACTTTCTGGTTATCAAATTTGACCTCAAGGAAAACTTATTTTATACACCCATTGAAAATCATCATAACACCAGTTCATTGCAAACGTGCCTCATAAAGTGATTGTTTTAATGCAACCACATTCATACACTGTGACCAGAGTGTCCAAATAGTTTTTGAGGTCATCGTACACTGTAGATCTGTGAGTGACACCTCAGATCTAGTGCCCATATTGGCTTGGAATCTGATGGATTTATTTTTCATTATCCATCTGATCTCACCTGGAGGACGAGTAGAAGCACTTTTGCTATGAGTCTTTGACTCATATGTGCATTGTCACTTAAAGTCATATGTTTGACATGATCTGATATCTATATTTGATAGGAGCTGTCTGACCTGGACATTTTACATTCAGTTTTCATGATTTAAAAAAATAGTACACCTAAAAATGAAAAGTCTGTCATTGTTACTCACCCTCAAGTTGTTTCAAACCTCTATGCATTTATTTCTTCTGCTGAACACAAAAGAAGATATTTTGAAGCTACTGTCTGGTTACCAACATTCTTCAAAATATCTTCCTTTGTGTTCAGCAGAAGAAAGAAGATCCATACAGGTTTGAAACAACTTAAAGGTGAGTAAACGAGTAAACTATTCAGTTAATATGTATTAGTGTAATATTATAAAAAGCAAGAAGTACATAGGGTTTTAAGTGCTTTCAGATTCAGAGAAGACAAAGAGAAAGAAATAGACAGCCTTCCAGCCATTTTGGATACTTCACAAGGCCATTCACCGGGTTAGAAGGACCTCTGGGATTTCTGCAGGAGCTTGTTCACATTTGTGTCTCCTCATTGGGGCAAGGGAGGATAGAACCGTGTCCTTGGGCCCAGCTAGATAACATGCTCATGTCTCTATTAATAAAGCTCAGCAGAAGAAATGAAATTATAAGCCTCTAGTTGTTCTAAAGCACTTGGAGGAATGAAGATAGTTCCTCCTTCCTTTCGTACATCCCTTCATCCTTGTTTTCTTCATCGGGCAGAGTGTGTCATAGGCCAGAGGTGATGATATATCCTGCTGTACAGCGGGCCATGAACTCTTCTCCAGTTAATCTCTCATCTATTCTTTGTTTGTTTGTTTTTTCTGTGTGTATGTGTAGCTGGTCTTTGAGGTTAGTAGATCTAGAACAGAACTAAGGATGAGTCCGGTCAGTGCCAGAGGGCTAGGGTGACGGGGTCACCGGATTATCCCCAAAAATGAAACAGTGACACATACACACACTGTCAAGTAGGAACAATAGGGCAGCTGTCAGTGTTGAAGCCTCATGCGAGAGGAAGACTCCTTAAGATCCTTCGGCCTTGTCTTTTGTGTATCTGGCATCCCTCTCTAAAACACCAGCTGAGATAATGCAGCTATTGTTCGGCCCATGTGTGGATGTGAGGCTCAGCGGTCAACTCAATTTATGCCCAAGTATCGCATTGAATGCACAGTGATGTTCTATTAATGTAAATGCAAATCAGCCATTTCATCCGAGCTCTTAAATCTTAAGTGATTGTGATGAGTCTGATGAGTGATGAGATTGTTATAAATTATATCAGCAGACTGATTATCTCATATCCTTTTTAATACATTTATAATTTGTTGTACAAACTGTCACAAGCAGTAACACAACATAAATTAACTGATAAAGCAATATGCCACAAGAGGCTGCATGTTAAAGGGAGTTTACTATGGTCAAGGGTGTTGGAAAATGGTAAAATTACAGTTGTGCACAGCCTTGATTGAGCTTTTTTGTATTTATAATAATTAAAAAAAAAAAAAAATATATATATATATATATATATATATATATATATATATATATATATATATATATATATATATACATACACACTACTGGTCAAAAGTTTTAGATAGGTAAGATTTTTTATGTTTTTAAATGAAGTCTCTTCTGCTCACCAAGGCTGCTTTTTTGATGAAAAAAAAAGACAAACAGTAATATTGTGAAATATTATGACAATTTAAAATGACTGTTTTCTATTTTAATATATTTTTAAATGTAATTTAAAAGCTGAATTTTTAACATCATTACTGTTGCTGATTACACATCACGTTTCAGTGTCACATGATCCTTCAGAAATCATTTTAATATGCTGATTTTATGCTCAAAAAACATAAATTATTATTTTTAATGTTGAAAACCGTCATGTACCATTTTCCCCCAAATTTCTATGATGAATAGAAAGTTCAAAAGAACAGCATTTCTTTAAAATATAATCTTTTCTAACATTATAAATGTCTTTACTGTAACTTTTGATCGATGTAACTCATCCTTGATGAATAAAAGTATTTTCTAATTTCTTTCCCCAAAAATAAAAAAATAAATTTTTACTGACACCAAACTTTTGGTAGTGATTAATGTTACAAAAGCTTTCCGTTTCAGATCAATTCTGTTCTTTTGAATGTTTCTTGAGCATCATATTATAATAATTTCTGTAGGATCATGTGACACTGAAGACTGGAGTAATGATGCTGTAAATTCAGCTTTGATCACAGGAATAAATTACACTTCACTATATATTCACATAGAAAGCCGCTGTTTTAAATTGTAATAATATTTCACAATATTACTGGTTTTTTTTGTATTTTTTATCAAATAATTGCAGCCTTGGTGAGCAGAAGAGACTTCTTTAAAAACATAAATCTTACCGATCTAAAACTTTTGACGGGTAGTGAATATGTATATATATATTGGTCTGAGCTACTTAAATTTAAATGTGATTTATCCTGTTTAGTCTTTTTTTTATGGTGTTTACCAGTATTTGTCGGTCTTTACAGGTACTGCTGTTTCCCAGTCAGCCACCTTCACAAGCAGGCCGTTTTTCCGTGTCATTAAGTGGAGAGCTGACTATTACAGATGTGCACAGCGAGGATTCTGGGTACTACATCTGCCAGGCCATCAGTGTGGCGGGTAGCATCTTGACCAAAGCCCTGCTGGAGGTGGAAAGCAGTAAGTGAATACTTTAAACTAGCTTTGGACAGATGCACACACACACATACAGTTGACCTTTTATACACCCCACCAGCTCTATCAAACACCGTCAGTCAGCTTGTATTGATATTTAATATCAATCTAACTACATTAAAGCTCCAGAACTGTACATGTAATTAAATTGCTTGTGTTTGGCCTTATCACAAAGATTTGAGTCATATTTTTTTTGCGTTTGAACAAATTGCCGCTTCTCCCCGCTGGAGCCATTTTGCTCTCAACCAAAATAAATTCAAAAGTCTTCAAAGCCTCCTCAAATTAAAATCCAGCAATCCGCAAATGAGAGAACAGCAGGAAGCACTGAGACGTAATCAGAAAGGACAGGGCACAATCGCGCTATGCAAATAACCCCAGGAACATATGCCGCCTCCCGTCATGCTCCCCAGTAACAGGATAAACTGTTTATGTGTACTCCACATGTGTGCGCCTGTACCAAACTGTGTCTCAGCACATCACACAAAAAAATGTTTGCCAAGAGTCCAATGTTTTCGTAGGGTGCTGTAGGTTTGCTAAAGAAAACAAAACAGGCTTATGAAATGTAATCGCATTACCCAGAGACCTCTCTCACCCTGGCATGTTGACATCATCTGACTGATGTTTGATGTAAGTTTCTAACCTTATACATATTGAAATGATGTATGGAAGGACATGTGTATATGTCCAGGGTCGCTGCACCCAAGGACGTGGTTTCGAATATGAAACTCGTGGCTGTGAATTTCACATCAAGTAGAAATACAGTGCAGTTTGTTTAGGCAATACAGCTCTCATCTTCCTTTCTGACCTTATGGTCTTTTGCTTTCGTTACCGTAGCAGAGGGAAAATGTCAGAGATGCAGGCTTGCCTTTCCCAGGTTCTTGTTTTTACAAATGAGAATACTAAAGTAACTGAATTGTCAATCTATGGACTTTTCTCCCCGGTCAGTAGACAGTGGGTTTTTTCAGCTCTTGTCAAACAAATAATACATTATTCATGGAATCGCGTTCGTGTTAGACCATCACATTGGGCTATAGAGGGAGATGCAGCTAAACGTGAAGAAATAGAAGAGGGAATTGTAGAAGAAAAGAGGCCGGTGCAATTATTCTAGAGTGTCGTGATGAAACGGTGACGATAATTTTTTCTTCCCTATTTTGGCGAATATCACAGTGAAACAGCTTCTGGAATGAGAGAAAATGATTTGTTTTTGTCTTCGGGAATTGATTGGATCGTGGAAAGTTGGGTGTTGTTTACTAAATGGATGCAGGATATGTGAAGGATATTTAGTCAAGGATGAGCTAAGGTTAACATTTTTAATTTAAAGATTGCAAGAGGTTATGATTTTTATGTGCAGTGATAAATCATTTATAATAAACACTGCAACATAGTAAATTCTTAGTGACTTAAAAAAGCATTTTTTATGCAGGTCTTTTTTATGGAAGACTCTTATGCTCACAAAGGCTGCATTTATTTGATCAAAAACGCAGTGAAAACAGACGTAATTAATGTTATTTAAACATTAAATAAATGTTCATTTAAAATGTAATTTATTCCTAAGCTGCATTTTCATCAGCCATTATTTCTGTCTTCAGAAATCATTTCATAACCATCAATGTTAAATTATTATTATTTCTTTGGAGACCTTAATAAATGTTTTCCAGGATTCTTTTATAAATGGAAAGTTCAAAAGCATTTATTTGAAATTGAAATCTTTTGCAACATCATAAATGTATTTACTATCTATTTTGATTATTTATTGCATCCTTGCAGAATAAAAGTATACATTTTTGTCAAAATAACAACAACACCACAAATGGACTGACTCCAAACTTTACAACAGTAGTGTAAATGCTATGTTCCCACATAAGTCCAAACACCACCACTACTGATGATTTCATTAAATCTGCATAATCTTCTTGGGTTAGTATTTAAAAGCATGCAGTCTTAGAATAGATCCATCTTTACCATTTGACTCATAAATGTTGTACAGCGATCCTAAATGGACCAGAATAATTTTATTATAATGCAGTTCAGCCTGCTAAAGGTGCATTTGGCTTATTTCCAATTGGGTAATAACATTATTACATTCATTTTGAAAAGAGTTTATAGCTGTACTACGACTTGATCATATGATACCAAGAGGCCTGTGCCATTGACTAATTAAAATCATATAAATTACTGATACTTTTCAGTTTGGCGGGTTATAGTTTGGAAAGAGTTTGAAGCAAATGGCCAGTTAAACAAATTCTGAATGCATCAATGCACAGATGAATTAAGCCATGGGCATTGGATACTGTTTTTATTTGTTGCATTTACTTCATGTTATACCATGTGATGAATGATATGCCACTCTCAGAATCTCTATTAGCATGTCTTTTTCAACAATCTCTTGAGTATCACTTCAACAAGGTGGGATATATGGTGGTTGCATGCAAATTTGGCTCTTGTGGCCACGCCTCTCTCATTCTCTTTCACCCTAGGCCCATCCGATCGGATCCCCCATCATCCGCCAAGGCCCGGCCAACCAGACGCTTGCTCCAGGCACCAC
Source organism: Hybognathus amarus (assembly GCA_030378365.1). Lineage (NCBI taxonomy): Eukaryota > Metazoa > Chordata > Actinopteri > Cypriniformes > Leuciscidae > Hybognathus > Hybognathus amarus. Next base: position 356,408 of record JAQIUQ010004025.1, on the reverse strand, counting down.
GGCCCAATTGCAGTGCCACGTGATGGGCAACCCTCTTCCGAGCGTTCAATGGAGAGCGTGATGGGCAGAGAATCCTGGGCAACGGCGAGCGCATTAGCCTAATGGAAAATGGCACTTTGCAAATCACCAGCCTTGCAGGTACTTCAGTCAAGATCAGTGTTTAAGTGAGCACACAAGGGTCTGTTTTTCAGCTTATACTGCTTTTATTCTCCAAAATGCTAATACCGGTGGGTATTAACATATGGTTATTTCAAATTGAACCCTCTTCAGAGCATCTCCCGTCACAGGCGGCTCTCTTTGCTGACAGACAACATATGCAATCAACGATTTTCAGATTTCCAGACACACATCACACACACTGTGCCACATTTTCAGACACGCCTGATTGACACACAGATGATCGCTGTAAAATGTCATTACCCTATCCGATCAATGGCGGGGGCATAAAACGCTGCATATGAGTTTACAGCAAACATCCAGGCTTAATTAGCGGATCGATTTTAATACTTGTTCCATGGACGGTTTCGGGGTGACCCAGCCGCTTATGTGAGAGTTGTGCAAGGAGATAAAACCTGTAATTATGATCGTAATGGGAACGTGTGCTGTCGTTAGTGTCGGAGCATGCTAGCCTAATGAAATCCATTGCTCAAGGCCTCAAGGGTGTGTGCGATTGCAAGTTGCACCTGAGGTCACGGCACCGCTGTGAAAAGACCTGATGTGTTAATTGATTGTGCCAGGGAATGATTAACAATCACTCACGCCTTAATTAAAAGCTCATTCTGGGATATAAGAAAGGTACAGAGGCTAGCAATCTTTATCTGCTACTCTCAGCATCCCTGTACTCTCTGCAATGTTTGTAATGCATTACATGTGCCCTTGATATTCTATATAGTGGACTGAATGCAGACATCTAGTGCCAAAATTTGTGAATTTAAGTGGCAGCATCATTTATCAGTGAGAATTTAGGCTTTTGTGTTGAGTTTTTGTTTATTTGGCTTGTTAAATGTTCAGATGGACATCTTTGGCACAGGTGTTTGCCCTGTCCTCTCTGGTCTGATGCCTCCATTGGCCCCTTTAGTCCACGATTACCCGGCATGATGGAAGAGCACAAGGGGCACGGAGACTGGGGTTTGCACAGATGGTAGCGTACGACTGTGTGGGAGAAAGGGAGAGTGCTGTGAATAGGTGCCATTATACCGGGAGATTCGCCAAAAAGTGCCTGCTCTCGACTGTGCCAAGGGAGTGAGGAAAAGAGAAATGCGGAAAAGAATGAGTGAGCCTGTTAGTCAGAGAAAAAATGAATAGCTTTTTTCTTCGTTGAACACTAAGGGAGAATTTTTGAAGAATATCATGGGCTACTATATTTAGTTTGGTAAAAGTGAATAAAGATGGTGCTGTCAAGCTCCAAAATGACAAAAGCAGTCCATATGACTTGTGCGCTATATTTCTAAAGCCTTCTAAAACCACACAATAGTTTTGTGCGAGGAACAGACCAGTGACTCAAACTCACGTGTGCACTGCAGAGAACATATACTGAAGTGATCGAGCCACTCCAATCTATGAAACATTATTTTGACCATAGTATACATATCTACATGTGAGCAGATATCCACAAACACAGTATATAACAGTAAACACAGGTCTAAACATTATAATATTCACCATATTAGAATAAACACTCATACTTGTTATATACTCCTACTGTTAAGGCCCGTTCACACTAAGCACGATAACTATAAAGATAACGATAAAGATAACTATATATGCGTCCACACCAATGACCGAAAACAAGCACGCACGCGCGGCACACGGAAATGACCTGCTATTGTTGCTTTACATTATCAAATATCAAAAGGAAAAACAGGCGCTTTTTGTTTTGGGTACACAATCGATATTCTTAAAAGACGAGAGGTGTTGGGAAGCGCATCTGAACAGTGAATCTATGTCTAGTGTAATATCTGGATTTAGCTGACGAATTCAACATCGAATTCAAACATCACCTAGTACTGGTGATGACTACATGACTAGCGCTGGATAGCCTAGCTGAGGTAATTTTGTAACACTATGCTAAATCTCATTGTGAATACTTCTCACCGTTTATTCCCAGGATGCTTTCCATATATCCATCAACGTATCATTGAAAAGTGGGTTTGACTTGTCAAACATTGGAGGATTTTGTTTTTGTACCTCGACGATTAACGTCTCTGCAATGTCATCTGCCATTTTAAATGCACTATTCTGATTGGTTGTCAGTTTTTTATCGTTGGACAGCTTGAAAAAAATCGTTCTGAAAGTGATCCCAACGATATATGTTCCTCATATCTTTATTGTTATAGCTGTGGTGTGAGCTCTGTTATTCTTAAATATGGAGAACGATTTTTAGAATTATATCTTTATAGTTATCGTGCTTGGTGTTAACGGGCCTTTATATCGTGCTGTTTAATTATTGAACACAAAAACATTCTCGTGTTGATACATTTAGCTTTATGTTTTTAGTCCATTCTCATTTAATAATGTACATTTTAGTCTGGCACCAGTTTAACTAGTAGCTACTATGCAAAGTTTATGCAGCAATAACATTCCACTATTAGTGTCTTACCTTAAATCGTTCCATAATCAAACCATGTTCTTCTAATTGAACTGAGGTAAATCCAAGGTGAACAGCACAAACACAATCTTCAACGCGACGAAAAGCAGAGCAGGACTTCATAAGTCGCTGATTCTTTGTTTAGAGGTGATGAGTACACACTGTAAAAATATTTTCAAGATTAGTTATCACAACATATTTTCTTTTGTCAAATCAACTTTATAATAATTTATTTAGTTGAGATAAGTTATTATTTAGAGTTTCTGATGATTAAATTAATCTCCTTTATTGTATTAACTCACTTTTTCCAGTTCAATCAACTTAAAATTTTAAGGCAACCTAGCTTACTTACTTTTTAAGTTAAACCAACAATATTTTTTACAGTGTAGTAATCACAACATTTTTTCTTTTGTCAAATCAACTTAAATCATTTATTTAGTTCAGATAACATATAATTTTGAGTTTCTGATGATTAAATTAATCTCCTTCATTGTATTAACTCACTTTTTCCAGTTCAATAACCTTAAAATTTTAAGGCAACCAGGTTACTTACTTTTTTAAGTTAAACCATCAATTTTTTTTTTACAGTGCACTAACAGTTCTTCGTTCCTCCATGTGGATAATTTGCATATGAACTGCGCGTGTGGGCGTGGTCACATTAGCGCTAATCAGCGTCGGCCTGGAGAAACTGTACATGTTGTTGCTTTCATACGAATTTCTTAAACAGAGAATATTTGTTTTTTAATATTCAATTAAATTCAGTTCAAATTTATTTGTATAGCGCTTTCACAATACATAGTTTCAAAGCGCTTTACAGAAAGTGCATTTTAGAATTGTACATAGAAAAATACAGTTAGTTAATCATGTATTAATTTAAGGCACAACTTATCACTGGCATTCGAATCGTCTCTTCACAGGCATTTAGTCAGTCTCATCGCAGGTGTTGGGGCAATATATGCATAATTTGAATAATTTAAAAATGGAGCCTTCAAGCTTCGTAAAGACATGTTTAATGTCACAGTGACAATCATTTGCTGAGTTAAAGGTCATATTCTGTCACGTTTCAGAATGAACTCCACATTGAGAGATAAGGGAGAGCGCACATAATGTTTAATTTCTTTATTTTACGAAAACGCGACATTTTGTTTTCATTATTAGTGTACACAAATAAAAGAAGACATTAACAGTTTTGAATGATCTATAACACATACCTGTATGACATAAATTGACGGGTTTATTTGAGTGTATTTTGCACTATAAGAAAAAAAAGTAAGACAATCATGCCGGCCGATTGCCGACCCCAGGGCTTAATGAACTGATTGTAGTGGTTTTAAACCCCACTTTTCAGTGATTAATGAATTATATTTCAGTTTTTTTCATCATGTAATGCTATTTTATGACTTTAGAAGATTTTTATGGTGCTTTTAATGTTCTCTTTTTTTAAAGTTTAAAACCTCTCATTCATTATATTTACATGGAAAAAGAGCAGACTAGCACGATTCTTCAAAATATTCTTTCCACTGAAGAAGTTCATACAGGTTTCGAATGAGGGCAAGTAAATGATGACAGGGTAAACTATTCCTTTAAATAAGTAGAAGATGTGAATGCATCCTCAAAATATTTATCTCCCTATTTCCTTTTCTGCTCATACATTTTTAAGTGCGTGTTTAGCTCTGAGCCCAGAGCTGCCATCCGTGATTAATCAGTCGATGCCCGGTTGCTTACCTCTCTTCTCACCAATGAGCAGCCAGCACAGCAGAGGTCTAACCAAATGAGGTTATCCACTCAAACAAGGAAGAGGTCACAGGGAAAGTGTTTCTACACCTTCTGTTTGCTCACCTCCTCCTTCTCCTAGGAGAATCTCATAAGTGACCAAAATAACACTCTCAACAGCACACTCCTGTACTGCCTGAGGATATAGAGCTTAATCTTCAGTACACAAGTTCAGGTCTCAGTACTTTTCTATTAATATCAGTGTTTATGTCAGCTTCTATTTAATTTATGCTAACATGTGCATTATGCTTTTCTCCACTTAAAAATGAGATTAAAGCTGAAACAGACACAAGTGAGCATGCAGTTCGAGGTCATGGTGTATGTGTGTGTGTGTGCATAACCCAAAGTCAAATCCTCAGACGTGTCATTGGTGCCCCTGAGCTGCCAGCACTATTAGATCACTGTCATGAGAGAGAGAAAGAGTAAAGCTTTACTACATCTCTCACTGTCGTAAGCAATTTCTGCCTGACTTCTCCCCTCGGCCCTGTGGTAAAAAATTAATGCCCTCGGCCCTTCGCCATCGCTCACCAATTTGTCTTCGATATTCCTTTTTCTTTGCACATTCAGTACATCCATGCTAACTTGGATGATAGACACTCTTAAATTGAACTGACAGATACAAATTTCTACAATGGGAAGATTTTATGATTCACAGTGACACGCTATGAAAACAATATCAAACTGATGGATTCATCTGATTGAACTGTTCTGTATGTTTTTTTTTTATGGATTAGACTTTTGCATATTGTGTTAAATTTAGTGATATTTCCAGTATTTTACCATTTTGAAAGTGTTTTTTTTTAGAGAAATGAATACTTTTATACAGTGAGGAGGCATTAAATTGATCAAAAGCATCACTGGTTTCAACATTGATAATACTGGTTTCTTGAGCATCAAATCAGCATATTAGAATTATTATGAAAGGATGTGACACTGGAGAGTGCAGTAATTATGCACATTCAGCTTTAACATAGCAGGAATAAATTAAATTTTAAAGTATATATTTAAATTAGTGCTGGGCAATGATTAATTTTTTAATCGCGATTAATCGCATGGATTTCTTGCGATTAATCGCATATTAAGCGGAAAATTGCATAATGAATTCTAAAGTAATGTATTGCACACTTTTGATTTAAATATACTGCTATATACATAAAAGTGCAATAACATGTGGTTTGAAAAAACTTTAAACAAATGATTCACGAATAATGACGCGCTAACTTGCCCAGCACTAATTTAAATAGAAAACAGTTATTTAAAATTGTAATCAAATTTCACATGAATACAGTAAGTGTTTAACTGTAGTTTTAAGATACAGTAAGAATAAGAGACTTTCCAAGAACATTAAAACATCTTACCGAACTCCAAACTTTTGAATGTCACTGTATATGTTGTGAAACAAAAATTTGCTGAAACAAAATATATTTTTGCACCAAAAAATATATCATCACCTTTAATATGGGTTATATTTGTATTTACAGTTAGCATACTACTTGACATATCAACTCTATTCCACAACTTAGGGAGCTGCCTTGCTGTCTGCTACCTACATAGACAGCATCTTAACAGAAATGGACTCTTCATTTTCGGATGCTGTGCATAGGCAGCATCTCCATTTGTCATAACAATGTTGCCTGTGCTAAGTGTACTTTAAATTGTTAGCTGTTTTCTACACTATTCGTGATAAGCATAAAACAATTGACAAATATTGAATAAAATAGGCCACTTTAACTATATTAATCTATTTTTAAGTATACTTTTTAATATTGAACGAATTGTAATTTTGTGTACTTGTCCATGCATTCTTTTCTTTTTTGCACCAAACTCTTCAAAGTGCATTGTGGGATTTCCTTCTTCACGAAAGATACCGTTTATAGTAATTATTTTGTTTTTGCATTGGTCAACACACACATCTTCCTAGGTTTCACAACAGCACGTTATTGTCGTCCTGTCAGCAACTTCAATATTAATAGGAAAAAATTGCAGTTGATCCTGTATTATTGTAAAATAATAGGCAATTTCGAGGAATTTGTGCTCATTTGTCAAGATTTCCACGCTGCTCCAAGCGAAGTGAGGCAATGCATTGTGCTCGAGTTTTATCCATACAAATGCTGACCCTGAGCCTGTTGTTGCTAGGAAACGGACTCCGGGGCCTACACCTGTGTTGCCTCCAGTTTAAGTGGAGAGACGAGCTGGAGTGGTGTACTCGCAGTGAAAGGTAAAAAAAACACACACACAAGTGCTTCATTACCACCTTTATGTGTCCTTATCTTTGACAAACTGCATCATATCATCTTCAAACCGCAATAATCGGCCGAGGAAGCCGCAAATTTACTCGGCAAATAATGTCCATTAACCAGATGTCAGCATATGGAGTAGTGCAGACCTGAGATCTAGATTTTTCCTCACCAATATTGATTTCTGGTTGGATGTCCTATAAATCTAGGCAAATATGGAAACAGCTAGTGTTTTCTGTTAGAATCTGCAAACAGGACCATAGCTCACCTGGATAACTTGGATCAATACGATTATGATGAAGATGGCATGCTAATATCCTAATCTTATCTTTATAGAGAGTGGTGGTCTCACTGCACCCCGGTTTCAGAGCCCTACCAGCTGCCTGGTCCGCCCCAGAAGCCTGTGGTAACTGACGTGACCCGTAACAGCGTGACTCTGACCTGGCAACCGAATGCACATGAGGGCGGGGCGGCTGTCACCTCTTACATCATTGAGGCTTTCAGGTGAGTGAGCGTACACTGTAAGCGTCCCCATGCTGGTTCCTTCCTGTTTGTTTTCCTCCCTACACTAGATAATATTGTCTCTTGCCGGAAGCTACGAAAAGGGTCCATTCCTCATTTTTTATTAATTCTGTGTCACTGTTCAGCGTAGCTGGCGCGCCGTGACAGACGTGGTAATGCCGCGTGCTGCCCCGACCCTGACCCCTTCCCCTTCGCTCTACTGCTCCTCACAGTCATCCTGCGCTCACATCTCACGTCCTGCCCCCACATCTCACGTCTGCCCCTGGGCGGCAACCCACTGCCAGAGAGATCTAAATTAATAGCAACTGTATTGGTTTTCTACAATTGAATTTCAGACATGGACTGGAGAACTCAGGCTTATTTAAAGGGGATATATTTTCATGAATTATTGAATTATTCTACACATCCAGGTTTTTTGAGCCAATTTAGTAATTCTAAATTGATGTGACTGTACTCCACCCTCTCTTTGACAGGTTTGAAACTGTGTCTTTATGTAAACTACCTCTTTTTTGATTGGCTAACCTCTGAATACCAGCATAGCTCACACTGTTGTTCCTTAGAGCAAGTAATAAGTGGATTTTTCAGACCTATTCTGTCATTTGGTGGTTATGAACTCATCAATTTATGAATTATTGGGCTTGGTGGACCAGTTAGGGAATATATAATGTTAGTTGGAATATATAATATTAAGTTTTTGCGATATAAAGTATTTATTTGCAAAATATACAAAGAATTAAATACAAAATGTAATATGCATATATATATATATATATATATATATATATATATATATATATATATATATATATATATATTAGACGATTAAGTCAGCGATTAATTGCATTCAAAATAAAAGTTTGTGTTTACATAATATATGTGGGTACACTGTGTATAATTATTTTATATATATAAATACACACATGCTTGTATATATTTAAGAAATATTTTCATGTATATACTGTATATAGATATTATATATAATTTATATTATAAATAAATATAAATATTTTATAAAATAATTTATTTTATAATAATTTTTCCCCCTAAATATACATACATGTGTGTGTATTTATATATATATATACAAAATAATTATACACAATCTACCCACATATATTATGTAAACACAAACTTTTATTTTGGATCCAATTAATCAGCAATTAATTAGTTTGAAAGCCATATATATATATATATATATATATATATAGACATATATAATATATGACATATATAGACATATATAGACATATATATATATATATGTAGACATATGCATAACATTTTGGATTTAATTCTTTATACATTTTAGTATAGTTAAAATATAAAAAACAAGTATTTAATCATTAAAAAGAGTGTCTATTATACACCAATTATTTTTCATACACTGTATAAATGGGTTTTATACATACCAACAACATGCCTTTATATTCTATAAAGAGACTCGCTCATAATATATCATCATATCTGGATTCATATCATGATATCTTGGCTGGTTTTAATTTTTAAAGTCCTGCTCTAGCTAAAGTGTTTTGTTCAGTCTATGAGAGGTTTATTCGTTGGAAAGTAAGCTTAGAGATATCTTGAATATGGCATGCTAATGAATTCAGATCTAGTCCTCACAGACCCTTCTTTAAGCTATTGTGAGCTGGCTAGAAATGGGGCTACCTCTAATTACAGAACCAAGGTCCTGCAGTTGTTAGACGGCAAACAGGCTATTCAGCAGTGGGGATGCAGAGTGCCACACACACATTTTCATTCTTTCTGTATTTCATGCACACACACTCAGGTCTCTCTCCTCTCCCTTGCCCCCCTGGGTAACAGTTAGCATGGCCCCACATCCTTAAAATTGATTCTTTATAGAGTGCTGTGGGGCTGAATGGGGTGTTTGCTATAAAATTTCCTTCCCCCGAGGTTCTGTGGAATAAGGAGCGTTGGGAAAGGGAAATGGGAGGGGTGACAGAGCACAAGTGAGGGACGGAAAAGAATTGAGATTGCGTATGAGGAGGATTTAAGCTTTTGGGTTTAGGATTTTGACACCTTGCTACATGAAAAAGCGGCCCACTTTTTGATTTTATGCACATATATGGCATTTGAGTGCATACAAGAGCCCAATCACAGTCCTGCTGGAGAAAAGGGATTTGTTCCATGTCTCAGCCTTTCCGTGGTTCTTCCATCCCAGCTGATAGCAAAGTGACCTTGGATTTATCGCTCCTATCGGTGGGCCGCTGAAGGAATATTTACAAGGTTCCCAGCATTTATGACTTGGCCTAATTGTGCAGGTAGGGATTTTATTGGCTTTGTGTCTGCGGCAGGAGCTGCCTTTGGGGGAAAATAAACCTTGAAAGTGGTGCACATGACCACTGCTCTAAACAAGGATGATGGTTAACCACAGACAAGTGAAGAGAAATATTCCAAAGCCTTCTGTCACAGACAGATGTCTGTGCTGCTTAGCAGTTCATTGTTTATTAGAGGGAAATATGTTGTTATGAATCTTGCCCACCTGTACACCACATCTTGAGTGGCTCTCTTGGTTCTCATTAAGCCAAATTCATATTATTCCTGTACATTTAGGCGTGATTTGGATGTTAAAAGAGTGTCTTTGGCTCCTTAACCCTTTACCTGTCACCCCTTTTGATAATTGACATTAAAAATGCACTATACAAACTTAAATGGTTGTAATTCAAGAATGCTTTGAAATATATACACAAGTTTGGTCTTGTTTTAAAGAAGACAATCAGCAGATTATTACTGAAAGTAAAAGCATATATTTTTTAATATAAATAAATATTTTACAAAATATTTTTTACCATAAAATTACTATAAAACGAAAGCTATATATCTAACCAAGTTGTGTTCCAAATTTAAAGTTGATATCACAAAAATTGAAGTTCCCATGAGATTTTGTTTAGGCGTTATACCAAAAATAGCCACCGGGTGCCATTGAATTCCATTGAATTTAATTGTATGCTTTCTGTCATAACAAATTAATACATTTATATCCAAATATCACTTCTGTCACTAAAATATGGAACCCTGACACTCAGACCTTTCTGACAATATGTGTTTTGTCAAGATTAGAAAAGGTTTTGATAAGAAATTATGAAAGATGATGCCCAAAAGGGAGGGGCCTAATAAAAAATACAGTTTCTATGGTAACACAACGTCTAATTTCAAAACGGTTTTCACAGGATGAATTCTGAGTTCGTAAGCTTTCAAATGATACCTAATTTATGATAACTACTATAATATGTGATATAATAATAATAAAAAATGATTTTTATATATATAATATATTATACTTTTTAGAGTACTTCTTAACCTTACTTTTAAAAATATAATTTCATCTTTTTTTGTTGACAAATACTATATTATGTTTTATTATGAACTTTTAGCACTAAAAACCAAAGTTAAAAGTGTGTGCGTCGACTTTTTGTGACAAAGGTCAGAAACTCTTGTAATGACGTCTAATTTTTGAGGCGCACTCTTGTCAGTAAATTCATATATTACTGTTCATTCCTAATTTGTAAGGAAAAAACAGACCCAAGATATCTATTTAGGAGTCTTAGACCTTTCCAACGATATATCGTTTGTCATGACTAGATTAGGATTTAATAGTAATATAGTGAAGTAAATTTAGGTTGCCCGTATACGGCAAGTGACAGTTAAGGGGTTAAATTGAGGCAAAAACTTACCCCTGTGCAAAATCAACAATGTTTGCACTTCATATTTAATCAAATCACGGCTCAGGATTCCAAGTTATTATTTATTTAATGCATGCAGTGCAATGACAAGCCTAGTCTGTGCCATAAATAAATCTATCACCGCAGAGATCACACCATGCACTGTCAAGCCAAAGGCTGCAAGAATTGCATCAGCAGCAGAGCCGGGTCATTAAACAGACACATGTAATGACAATCAAAGGAGTGCAGATAAACATCTATGACATTGACTTTCCTGTTTAATCCGCCCCTCTCTAATGTCAGTGCAAAAGCTTCGGGACAAATGTGGAACAAAACATTGGTGTATTGATGTTTTATTCAGACTCCGCTGTGGGAATCTGCTGGCTTTGGTTAATGCAAAGAATGAATTGTTGATGTAAATATGATCAATATTTTAATTCAGTAATGAAATCTATCTTTCTGTCATTTGTTTCAGCCAATCAGCGGGTAGCACGTGGCAGACGGTTGCAGATTTGGTGAAACTGGAGAAGCACACGGTTACTGGACTGTCTCCGAACACTGTTTACCTATTCATTGTGCGGGCGGTCAACGCGTATGGCCTGAGTGACCCCAGCCCCATCTCAGAGCCTGTACGCACACAAGGTCTGTACACTGGGGACCAATCAATTTTATGACCTTTTCATAGAGATCTTAAATGTGTAATACAAATTATATGTGGTATAACTGTTATTTAAATAGAGAAACTAATTACAGGACTTGTGATATAATAAAAAATATATAGTGTGCCTTGTTTCGTTTTATGTGGATTGCATCTAATCATGGAAACATCAAACATATTACAGACAAAAATACATCAGAAGAATTTTAAACTTTGATTAAAATCTACACTTAATGCAATTACAACAAAAAAAACTTTTATTTATTTATTTATTTAGCACATTAAATAACAACATTGTTGCCCGAAGTGCTTCACATTATATTAAAACATACATATATAAAAACATTTACCATGCCTAGCAAATTAAGGCATAACTACACTTATACTTACATCCTCACACAACTGTATAATGAGATTCATTTAGAGAAAAACTAAATAAATAAGTTGTACCAATTTTACAATTTACAATATATAAATATTTAATAAAAAAATGAAAATAGAATACATCTTGCTTTAAAGTTGTTCACTTAAAAAAAAAAAATGCTGATAATTTACTCACCCTCATGTCATCCAAGATGTCCATGTCTTTCTTTCTTCAGTTGAAAAGAAATTAAGGTTTTTGATGAAAACATTTCAGGATTTTCTCCATATAATGGACTTCAATGGGAACCAAACGGTTCAAGGTCCAAATGAGAGTTTCAGTGCAGCTTCAAAGGGCTTTAAACGACACCAGACGATGAATAAGGGTTTTATCTAGGAGCCTTCGAGTCATGACTCGAAAAAAGATTTGTTCATTTTGATAAACGACTTTGAACAGGAGAGTCACGAACGCTCATCACAGAACAGAGCAACGCGAGCATTTGTGCTTATAAAACTTTAACTTTTTTATTTATTTTTTGAATAACTGATCGTTTCACTAGATAAGACCCTTATTCATCGTCTGGTGTCGTTTAAAGCCCTTTGAAGCTGCACTGAAACTCTCATTTGGACCTTGAACCGTTTGGTTCCCAGTTGAAGTCCATTATATGGAGAAAATCCTGGAATGTTTTCATCAATTTCTTTTTGAAATTTTGAAATCACTTTTTCAAAGTGAACTACTCCTTTAATGAGAATGCTTTAATTATGTTTTTAACATTAAACAACAATACATAAATTACAAAAAGTAAACTTTGTTAATTTCCTGGTATATTCAGTATTTATATATTCACATCATTTAAAGATGTTAATGTTCGATGTCTCTTGGTGTCTTTTGCAGATGTGAGTCCTACAGGTCAAGGTGTGGACCACCGACAGGTGCAGAGGGAGCTGGGAGAGATGGCTGTTCAGCTTCATGAACCAGTGCTGCTGATGGCATCCAGCGTGAAGATCAACTGGAACGTAAGTGCCATTGATATCTGCCCTCCAAATCAGCTCCACAGCGGCCTGAAGATTCACCTGCCGGCTCAGCTTATCTCATTTCTCTGTCTCGTTCGCCCTCTCTCCATCTGTCAGGTTGATTCGTCAGTCTCAGTACATCCAGGGTTATCGTTTGCTTTATCGCCCTGTCGGTGGCTCCTGGTCCCAGCAGGAAGTGAAAGCTGCAACAGAGCGTAGCGCTGTCATCGCGAACCTGCTCAAAGGCACGGAATACGAGATTAAAATACGACCCTACTTTAAGAGTTCCAGGGCATGGACAGCCGGCCGCTGACGTTTCGCACACCAGAGGAGGGTGAGAGATCTGCAGCTCTTTCAGTTTCCATTTGATGCACTTCAATTTAATTTCCTTCTAATCAATTCAATTCGAGTTCATTCAGCCTAGTCCAACTCAATTCTATTCTGTTGTACATAATATGAAGATGAATCGCTTCATTCTGGCAAATACAATTATGGAGAGGGATAATGTGTATTTACTATTAAGGAGACTAACTTTTCAAATTGTAATTTTAATTTAATTCTCTTCCAGTTCCGAGTGCCCACCTCGTGCTGTAACCGTGGTAACAGTCAAGCCTAGCAACAGCTCCAGCGTCAGTGTATCATGGCAGCCTCCTCCCACTGAGATGCAAAATGGAGTTATCCAAGAGTATAAGGTGAGATTTAGATGGCAATGTCCAATCCAGGTAATTTGCGAAAAGTAATTTGTTTATTCATTGTGAAGGCAAAAATGCTGCATGATGTGTTAACGTTATTATATAATATATTATTATAAAAAAAAATCATATTAAAATATGATAATTTAAATTATGATATTAAAATTAAATAATCAAGATAAATTGAACCCAGTGCAACAAAATATCATGATATATAATTTTTTCATATAAAATAACAAAAAAAAATAAATAAATAAATATAAAATATATATATATATATATATATATATATACAGTATATATATTAAAAATAAATAAATTATATATACACTACTGGTCAAAAGTTTAGGGGTTTTTTATGTATATTTTTTTTAAAATATTATGACAATTTAAAAATACTTTTTTATGTTAATATTAAAATGTAATTTATTCCTCTGAAAAAAAGCTGAATTTTCAGCATCATTACTCCAGTCTTCAGTGTCACATGATCATTCACAAATCACTCTAATATGATGATTTTATGCTCCAAAAACATGTATGATTATTATCCATGTTGAAAACAGTTTTTTACATTTTTATTTCAGGATTCTTTGATGAATAGAAAGTTCAAAGAACAGCATTTATTTAATTAGAATCTTTTCTAACATTATAAATGTCTTTACTGTAACTTTTGATCAATGTAACTCATCCTTGATGAATAGAAGTATTGATTTCTTATTTATTTCCCCCAAAAATAAAATACAAATTCTTACTGACCCCAAACTTTTTAAAGGGTAGTGTTTAATGTAACAAAAGCTTTCCATTTCAAATAAAAGCTGTTCTTTTGAACTTTCTATTCATCAAAGAATCCTGAAATAAAAATGTAAAAAACTGTTTTCAACATGGATAATAATCATACATGTTTTTGGAGCATAAAATCATCATATTAGAGTGATTTGTGAAGGATCATGTGACACTGAAGACTGGAGTAATGATGCTGAAAATTCAGCTTTTTTTCAGAGGAATAAATTACATTTTAATATATATAAACATAAAAAAGTCATTTTAAATTGTCATAATATTTCACAATATTACTGTGTTTTTGTGTATTTTATATCAAAAAAGCAGAAGAGACTTCTTTTAAAAACATAAAAAATCTTACCGACCCTAAACCTTTGAATCGGTAGTGTATATACATAAATTATGAATGGTGCAAAATGTAAGCTTAATTTTCTCTATGCAAAATAAAATGAATGAATTCATAAAAAAAATTGCATTAAAAAAATTCAGGGTGAAATATGATTGCAGATGTGAGTCCTACCTGTGTTAAGACACTTAAGTATTTTTAAGTTTCTAAGTCTCATCTTGTTTTAGGTTTGGTGTTTGGGTAATGACTCTCAGAACACGCTACCACATCAATCAGACGGTGGACGGGAACGTGCTGACCACTTTATTAAAAGGGCTTCTACCCGCGTGTTGTACCAGGTGGAGGTGGCGGCGGTCACCAGCGCTGGTGTTGGCGCTCACAGCCAGCCCGTATCTGTGCTTATCAGTGAGTGTTCACGGAAAACCCAGCCCTGACTATTAAACTGAAAGAATTAAATGCTGAAATGCTTGTGGAGTAGACTCAATTCTCTTTGATTGCTTTTTAAAGCCCCGTTCTGAGACTAAATTGCTTAATTCTTTCATATAAGCTGAGTCCTATTAAGACATTCTGACTGAGTAACACTTTGATCTGTCTTGCTCTCTCTTTCTCTCTTCCCCTCCTTTTCAGAATTGCCCGCAGAGCAGCCCACAGTCACAGGTGGAGGCAGCGAATCTGACGAGAATGTAAGTCTGGCTGAGCAGATCACAGATGTAGTGAAGCAGCCTGCCTTCATCGCAGGCATTGGCGGAGCATGTTGGGTAATCCTTATGGGATTCAGCGTGTGGATCTATTGCAGACGGAAGAAGAGGAAAGAGCTCAGCCATTACACGGCATCATTTGCATACACACCTGCTGGTATGTGTGCACATCACACCTAAATAGTTATTTTAGTACTATTATAGTATTTATTCTAGGGCCGGAAAAGATTAATGTCGATTAATCGCATCCAAAATAAAAGTTTGTGTTTACATAATATATGTGTGTGAGTGTGTATAATTATTTTGTATATATAAATACACACACATGCATGTAAACATTTAAGAAATATTTGCATGTATATACTTTATATATATTTATACAAAATTAATATTATACATAAATATAAATATTTGATATAATAATAACACATTTTTCTTAAATATATACATGCATATATGTGTATTTATATATACAAAATAATTATACACACTACACACAGATATATTATGTAAACACAAACTTTTATTTTGGATGCAATTAATCACGAATAATCTTTTCCCAGCCCTAATTTATTCATTTGTAGTATTTAGCTTTTGTGTTTATATTTAATTTCAGAAGTAATTTAGTGTTTTTGCCATTTCTATTAGTTTCTAATGTATTTTTATTTCAGTTTTAGTATTAAGTTAGTAACTGTTTCCAAGGCAACATTTTTTAAGAATTTTTTATTGAATATTTATACTTAATTTAATTTTAGCTTTATCTCAATTGCGTTTTTTTTTCACTGACATTTAGTCTGAACATTTCTGCTTATGGTTGAATTCTGTTTTTTTATATTTTTTACAGTTGGTTTTCCACATGGAGAAAGTTCTGGACTTAACGGAAGGTAAGTGGAACTTTTAACCTCTTAAAGGTGCAGTGTGTATTTTTTAGCGACATATTAGCGGTTCGGTTGCGAGTTGCACTAAATGCTCAGCCCACTGTTACATGAAACAATCTGACTACATTTATTACACCAAGGTAGTGACGAAACGCGCTCTGTAGCGTTGTTTGATTGCGTTCGAAACATGACGTCACAATATGTCGACCTTCATAGAAGGGGATTCCTGCGGTTATGTAGATTTAAATGTCTCATTGTAAGGTAATAAAAACATTACGGTTTATTAAGTTCTTTATACACCACTGAAAACATAGTTATGGATGTCATATTTCATTTCTGTTAATAGATACTTCAAAAATGTTACACATTGCACCGTTAAGCATCAATTCAATGTAAATGCAGACATTTTAGATTCTATACTGACTAATATTTTTTAATGTGTCTGGTTATGCAGGCCTGGGATGCTAGGTACTAACATGGGAAATTACCCTTGGCTGGCTGATTCTTGGCCAACTACTAATCTCGTTCACAACGGGAAAGACTCTGTGAACTGCTGTACGTCTAAACATGACACCCCGAAGAGATACTATAATGGTAAGACTCGCTGTTACAGAACAACACCACCGGCTGTACTGTTAAATTAATTTAACACTAAGTTTTCACAGCACAAAGTCTTATTAATTAAACCCGAATTAATTTACCATCATGTCCTCAGAGGCGGGAATCTCTAATTACCTCAACCAAAATGAGAAGTACAGTGCGGACTCCAACGAAGGCCCCATTTACAGCACCATTGACCCCACCAGCGAGGACCTGCGGAGTTTCTCCGCTCCATACTCGCAACACACCACGCCCTACGCTAGCACTCCCATCATGCCTTTCACCAACCAGGCGCCCTGCAGCCCTGAACAAGATGGCAGCCATTGGATGACACAGCCTGGAACCTCCAATGCTCAATATGCCCAGCCAGACCGCTCCAAGACTGATAACGGTATCTCATCTGGTCCTTTCAGTGCTAGTATGAAAGCTTTGCTTGGCTGAATAGGAGTGTTATTGTATTATTATTGATATATTATTATAGAATTCATTTATATTGAGAATTGGCTTTATGCACAGCTGCACTACTTCTTGAACTTAAGCCAGCTTCTTGTTTCCTGTCTGCCATTATTGGCCAAACTTGATTAATTCAGGTGTGTCTGATTATTGTTGCCATGACTACTGAGGTCAGGCCCACCTGAATTAATCAATTTGTCCAATAATGACAGACAGGAAACAAGGAGCTTGCTTAAGTTCAGGAAGTAGTTCCACTGTGCATAAAGCCAATTGGCTTTCATTTGTAAATTTCATTTAAATTTTAGTTTTAGTCATTTATATATATATATATATATATATATATATATATATATATATATATATATATATATATATATATATATAATAAATATAAAAATTAAATAAAATTAAAAATAAATATATATATATATATATATATATATATATATATATATATATATATATATATATATATATATATATATATATATATATCATTTTTTCTGTTTAGCTTTAATTTATCTTCAGTTTTAGTTCTAATCATTATAGTACCTCAAATGTTTGCTCAAGGAACTTTTTCATCTAATATTTATATTTTATTTTATTTCAATTTAGTTCAACAATTTTTTGATCATTTTACTTTCAGTTCAAATTAAGTCTGAATTAAGTGCTTTTTATGTTCTTCAAAAATCACTTGTTTTTCTACAGTAAAACAACCAAAGCAGAAGTTGATGGGGAAGCCAGTAAAAACACCATCTCTCAACTGGATGGATGCATTGCCACCTCCACCCCTCTCTGGAGATCTGGACGAGTGTGAGGAGGAAGACGATAACGAACTAATCCAGGACATGGGGTAAAGTACACTGGACGGCTTCAGATTCATTTCAGTTGTGTGACAGCTGGACCTGCCTGAAAAATACAGTTTTTAGCATTATAAAAGCAATCATGCTATTTTAACGTTATTCTATTGGTGATTTGACATATTATTTAAACGATCTTGACAAAAACGCTCAGTTTTTATTCATTTAGGTAGGAGCTGAACTAGTAGAAAATAGGACTTTGGCAGACAAACTAAGTCTCAAGTCTCAACCCAAGTTCTTACACACGCTTTCAACAATTCATGTTATCTTTTAACTTCATTTCCAATTATACATATCGACATCTTTTACCAATTTGCAGCGTGTTGGCTAGCTGAGAGCCTGACCTCGTTTAGCTTTCTGGACTGATTGTTCCAGGAACAGTCTCAAAATTCGCAGGGCCGGATCAGTTTGATTGCTGTTGACAAGGCTGTATACGGAGGCTAACAAAGTTAGCGATATGCTACCTTTGAGTCTGGCCTGTTTTCTCATGATGGTCTGACTGAATTTCCTTGTCTCTGTATCGCATTAGTTCCTTGTTAGTAAAGCTTGCGGTCAGCAGTAGTCGCAGTGTGCCCCAGCCACAGGCGTTGACGGTAAAGACACTCTTATTGCTTTCTGCCGCCACTTCAGCCCAATGGATGCCCGTGAGGGGCACTAACGAGGGCGAGTCACATTAGCCGCAGCGGTTACCCAGCTCAGTGAGATCTGCGAATCCGATAACCATGACATAGCCTCCTGCAGTAACCGCATTAGCCAGTGACAGGTACAACCCTTCTCAAGTTTCTTCCTTCGAGCGTTACACGTTAATCAGGGCACTAGAGTGCAATGCAACACTCACAGCCAGACTGGATTTTCATGACTAACCCTCAAATGTGTGATGAACTCATGGATCACGAAGTTAACCTTTGTGCTTGCCCAAAGGCGAGAACATCGGCTCTGTTACTGCATTATGACTATAATCTTAATAATTTCCCCTTCAGCTCAGCGAGGCTCAAGAACTCAACAAAAAATTCAAGCAGCCACGGACGTAATAAACCAACAAGTGTGTTGGTGTCATTCAGCTCAGCGTTGTGCCCTCAAAGTGCCCGAGGCAAAACATTGAGTCAGTGTCACTCAAAATGCCACTGCATTAAACTTATTTTCCATTGCTCTTGCATGGATTGGTCCCACGAGAGCTGAAAGATCACGCATATTGTTATCTGGAGGCCAGGCTGCCTCAATTGACAGAACGGCAGCAGGAATCGATATGCCACCGGTTGCATTGACCCGATGATTACTGCAGCAGGCAATCATAATGAGTGTGCCGTGATTGATTTAGCACAGACGTACTGGAGTTACTTAACTGTCTGATAAAAATGAGAGAATTTAGTTATAAAGCAGAAAAAAATCACTTTTTTCCCACTCTCAGGGAAGAAGGGCAAGTGAGTGATGAGAAAAGTTGATGTAATAGTTCGATGATGTGTTGGAAGATCATGTGCTCTGACATCAACTCAAGTTTGAGCACTTTCCAAGTTCTGCCCCCTTTCTTCTGTATCATTTGCTATCTGTTAATTTCATCATAAAATGGCCAAAAAATAAATAAAATAGAAAAGTGATGATATACTGCCATTCAAAAGTTTGGCATCGGTAAGATTTTTAAAATGTTTTTAGAAGAAGTCTCTTATGTTCACCAAGGCTGTAAATATTTAAATGTAATATTGTGAACATTTTTATAATTTAAAATACCTAAAATGTATTTTATTCCTGTGATGGAAAGCTTAATTTTCATCCGCCATTTCTCCAGTCTTTTATGCTTATTTGGTGCTCAATAATCATTTCTTATTATTATCAAAGTTGTAGTGCTTAATATTTTTGTGGAAACCGTTTTAGCCATTTTTAAAATAGCAGGTAGCCTTTAAAATAGCCAATGTAGTTGCACACATGTTCTGTAGATCTGCAATTGATAGTTACGTCTTCCGATGACGGATTACGCCATCACGTCCTGTGCTACCCAGCGTGTGTCGCTTATAGTGACGTCAAAAGCTGCGTCTTTTGGCCATGCGTTTGACTCATATAATAGGTTTGACTCGCACTTGACTCCCATCTGCTATATGTTCCTTCTTATCGTTATTGTCTTTTTACCATTGCTTCATTCTATCATTTCTTTCTCGTTTATAGACTCGCAAATACAAGCACATTCACACACACACAGTGCGCGCATGCGTGCAACGTTATGTCAAAATGAAAGTACACGGACGCACCGAGCTCCGTCTGCTCATCGCCTTTATTTATTTATTTTATATTTATTTTATTATTAATTGTTCTGACAGGGTCTATTTAATTTATATTCTAACCAATTCAATGTTCAATCAATATTCAAAAGCAAAATATTTGTCTGACCACAAATGCAATTGAATATTTTACATGGCATTTTACTCCCTTTTTTGAATGAGTGTATCTTAAAAACTAATTAATGTAAACAGTTCAAATCAATTCTGTATAGTTTTAAACTGTTTTATGCACATTTTTCTCATTGACAAGTTTAAGGTTGACATTTATCATTTTTTTATATTGAATAAAATATGTAGAATTTTTTTTAAGAAAAATTCTTTTTCTTTTAGTTTATTACACTTTTGAGATATTAATCTAGGTACTATTGATGTATTACAAACATAGCCTTCAAGTTGAGAAAGAAAGGATAATTTTGATGTATGGCATATGAAAATACTCAAAAGAATGACAGCACAGCATGTAAAAATAGAAAGATATACTCTGGTGGAACTGTTTTATGGCAGGTCATAAAGGGTTAAAGGGATACTCCACTATTTTTGAAAATAGGCTCATTTTACCACTGCCCCAGAGTTAAACATTTTGGTTTTACCGTTTTCAAATCCATTCAGCCGATTTTCTGATATTTAGAAGAATATCACTTTCCAGAGAGTTTCTGGTCTCATTGACTTCCATAGTAGGAAAAAAATATACTATGGAAGTCAATGCGACCAGAAACTCTCTGGTTACTGATATTCTTCTAAATATCAAAAAATCGAACTGAATACATTCGAAAACAGTAAAACCAAAATGTTTAAAGGATTAGTTCACTTTTGAAAAAACTTTTGCTGATAATTTACTCACCCCCATGTCATCCAAGATGTCCATGTCTTTCTTTCCTCAGTCGAAAAGAAATTAAGGTTTTTGATGAAAACATTCCAGGATTTTTCTCCATATAATGGACTTCAATGGGAACCAGACGGTCCAAGCTCCAAAAGATCGTTAATAACAGTTTCAGATCCAGCTTCAAATGTCTTTAAACGACACCAGACGATGAATAAGGGTCTTATCATGCGAAACGATAGGTTATTTCAAAACTTATTCCAAAAATGTAACTTTTCTAAGGACAAATGCTAGCCTTGCTCTATTCTGGAGGCGCGTTTGTAACGTCACGTAATACGTAATTACGTTCAAAAGGTCACGGGCGACGTAGCTGGAAGTACAGAGTCAGTAAGTTGAACACATAGGTTGAACGTGCAAACTAACTCAAACGCCGTTTACAAAAAAAAAGGAATTAAAAGGTAAAATAACGATGTCGGACGATTTTGATTCTGTACTTCCGGCTACGTCGCCCGTGACCTTTTGAACGTAATTACGTATTACGTGACGTTACAAACGTGCCTCCAGAATAGAGCTAGGCTACCATTTGTCCTTAGAAAAGTTACATTTTTGGAATAAGTTTTGAAATAACCTATCGTTTCGCATGATAAGACCCTTATTCATCGCCTGGTGTCGTTTAAAGACATTTGAAGCTGGATCTGAAACTGTTATTAACGATCTTTTGGAGCTTGGACCGTCTGGTTCCCATTGAAGTCCATTATATGGAGAAAAATCCTGGAATGTTTTCATCAAAAACCTTAATTTCTTTTCGACTGAGGAAACAAAGACATGGATATCTTGGATGACATGGGGGTGAGTAAATTATCAGCAAAAGTTTTTTCAAAAGTGAACTAATCCTTTAACTCTGGGGAGTGGTAAAATGAGCCTATTTCCCAAAAAAAGGTGGAGTAACCCTTTAAGTTGGCTTTTTGTCACTTTATTTATGGACCTCAAAATAATATCGAAGCTTTTCTCCTCACACAGGTCCGATGAGGAAGAGTGGTGTCCTCCTCTCCCAGAGAGGACCTACCTCATGGACGGCACGATGGAGGACGGTCCTGCTCATCCCCTTCGAGCAGAGGCTCCTTCCCCGACCACGTCCTACAGCCACCAATCCACCGCCACCTTAACTCCATCTCCCAGAGACGATGGCCACTGCCACGATATACCACGCTTACACCAGCTCGAACAGACACAGATAGCACGATGAGACACCCACATACACTTTCACACATTTTGTGCATGATTTTTTGATAGGTCAGCATTTTTTATTTTCCACATAAACAGCATAAAAAGTTAATGGAGAATTTGAGGCCAACATGATTTGGTTTTCTAAAGCTTTATTTAGTGTATTTCAAAGTATAAATTTGATATGATGATGCATCAATGACGTTTGTTTTATTCAAGAGGCAAAGTTCACTTTATGACTGTTAATATCAGCAATCCTTTAGGAAACTGCTCTCTGGCGTTTTAGTTCTCTGCATTAATAGAAGAGTTTATTTGTTTTCACTCTCTTAGGTGAATTTTGACAGTGCTATTGTTTGTTCCTGCAGGAGAGAATATGTTTTAAGAATAATTTATTCCTCTGCAGGGTCCGTATTTGTAGATTATCACGGCACAGAGCAAATATTGGGAATCTCATTAAGCTTCTAGACTGCAGTTCTGCCAAGTTTAGAAATATTATTTACTTTTCCAAAGTGCTGATCTTGGCCGACAACGTTTTTCATTTAATATGAGTGCCTATAATGCTCTCCATGTGCCTCGTTGGCCCTGGAAATCTAGTTTTGAGTTAAAACAGAGATACGTTGAGTGGGGTGCATTTTTGTTAGATATGATGTAATTTTCTGATCGTATTTCATCTTGTCAAACTTTGTTTTAACTGACAGTCGGTTGCCATGCGGACCAGTGCCTGTGCCGCGAGCACCAAGCCCCCCTCTGACCCAGTCCAACCCAAACCTGTCGGCCAATCAGGAGTGTCCTGACAACACTGTGCCACACCGCTCAGTACATAAACGGGACCTGAGCCAAGGAGCTGCCCAAAGCGTGGAGAACATCAGCAACACCACGCCAGGTGTGTTTCAGTTTTCCATATAAACAAGATTGAACAGAAGTAAAATAACACTTCCATGCATGCTCCCAGCAATATAAAATAAAGCTACAATTGTTATAGTTGCATCATTGTTATGTCACATGCAGGTCAAGCGAGGCCCTCTGCAGACCACACGCCTCCTGGGCAGAAGTCCAAGGTGAAGAAGAAAACATCCAAGAGCGGTCAATACCGAAGAGATATACTGCAAGGCGGTGAGTTACTAGGCCTTTTCCAGGGTGAAGTTAGTTAATCATTTATCCTGCTCCAGGATAGTTAACATGCTTGTCACATCTCTGCAGATCTACCCCCTCCACCCGAACCGCCCCCTGAGGATGAGATCCACTGTGCTCAACTAGGGGATTCGAATGTGGCCAGACGTCCCTGAGAGAGTGGGCAGCTCCCATTCCTCCATGGAGAGGAGAGAACAGAGCACACCTAATCGGAAAAACTCTTCTCATAGACGGATAGACGGTTTAGAGGACACCTGACAGTCATAAATGCTGTTATTCCTTTACACGTATACATATTGAACCGTTCCAAAATTAGGTCTAATGACCTAATTTAGTCTAGTGAGATCTAGTGAGAAACATTCCAATTTTTCATTTATTATCTGTAGATCTCTATTAGATCAGACAGAGCTGACGTGGAAACCAGGAGAAACATTGTGCTAGTAACATAACTAGCTATAGGCTTTAAGTCCACAAATCAGCAACATTCACCATGGATTTAATGTAGTAACACTAACTGTGCCATGGAAGTTTGGCAGGAATAGTAAAATGCTTTCAAGTACGTCACACACCCTTTTCCAGCACTTAAAAATCACAAGTATTATCATATTTAAATGTTGTGTTTAATGTGATGACCTAAAAATGATTTGCTCATCCTTCAGAAGATGAATTTTGAACCATGAATTTTGTGAACTGTTACACCCCTAATATATATATATATATATATATATATTTTTTTATATATATATATATATATATATATATATATATACTTATACACTACCGGTCAAAAGTTTAAGATAGGTAAGATTTTTATGTTTTTTTAAAAGAAGTCTCTTCTGCTCACCAAGGCTGCAATTTTTTGATTAAAAAAAATTCATCAAAGAATCCTGAAATAAAAAATGTAAAAAACTGTTTTCAACATGGATAATAATCATACATGTTTTTGGAGCATAAAATCATCATATTAGAGTGATTTGTGAAGAATCATGTGACACTGAAGACTGGAGTAATGATGCTGAAAATTCAGCTTTTTTCAAGAGGAATAAATTACATTTTAATATATATTAACATTAGAAAAGTCATTTTAAATTGTCATAATATTTCACAATATTACTGTGTTTTTTGTGTATTTTTATAGAAAATATTGCAGCCTTGGTGAGCAGAAGAGACTTCTTTTAAAAACATTACAAATCTTACCGATCTTAAACTTTTGACCGGTAGTGTATAGTGTATATAGTATATATATATATATATATGTACTCTTTGAAAAATTTTCTATATATACTGTTTTGCCTCTAACATGTTTGTGCCTCTCAACAGAGGATGATTTAATTCCTTACAACAAGCCCAACTTCCTGTCTCGGGGTCAGATGTCCAGCAATTGCTCCACAACAGGAAGTTCATCATCACGGGGTCGACAGGATCAGCGAGGGCACGGAACGGGCAGGAAGAGAAATGATGTAAGTAACATTTCTCACACTACAGAAAATCATTTTTGTCTCATTAATTTTGTCTTTTATCTAGTAAAAATGTTGAATAATCCTTAAAACAAGATTAATATTTACTATTTACTGTAAAAATAGTATATTTTAAGACTATATATTAACCCTCTGGGTCTGAGGTGTTTTAATATTTAATAATATGTCAGCAGCATGTGTGTCAAATTTAGTAGTTTTGAGAGAATGATGTTTATGCGTGGTTTGTGAAAAAAAACTTGTTTCAGAGAATATGTAGTATTTGAATTTATTTATTGAGTTAATTTAGTATTTGTCTTAGCACATAAACATTTATTTTTAATGCTTAAAACAATTATTACACAGTTTTGTTAAAGTAAATCCATCTTGTTTAAGAATGTTTAGATATTTGTACAGTAATTCAAGACAAAAAAAAAATCCTGATTGTGTTTTAAAGATTTAATCCTCGTCCTCCCAAATCCTAACCCTAATCCCAAATCTTAAACATTAGCTGAGCTTAGTCAAACACAGGCTCACCAAACATGTGCATTAGTTTATCTTTTCTTAACACTCAGAGGCTGAATTGACTAAGTGTGGATGAGTGTAGACTGGCTGAGTCCATCTGGCTGTTGGGCACATAATGTGTGTGTTGTGTAGAGCAGAGGAGACAGCACTGTTTAGCCAGCAATCAGACACTTCCTGTAAATTACATTCCCCACTGCTCGAGAGAACAGATGAGGCACAAGAGATACTCACTGATCCTTTTGTAAAGTGTTTTTTTCTTCTCATATCAAACTCCTGCACAATCACTCTTAAAGACCAAGTTTTACAGCTCTCAAATACAAAAAGAAGAGCACGCTGTAAAAACCTTTTCTTTCTTCTAAATGCTTTTTATTCACTAAAGACTTCCAGCTCTAAAAGTGGAACCAGGATGAACCCCGTTCTAATGGCAAATATACACTACCGGTCAAAAGTTTAAGATCGGATAAGATTTTTATGTTTTAAAAGAAGTCTCTTCTGCTCACCAAGGCTGCAATTTTTTGATAAAAAATACACAAAAAACACAGTAATATTGTGAAATATTATGACAATTTAAAATGACTTTTTTATGTTAATATATATTAAAATGTAATTTATTCCTCTGAAAAAAGCTGAATTTTCAGCATCATTACTCCAGTCTTCAGTGTCACATGATCCTTCACAAATCGCTCTAATATGATGATTTTATGCTCCAAAAACATGTATGATTATTATCCATGTTGAAAACAGTTTTTTACATTTTTATTTCAGGATTCTTTGATGAATAGAAAGTTCAAAAGAACAGCTTTTATCTGAAATGGAAAGCTTTGTGTTACATTAAACACTACCCTTTAAAAAGTTTGGGGTCAGTAAGAATTTGTATTTTATTTTTGGGGAAATAAATAAGAAATCAATACTTCTATTCATCAAGGATGAGTTACATTGATCAAAAGTTACAGTAAAGACATTTATAATGTTAGAAAAGATTCTAATTAAATAAATGCTGTTCTTTGAACTTTCTATTCATCAAAGAATCCTGAAATAAAAATGTAAAAAACTGTTTTCAACATGGATAATAATCATACATGTTTTTGGAGCATAAAATCATCATATTAGAGTGATTTGTGAAGGATCATGTGACACTGAAGACTGGAGTAATGATGCTGAAAATTCAGCTTTTTTTCCAGAGGAATAAATTACATTTTAATATATATTAACATAAAAAAGTCATTTTAAATTGTCATAATATTTCACAATATTACTGTGTTTTGTGTATTTTTTATCAAAAAATTGCAGCCTTGGTGAGCAAAAGAGACTTCTTTTAAAAACATAAAAAATCTTACCAAGACCTAAACTTTGACCGGTAGTGTACCTGTAAAAAATAACTCTCAACAGTCACATGATTGTTATAAATAAAAATAATGCTGCATTATTTGGTGAAAGTTTTGATTGTAATTAATAATAGTTATCGTTATTAATAATTCTGCAATATTTGGTTGAATAATTGGTGGTTGTAAATAATAATAATAAATAGTAGCAGTAATTTATTTGCATTTTTATTTGTAATAAATAAATCACTCTCCCTGTGCAAAAATGTGCACGGTTATGCATATTGTGTAACTGGGTAAATTTCCAGAAATGACCACGATATGTTTCTCACCATTTATTTGAGCCATTTATTGATAGTGCCAAAGTGGCCATAACACTTTTTGTCTTTTTACATTGTTTCCCTAATATCTCTGTGATGGGCACTGGGTTACACACTCCATATGAGAAATCCACTTAAAAAATACATCCACATAATCCATATGGACTAAAGAGTCCTCAGATGTGTTCACTCTTCTCAGGTTACCCCCTCTGGAACATAAAGGACAGGCCACATAAAAGAGGGCTATACGTTCCCTGGGGAGGGGGTTTCGGGTTACCCCGTCCAGTCACGGTGGTTAGCGTTATCTTTCCAGTCGGACAAGAGGCGTGAATAGATGCTTGACGGAGAAGGGGTCTGCCTTTATTCTGTGTCCTTAGATCTCTGTCACGTCCCATGATGAACAATCCCTGCTGCATTAAGTCATCTATAGACATTCCAAACCAAAAAGACTTTCTTTTGTCCTGAGAGGCCACAAACTAAGCTGGTTGACCAGTTTAAAAGACCAGTTAAAACCATTCGGTTACCAGTAGGTCTATTTTGGCCACTTTCATGAAGGTTTTAGTGGAGAAGTTGCTATAATAACAAACATTGTTCATCTTAAACCATCTTAAACTGGTCTTAACTGTTATTTAAGATTTGTTTTTGCATCAAACATTATTTCTCTATAGTCATTTTAAAAGCCTGTTTATCTTTTGTCACTCAACTTTTTTTTGTCTACTCTTTCAGGAGATGAGATAAGGGAAGGCTGTGAGACACAGGACGTTTGACTTGGGCATCCCTCCGATTTTCGTTCGAAACCGAAGGAAGAACCGAAGAAAAGTGGATGAGTATACAGATTACAGAACGTGAATCTGGGACTTTTGATTATGTTATTAATTATTGTTATTATTGTTATTTATGACCTTCACGGGGGCATTTTTCATCACGCTGTCACTGTAAATAATCATCCGTTGAAGCTTTTTACATGGGGTCCAGATGCCTGGAAAGAAGAGTATATTGTATTTATACATGAAAGAAGAAATTAAATCATGTTAAAAGCTCCGATATTATAGATAAGTTAATGTCTGAATGTGCCAACCATGTAGAAATGTATGCAGCAGCATTTCAAAGCATTTTAATATTGCACTCGTTGTGTTGGAGAACAACAACAAAAAAAATAGAAAGCACAATACGTGTTGTTTGACCAGCCAGCTAGACAGCAAGTCTGATGAACTCATCCAGGCCGAGGACGCTTCTGTCTGTCTGTCTCGTCCCTGTCTGTGAATCCCCGTCGTTGCGGTCACAAGAGAATGTGGTCCCTTTCCCCTTTCTTTTCAAAGCCAAGAGAGTGTCATTTGACGACTGTTGTAAACGATTGTATTTGTCTTTTTTAAGGAGTGTTTTGGAGATCGTGAGGAAATGTATTTCATTCAAAAACCAAAATTATGTTCCTTTGACTAACTTTTTGGTAGTCCTTGTTGTTTTGTATAAATAAAATAAAATACATTCTAAGCTACGTGTTTGTCTTGAAATCAATGTTTTTGAGTTTTATACACACAATTTTGACATTTTCTTCAGAAATTAAAGGCACACTATGTAATTTTTCGCCACTAGAGGTTGTTTATTCAAAACAAAGGCATAGCTTGATGACGCCTTGACTTCGTGGAAACATGGGAGTTGTTGTCTTCACCTCTACAGCCGGTGGAGAATAAAACGGAACTTTATGTGGGTAACGCAGCGCTGTTTTGTCATATTAGGTACATTTGAGTGTGTTGAAAGTTGTTATAATGCTACTCTGTGCGTTCGCTCGATGGTTGCAATATGGGACACTTGTTGCACACTGCAGTGAGCTGAGATCGAACTAACGGAAAATCAGAAAATTAGATTTTAACAAAAAGACTGTTGAGCTGTATAACAATGATTAATTTTCTGTCAATAAATGTATCCAAACAGTTGCTCATCTGTCTAATAACATAATATATTAAAACGTCATGTGTTTCCATGGTTTCTAGGAAATTGAGAGGTAACACGGGTACTTATTTGCTTATTTAAGTGCTTATTTCTCTGGATTTAAACATTATTAGAAACATTTGGGATAATGTAAACACAAACCACTAAAATATATAACATTCGTATAACATAAATTTCGATCCAAAAATTCTTACATAGTGTGCCTTTAAGCCGAGAGATTGCAACAACAGAAACAAAGCTAGTCCGTAAACGTTAACAGCTGAGACCATTAAAATCTTTGGTGCCTTAAGGCAGGCACATAGCAGCTACTTCCACCTGGCTGAACCGCCACTGAAGGGCATGAAATTACCTCTTCCCGGGCAACACTGGATGCTGAGGAGAAGAGGAATGAAGAAAAGTGTGGAGAAGAGACGAGTGAGTTCGATAAAACAAGTAGAGGGTAAAGAATGAATCAAAGAATGTGAGTCACTCCCACCTGAGACTAGCCTGAGGTGAGAAAATCAGAAAGAAAAACGTATTTAGATGAAAAGGAAGGCAGTGTGTATTTGTAGACCATGAGTAAAAATGAGCATTTGAGTGGTCTTTACCTCTGTAACATGTTTTGTTTGGTCCAGGGAGGGAAATCTGGTTCTGATTCATTAACGGTCACTTATTTTGTAGCCTACTTTTAAGAAATACACATATGGGAAATAATTAGGTAACACTTTTTATTTTAAGCTGACTTAAACCCAAACATAGACAGAATAAGAAATGGACAGAGCCATCTCATTGGAACTCCATAGAGACAAGTGAAGCCCATTTTTTGCGTTTTTTAGCACTGCCGTTCCTGACGCGCAGACCCAAACTGACTCAAACATCCCTTGATGACTTATATGTGACGTGAGCAACCCGTCTGTCTTCTAGTGGCTGTGGCATGAGATATCTGAATCATTCCCTTCCGAAACTTGCAGAGGCGGAGAGTGCAAGTAGGAGCTGTACATGAACTAGGAGCAGGAGAAACTTTTGCAAGGTATTGTGATGAATTATTTTGCCTCCACATTTCCCCGATTGCCGCGAGCTTCTCCTACTGTCCATTCGGTAATCTCTCTACTGTGTGACAAAGAGTCGCTGCTGAAAAAACTGCTTCTACGGGGCCATAACATTAAGTTACAAGGTAATGGAGCATTTTATACATTGTAGTGTTTCTTTAGAAATAAATAATGGTCAAATGGGGTCTTCAAACGCCTCAGATGTAAAGTTATTCGCAGTCAAAGTGACACCAAAATGAATGGAGAGTCAATGGAAATGCTAACGCAAGTGAAGTTCTGCTACAAGATGGCAGCTCCGCGAGGCTTCAACTTCCGGTCGATGGATTACCCCCTTGGGTTCGCGCCGTAGGCTGAAATGAGTCCTCGTCGGCTTTGTTTCGCCCGATTCGACATGTTAAATCAGCGTCAGGCCGTTGGGAAAGAGAGAACTCTGATTGGCTGTTCAGCTTCAGTGATGGAGTCAGTGCACGCAAAGAAGTCTGAACGGTAAGGTTAGAAGGCTGTTTTTATGTTACGTCTTGTTACCTGAGTGTTTTTTGACGAATATTTCAATATTGACATGGGCAGAGTGGAATAAAGAGTAATAAAGAGTGGAAAAAGTGTTTAGCAGGATTGATATTCAAAACGGCAGGCACGCGCTGCTTGTTTACGGTATGTGTCTGCAGCCGGCGTCGGTTTTCCTTTTTGAATGACGAATATAGACTAATATTTCTGCAGAAATAGACAGTTGGCTCATTACACGCAGGCGCAGAACGCACATTCTAGCTGACAGTCGATTAGTTCGTGTGTTTGTTCAAGTTCAGCTTTTTACCTCGACAAGAGGCGACAACACAGTCGACTAGCATCAGCGCTAGTTCGTTGGCGTCGGCTTGGTGTGTTCCGGGCTTAACAGTAGTAAACTTTGAGTACACAACTAGTTTACAACTAAGTTTTTTGTTTGTACAGCAATTAAACTAAACATTGGGATCTGAACAACAACCAGTCAGTGTAGACCTTATTCAGAGCAGCGACTGGTATGAAAGCAAGGCTGTGAGAGAGATAGACTTGTTTTTTTTCAGTGGCATACGCCGCAAATATAAAGCTCTTAAGATCACTTTTAATTTTCCTCAACTCATATTGGGTTTTGTCAACTGGGAATAAGTTATATTTTTGCAATGTTTAGTCAGTAGAATTGATGCTAATTGATTGTGTTGTTAAGTTATAACTTAACTATAGAAGGTTGTTCTTATGTTATAACCGAGCAAGTTTTAAATTAACATCTTAAGTTATAACTATCGTTAACCCATAAGAGTTATTCATTCTGTAATCGGAACTTACTCTGATTATCGCGCTGTATATTTATTAGCGAATACACTCTCAGAAAAAAAGGTACAAAAGCTGTCACTGGGGCTGTACCTTTTCAAAAGTTAACCTTTGTCCATTTTAGGTGCTAATAAGCACATTTTTAGGTGCTAATATGGAAATTAAGTGTTAATATGTACATTTCAGGAGCTAATATGTCAATTTTAGGTCCTAATGTTCATTTTAGGTGTTAATATGTACATTTTTAGGTGCTAATATGTAAATTAAGTGTTAATATGTACATTTCAGGAGCTAATATGTCAATTGTAGGTCCTAATGTACATTTTAGGTGTTAATATGTACATTTTAAGTGTTAATGTGTACATTTCAGGAGCTAATATGTCCATTTTGGGTGTTAATATGTACATTTTAGGTGCTAATATGTACCACTTAGGTAGCAATATGCAGCCTTTGGGTACAAAAGTGTACCTTTTGAAAAGGTACAGCCCCAGTGACTGCTTCTGTACCTTTTTATTGGAGTGTAGACTAACTCTGTCTCAGGATTATGGTAGAATGGTATCATGACAGAAAAATTCACACGCAAGAATCGCTAATGGAACCGAATGTCAATATTTGTTTAATAAGAAAAAAGAAACCTAACCCAGGGGTGGCCACCTTCCTCAAGAGGATTAAAGTTTTGCCCCAAATCCAGTCAAAAGTTCTTCTCGTGATTATCCTTTTTAATATATCAGTGAATCAATTTTAGGGGTGGATCACATGGAGGGTGCAATTTACTGCGAGATGTTGAGGGTACAGAGACCATCTGAGCTTTCACCTTTGAAGGTCTCCTTAGAATTCAAACCAAGTAGTCAAGACACGCACTCTTCCTTAAGTGGAAGCCCACTACCCATAAATCACCAGCTCATTCATTAGCTTTGTGTCAGTGGAGACACGCCCAGGAGGGCCAGAGGGGAGCAAAGCGCAGTCAAAATACCATTCTCCCATTTCCATGTTAATTACAGAACCCAGAGATGGATGCCTTCAACCTCATTGTTCATTTAATGTATGTAAAGCACATGCAATTGCCACATTAAAACCAAGAGGACAATGTTCAAACAAGCTAGTAAAACAGCGGCTTTGGCATTTGGCTTTGAAATCAATGTCAAGGTGTTTTACGACAAACACCAGGTTAAATCGGTTGAATGCTCTTTAGAGACGAGAAAAGCGTGTTTAGAGTCGCGCAGCTGCCAGGCTGTTAGCGAGGTACGAAGACTCATTTATGTGGCGAGTGAGCAATGTTTGTGCCTCCGAGATAAACTGAACCATCAGCCCATGAGAGGTTCTTGAATACGCAGTCAACTGTTTTGGTGTAATCTCTGCAATTCTTGACCAATTGCACATAAACCCAATTGCACTTGTTTTTTTTTCTCTGCAGCTCCGGTTGAACTGGCTTGGATTTGCAGACCCTGCCTGTGGAGCGTAGGCTTTAGGGAACAGAAGGACCCTTGAGTTTAATCTTTCTCAGGGCAGATCTGGGTCAGTGAAGGCCAACAGAAGGCTGGATCCCATGGGGTCTGTGCAAAACACTCTTGCCATTTCTCATCTCCACACACACCCGCCTCTGAACCTCCGACTGGGCACAGGACCTCGGGTAAGCCCACTTAACTGGATGGCGCGCCACGCAGGGGCTTTAATTTTCATTTAGTGTGTTGACGGATACAGGCGAGAGATGACTCAGGTGTTTGGCATTAATGTCAATTTGGCAAGCTGCAATGTATTACCCGACACATTCTCATCCCAAGACGTCATCTAACTGACCATACGTCAACATCCGACGTTTTCAGGGCACCCTTTAACGTCAGTTAGATGACGCTATCCTAGGGCGTCATGCAACTGACGCTTTACCTTCAGCGTCTATTAGATGACGCGGGTAGGTTTAGGTCTGGGGTAGGGTTAGGGTTCAGATAGCATCATCTAACTGACGTTAAAGGGTGCCCTGAACATCGGATGTTGACGTATGGTCAAAAGCGTCAGTTAGATGACGTCTTGGGATAAGAGACGGGCTGTATTACCTTGGAAATCTGTCCCATGTGCTAACTTCCTGGAAACATTTGGGGCTGACAGAAATTTGGAGACAGTGATGCATGGTTTTAAGTTTCCCTGGCAAGTGAATTGTTAGTGGAACAACTGGAACCGTTCCTTACCATTCGAAGAACCGTTCGGCTTGGCGGTGGAAAAGTGTCTTTAATTTATTTTTTGAAACTTTTTATGCCACAGTTGAGAGTTCAATTTGTGTATTTGCAACTTTGTATAATTGCAACTAATTTCTCACAACTTTATTTTTAATTTCTCTATTTCTCAAGTTTGTGACTATTAATTGTGTTTGCAACTTTATTTCTAATATTTGTGAGACTTTTTATCTAACAATTGTGGCTAAATTTGTTGTATTTGCAACTTTTCACCCCAAATTTAATGGGAATATACGTAAGAGATATTTTATCCAATAATTTGCCAATAGTTGTGGTTAACATGTTTTGGAGAAAAACATTTATTTCATAATGTGAATTTCCCCTTTATTAAAAAATTAAATGTTAAATTTTAGCAATTGTTTTTTTTATAAAACATCAATGCAATTTTATTTTTACCGCCATTTATATATATTAGGGGTGCCAATAATTCAGAGCACAACTGTATTCTGTACTGTAATGTCAATATGTCATGCAAAGAAAGTGGATTAATTAAAACTAGTCAGATCTGTATAGTCCAGTCTCAAATATACTTTTATAATCAAACCATCACAACAGTGTCGACATGATGCCGATGAATTGCAGAGCTTGTGCAAACATATCCACATCAATATGATTAGTTGCGTTCATAACTGCTGCTTTCTCACTGCTGTTTTTCTGTGTGTGTTTATTTTGTTATTAAGAGGAAAGTGCGCAGTGCATATTCATCTAAACGTCGCTCTCAACAGTGTGGATGGCGATCTGGATGTTAACAGTATCGCTCCAAAAGGTATTTTCAAGAACTTCATTTCACTTTCAAGCAAAGAATGTAAAAGAATTTCGCCTCGATTCACGTTTAATCTCTTGCACATTTCTTTTTCTTTTTTTATATATTTGCATTAACGAAGCAAATGTTTCATGCAAAAAATAATCCTTGGGGACAAGTGTGGGGTGCTCTGCCCTGACAAATGAAAGAAAGAAACAAGAGAAGCAAAAGTTGGAAAACATTTTAGTGTGGTCATGCATGGCAAACTGGGTCAAAGGATTACCAGCAGGCTATGAAAAAGATGCCTTTTTGGCCATACACGAATTCAAGGCTGTAGATCCAAGTAGTGTGTTTGTGTGCACATGCATAAAAGTGTGTAATGGGGGAGGTGTGTTTTGTGCCAGGCATATGGCCGTAGGGAGAGAGAGAGAGAGACAAGCGATAATCCCTCTGCAGTCATGCCATGGTCACTTGTGTTTTCTGTGTGTGTGTGTGTCCAGCGGGTGTCTAGGGTTGTCTGATTCGGTTCTGCTGGCTTGCGGTGAGGATTAGAGCTCTGGAGGGCCGTACATGTTCTCTTGACAGACCTCGTGCACCCTTAACTACGAGACAGTAGGACACAAATGCAACAAACACAAACATATGTCACTGATCCAAGAGGCAGATACTGGCGATAAAATACTCATTTATTAACTTTTAAAGGCAATTAGTAAAAATAAAAATGAGCTAAAATGTGAATTTTTAGTAGTGCAGCGAGGAATATTTGACGTGCATAAAAAAATGACAGCTAAAACAATATTTCTAGTGAAAAAAACTACCAATAATCACTAAAAAATAACTTTATAAAAAAAAGTTATCTAAAGTTGTTCCATTATATAGCAGGTTAAATGCAAACTTAACTAAAATAAAATTTAAAGAAAGAAATGTGTTTGAATTATAAAATAATATACAAAACATCTTGTATAATATCCCCTGTGTATTTTAGATAACTCTGTCATATAAAAGCGTATTTGATTTATAAAAGCGTATGTGGAGGTTTATTAAATAAAACTGGTTTATTTACATTTCTTCGAATGCCAATATGAATGTCCTGTACAATAGTCTTTATTATGGTGTGGCGTGCACGGCACACACTGTACCTTACAGCGGTGTGTTTTTCCATTCGATTGACCTTGCTACAAACCCAAGACCAACAAAACTACAAGGAGGGGGGGTTGCCCTGAGGAACGCAGGGAAATGTAGTCCATAAACAACCCTTAGGCGTGTACGAGTCGAATCATCGGTGCGAGGGGGTCTCCAGATGTCCTCTCCAGTGCTCGATGCCTGAGTGTCCTAGATGTGGCGGTTCTTCTGGTCTCTCTGGAGGCTTTGAACTGGGCCTCCAGCTCCTCCACCCACGCGGTGCTCCAGTCCCACACGGGCAGCGGCTCCAGCTCTCCAAAACACTCTCGAGGGGGAACAGGACACTCAGGGGGGATGCAGGCGGGGAGAAATCTGCAGAAAATGCACGATCACACACACATCACGAAGGAAATCAAGAGAGATGTATGCATACACATGCACATAGGCACAATATACACAACCAAAGGCAATCTGTTAATACGTATAAAGTCGCACAAGTCAATTTGATCATTATACCGCTGAATAATAATGCATAACCCATCGGCTACAATGTACTAGTCATTTAACCTGATGCATCCACGGAGATTGAAAGACAGACAGAGAGAGAGAGAGTGAAAGGGGGAAACAATCAGCAAATGGAGAGAGGAAAGTCCCTGTAGGTTTCTCTTTTGAAAGGCGTGATTGATTTGCTGAAACTTCAGAGAGGATGGTGGGGAGTTCAGACAATTTGCAGACAGGTCCTCAAATCCCATTATTTCTCATTGTACCAAAGTAGGGCTGCAATTTTTCACTGTCTCATCGGAAGCGTAACGCTGCGGTGCCTCGTGAATGTGATCTGACAATGAGGATTCTCATCCAAAATACAGTTCTCCAATTAAGTTATGCAACGATCCCAAAAGGTGCTTAAGTGACACTTTAAATAGTTTGATTGTGATTCCATTAAATGAAAAAAGTTTTTTGAGCCGTTTTCTCCCCACATTAGTTTGAATATGCTCGTCTCTAGATGAAGGCTGGTGTGGTTTATCACAATTATGAATATGTTCTATTTAAATTGGACAACTTAAAAGTGTCCAAAAGCATTTTTATCTTTATTTATCATTTAAAACCTATTTTGCTTGTGCTGTCTTCCTATAGAATAAAAGCAACTTGGGTTGATATTTTGTCATTTAAAGGGATAGTTCACTTTGAAATTAATTTGTGGTATGTTTTATCTTACCTCAAGGGCATCCAAGATGTAGGTGTCTTTGTTTCCACTGTATTTTCAATTTTTATATTTTTCGGTCAAACCGTTCTTGTTTATCAGTCATATAATGGAGGTCTATGGTCACCACCTAAAAGAGCATGCATAGAATTAAACATGATTTAATGACCCGTAAATGTAAGTACACATTGATAGCCTAAGACACGAAATGAGCAGTTTGTGTGAGAAAACGAACATTATTTATATCGCTTTTACCTCTTGTAACCACTGCAACATTCAAGTGATCTGATGGCGCGGACGCGCTGTGGTTACAAGAGGTAAAAACGATATAAATACTGTTCGTTTTCTCACACAAACTGCTCATTTCGTGTCTTAGGCCATCAATGTGTACTTACATTTACGAGTCATTAAATCATGTTTAATTTGGACTTCTCTGCGCATGCTCTTTGAGGTGGTGACCATAGACCTGCATTATATGACTGACAGACAAGAACGGTTTGACCTGAAAAATATCAAAATTGAAACTACTGTGGAAACAAAGACACCTACTGTACTACTTGGATGCCCTTGAGGTAAGCTAAAACATACCAAAAATTAATTTCAAAGTGAACTATCCCTTTAATGCAATAATATTCAAATATTAAATGTGACTTAAGTGACCAGATATTTATAAGTGAATTTCCAAGCTCAAACAGTAGAGCATTGCCGCTTGCAAAGGTGGGTTGCAAAGAATGTAAAAATGTGTATCTTGTAATTCAATGTAATTCACTTTGGATAAAAGCGTCTGCCAAATGCAAAAATGCAAATTACTATTTACATAATACTTATTTGTTGACTATGCAAATGAGGCAGAAAATTACTGTGCAGCCTTACTGAAAAATTAATAACAAACTGAAAAAAAAGGTGGTGAGCAGCAAAGAAAACTGAAATGTGATTAGTTTTAGCAACTAATGCAGCCAGACTTATAAATAACTTATAAGTCTGCCCATCAGAACAGGTTTAAACAAGGTCAAATGTGAGATCTGTGAGTGTGAAGACTACACTATTCCACTATTACTGGTACCTGAAAGCTTGATTAAGATTAGCCCAAATATTTGCATTTACAAACATTTTCACCCAAATGTTTTTGCTTTATTTCATCACGAACTACTTAAATAGTGGCCATTCCAATTGTGTGGAAATGAGCAGATCTTCCATGGACCTGCTGATAAAGCCACAGCCCTCGACTGTATGAGCAGATTGTTCCACCTAGTGGCCATTTCTGTCAACTACAGTCATCAGTAATGCTGTTAGCAAAGTTGATACCTGAATAATCACATGGAGGCTATAAATAAAATAACCAAATTCTACAGAGGTTGAAGAGAGTTATATCTTACCTGATAAAGTACCGCTCATAGATTCAGCTGTCAGAGCCAGGACGCGGGCAAAGTTGGCATCGTTTATGAACGAGCAGTCAGAAGAGCTGATGATGCTCGTTCGAGCGCTCGCCGCGTTGCTCTCGGACACCGAACCCCAGCCGTTCCACAACGAACCCTCCCATTCGCTGTAACAGGAGGAGGGCGTGCTTCTCAGGGTGGCTCCCCTGAGTCCGATCGGCTGGCACCCCTGCTCATCATCCATCTCCTTGTCGACAGGCCCGCAGATGTAACCGAACGTGGGCGTGGGAGAGAATGGACGGGGCATTGATGGAGAACTGATGGGAGACAGCAAAATTAGCCCATGTCTTGATACTTTATTCACATAAATGCTCTTTTAGGTGTTCATTAGAGCCAGACCGATATATGGCCGGCCGATATTAGGCATTTTCCAAAATATCGGTATCGGCAGTTATAATGGCCGATAAATCAATATTTCAAAAATAAAAACGGACAAAACACGCTTCAATCATCTCTCCTTGGCCTGTTATATTGAAAATGTATGTTTTACAGTTTGCAGTATGACGTTATCTATTGTTAAATTATGGCTCATCATAGACTAGCTAACCACAAAGCTAGCTAATACCACTATCATCAGTGGAAGACCGCTAACGTTAACATTAATGAGCTTGGAAACTACAATGAACTTTTTCTGCCTAAATAAAGTAATGATTACTGTATTTATAACTTGCATATCTGTAGTTACAGTCCCTGCATTGTAAAATGTAAGTTAGACTTGTGAGGAGTGAACATTAAGACAGAGAAAAAGTATCAAACGTTTCTTGTGCATAAAAGTTAGCTTTTCTGTTTACACGTGTGTGAAATCCAACGACACCAAGTGTGTGTTGCAGACTGTCGTTCTGTAATGGATTTAGTATCTCTAAATAGTAGCTTTTAGAAGGCGGCAGCAACTGATGATTGAGAATGGTTTGATGTAGCTTGATGGAAAGAATTTAAAAAGTGCAGGTAAATGGATAAGCAAGCTGACATTGTAATTATGAGGTAATTTATAAGGCAATGTTGGGACTAATTATTATTTTATTTATCAGAACTTTAATATATTTTGATGTTCCTCTGTTGTGTTGTGACAATAAAAGAAACTTTTCTTTTTAAAATGCATTATCATATTATTTTAGTTAAAATTCATAAATAACTACAAATAACTATGTTACGGAAATCTGTTAATGTTTTGTTGCGCGTTTCTAATAAAATAAAAATATCAGCCGATATATTCGGAATATCGGATTTTAAAACCCCAAAATATTTGTATCGGTCTTCAAGATCCTTTAAAGATTCAGTACTCAGTGTTCATACCTCGGCCCCTGTGGTTTCAGGGCTGATCTCCATGTACTGAGTGTGGCCCTGAGTGCTGAGCGTGGTGTCCTGGTAGTCATCGGTGGAGAGACAGAAGGAGGCAGTGGACAGGTGGCTATAGGACGGGCTGAGCTGGGCTGGGCTGTGGTGGGTTGGACAGCCCGTAGTGGACGTAGTGAACCCCTGGAGCCCAGAGGCGGCACACACAGACTGCTGAGAGCCGATGTCAACCGTCAGCTTGGTGGATCTGGTCGACCTGAGGGATCAGATACGTTTAAATTCACACTAGCATACTACTCTTACTATTTCTGGCATTGCTACATTTCTTTTTAAATTGTGTAACGTATAATCGTACTGTATATAACCAAAGCTACAAAGCGTGAAATGAAACATTTCTCTATTATTTTAGGGGCTTACTTTTGCATGTAGGCTTAGGCCACGTTTACACAAAGCCGGGTATTTAGCAAAACAAATATTCCCCTCTCCGTTTTCAAAAATAACATCGTTCACACACCCGCATAAATACGCCATCGAGCGCCATCATAACTAGGCCAAACCTATTGGCAGCAGTGTAGGGGTTAAGGATAAAGCCATGCAAGCCAATCAGAATCGACAAGAGAGAACCTAAAACGCTGTTTCTCCCAGTTCACACGACAACAAATATCCAGCGTTTTCAAAAATCTCCACTTTCCCCGAAGTTTTCAGTGATAAAAACAGCGTTTTCGTGTAAATGAGAGGACAAAACGCAGAGAAATATCTGCCTTTTTACCATTGTGTAAAAAGGGCCTTAGCATAGTGCTAGCCATTTAACCTGCTAGCTTGGCGTTCAATTGTACGGTTTTATAGTATGATTAAACATGTAAAGGGTTTGCTAAGATTGCACACTAATTGTTCATGTCTGCTGCATTTCAAATGCAGGGGGAACAAGATATCGTGGTCATAGAATTTAAATGTTTCCATTGTTTTAGATAAATTGTTGCCTTGTTTTACTAATTTGTAGCTTTTTTAGTAAATAGTTGCAATGATTTAACTAAATTAAAATATTGGAACATATTAGTAGCCTACAACTAAAACAAAGGAACATATTAATGAACATATTAGTCATAGGAACATATTCCGGCAACACTTTACTAGAAGGGGTGTGCATAAGACTGGCATGACACCTTCATAATCATGACATGATGTATGAAGTAAGGTTTATGCATGTTTATGACAACTGTAATTAAGTGTCTTTTGCT
Organism: Hybognathus amarus; assembly: GCA_030378365.1. Lineage (NCBI taxonomy): Eukaryota > Metazoa > Chordata > Actinopteri > Cypriniformes > Leuciscidae > Hybognathus > Hybognathus amarus. The sequence continues at coordinate 315,664 of JAQIUQ010004025.1, read as the reverse complement.
CAAAAATGACATTTTGAATGCAAATATGACATTGTTTAAAATGTCTTTGTGATTACATCTTCACATAAATTATTGGTTTATGTCAAGGTATCATAACAAAGACATCTCAAACAATGTCATATTTGCATTCAAAATGTCATAACTGAGCGAATGACACTTAACAGTTGTCACAAACATGCATAATATATATGTCATGTCATGATTATGAAGGTGTCATGTCAGTCTTATGCACACCTCTTCAAGTAAAATGTTACCCATATTCCTAATTCACGCTCAAGATATCTTTTTTTTTCACTGCATGTCTGTATTTTACCAATAGGAAAGCAAAAATGTAACTAAGCTATCCTTATTCATTTTGTAGCTCTATAAAACGACTATTTCATTTGTGTGTAAGATATTTTACATCTGAGAAAGTACTTGCATGAAACATAAACAACAACCCCATTATGTCTAAAAAAAGTCATTAAAGGGCAACCTCTCAGCAATTAACTGTTCTTTTAGAAAGGTGTTTGTGTGTTTTGTTAAAGTGAGCAGTTCTGTGTCCGTTCCTGCTAGCTAGTTTGCACCGCCGGATTAAACTTCCTGTTTGTGTCCTACATGCATTTAAAACACACTTCCTCTCACTCCCAGACCTTCTAATAAATAGTGTGGGCCATTTCCCCTTCAGCCTCCCTGTCCATTAGAGTTGAGATACAGGCTAAATTGGTTTCCAGTCTTTTAGTCTGAGAGCAGAGAGAGACAGTAGTAGACCGCTCTCTTTTCACGCTATAAAGACATGGTATTGTCACAGACACTGTCATTACGGACATGCAGGGGCGCAACCCCTCAAGTTGTCTGTGAGAAATGGACATCAATCTTGAGCTCTGTTTCAGCAGTAGTGATTTAGCAGCACTCACATCCTGCTGTGACAGAATGCTGAATCACTGAAGTTTATCACCATTTATGAGAAGAAACACAATCTAAAGTTCTGGTATATTCCTGTGCACTGAACTTTCCAGGAAGTTTACAGCATCTCAGATGTTTCAGCTGAGACCCAAGTGATCTCATTTTTTCTCCTTTATAAATTCAGAAGTTGTTACACACTGTGCTCTGATTTCCCTAGACAACCTTCAAACCTCTTATATCAAACTCTTTCCAGACCAAATGTTGTCCTCTGTGTATTTTTATAGCTCAAACTCTTTAGTGAGTGAGTAAATGATTTATCTATTTTTAATACTCCTTTTTTATGCAACATAATAGCAAAATATTACAGTAACTAACACTAAATGTTAAAATGTATTGTATATTTAGAAAGTAACATTACATTATAGTTCACCCAGCCCAAAATAAAGAATTTGTCTCATTTTCTCATCTTCAACTCATTCCAAATCTGTATGACTTTCTTATTAAATAGCTTATTTTGTGTTCAGAAGAAAGCATGTTGGGAAGCAAGCTACGCTGGAGCCAATTGATGTCATTATGCGCTCCAGACTGCCATTAACACACTCAGGACCGTTTGCAGAGGCTTTGGATTACAGGTAATAATGTTGTAAATAATGTTCAGTTTCTTACACATATTGATGGTTTCGCTTCATAAGACCCCAAATGTATCGTCAGGAGCTATGGGTATTAATTTTGTTTTGCTTGTCTATATATATATATATATATATATATATATATATATATATATATATATATATATATATATATATATATATATATATATATATATATATATATATATATATATATATTTTTTTTTTTTTTTTTTTTTTTTTACATGTTTTTTATTATATTTTTTCTTTTATTTTTTGGTGTTTTGAGAACATTTAAAAAACAAACAAAAACTAATTATAATTAGTATTACTGCAATAATTATGACCAAATTTTCCCCCATTGAATATAATAGAAAAATATTAAACAAAAATATTTTTTTTTAATTTTTTTTAAAGCTGTATTTCATTTTAGAATCAAGCCTAGGGCTCATAAAAGCAATTTTTGAAATGAGATGGATGCCATCTGGTGGACAAACTGAGCATTTTAAAAATGCAAAACTGAAAAATAAAAATAATCAGAATGTGTGTTTGTGTATAAAAGTGTGTTTGTGTGTGTGGATGTGTCTGTTTTGCACTCTTGATGTTTAATAGATTCGCCCCTTCACTGTTATGTGCTTTTTTTCATGATCGTTGCTGATTTGTAGATTGTACGCACAAAAAAACTCAGTATTTAAACATTTTTGCCAATTTCCCATTCATTTTCCATGCGGGTCCATTTGGACCCGAAGGTCCTGAGTGTGACTATTTTTTTTACAACCACTTAGACTATTCACATCCTTTTTTGGGTGTTCATATACCAAATACTAACAAAGTCACCAAATTTCGGACCATTCCGAGGAAGCTGTGATTAAAAAAATTTTTTTATTTGAATTCTTTGGGTCCATTTGGGCTGAAGGACACCAGAGGGTTAAATATATTTCGACGGCCTACTACCCCTAAGTAACTTTAACCCAATCAGATCACGGCTCTCCCGGTGTTAGTGTTATTCCACAAGATTTATAGATAAGCTGTTTGATTTATAATTATTAGGATAATTTTCTAATTTCACATACCCTGCTGTGGACGAACATCGCTGTTCATCAATTTGTGTGTTTCCCATTTGAATGGTCAGCATATGAGGCGCTGGGACGGCTTTAGCTTAAATTTTTAAGAAATTATTCTCTAATCGGTTGCAAATTATGCTGTGGATATATCCCTCGAATGAGATACTGCAGTCCCTTTTGTCTAGCTCTCTCAGATATTTCACATGTTCGCCAAAAATGACTAATTATCTGATTGGGAATGTCTGACACCAATGCATACACACTGTAATAGATGTGCCAGCCACGAAAGCTTGACAGGCACAGGGAGGGCGGGGCTTAGCGAAGGGTCAATTGAACCCTATTAAAAAGCTTTAACAACATAACTAAAATGTCTGTTGGGCTAGAAAAAAAGAGAACATGTAAATTTAGCTCTGGTGTGTCGGTGTGATTCTCACTCGTCCTCTGAGCTGAGGCTGTGGTTGTCCTCCACTGGAAGAGGCGGGGGGCTGGGTAACATGTCCACCAGCTGCAGAGAGGTGGAGTAATGCAGGATACGTGGAGAACTTGGTAGCTTCATATGCTCTGATACACCACCTGAGGGAATGTACATCAGCTTAGAAGAGATAGTTCCACTACACTTCCTCAGAGATTCAAATGATTAGGTTTAGGATAAGAAACATGAGAAATGCTAGTGTTCAAACCTGCAGGGTGCTGACTGAATCTTTGCTGATGGTTGTTTGGTACACTGCACACTGCCAGAGCGTGTTGATTCATGGGCATTAATGGGGCACTTTTCACCGTGTGCAGCTCTGGAAGTGGACAAACATGTCAGTGCTGGACGAAATTAATGTTAAGGACTCTGTGAATGTAAGGATGTCTCACCACGCTTGTGATTTTTCTCCCATCGATTCCTTCAGAACTCCCATGTTGGGCTGGGAAGGGAGGGCACGTTTCCATGGCAATGCCTGCACTTCCCTCACAACGGCGGTTTTGACGATGGGTTCGGTGATGCGAACAGTCTCGGAGTTATGCAGTTGAGAGTTGCCGTGGGGCATTCTGGGACAGCGACCCGGACTATTAAACGTCTTCAGTCCATTGCCGGTTAGATCCACATAAAAGGTGCCATAGACGCCGCAGTTGTCTGGTACAATGGGGACGGCTGACCGCAGGGGGTTTGGCTCCTTTTTAGCCGTAATGGGCAGAGCTGTCAGTACAGAGGTAAAAATCAGACAGATTTACATAATGTGCCAAGATGTCAATGGTAATTAGAGTTGATGAGGACTTTAGGGGTGACAGGCATCTTTGAAGGTTCTCATGAGGACGTATCCGTCATCCAGAGAGATGACGAGAGACAACAAAAGAGGAGTAGATGAGGGTGTATGGATGGTGAGATGAAGATTTGGGATAAATAAAGTCTAAAAGGAATAGTTTAATGAAAAATAGAATTTTGTTATCAGAATTTCACTGTATCGGAGGAGCATGAACATTTCGGTAACGCTTCCTTTTACAGTCCAGTTACCCATGTAAATACTATGTACTTATTTTAGTAACTACAATTACTGGGTAATAACTAGTACTAACCCTGAACCTACCCCTGTTCCATGTACTTACCTTATATTAGCCAGTACTTTCTAGGTAAGTACACTGTAAGTACTGTACTGTAAAAGGAAGCGTTACTCAAACATTCTTTAAAACATCTTCTTTTGTGTTTCACAGATGAACAATTTCACTATATCGAAGGAACAGTGAACATTTTGTAAAACATCTTCTTTTGTCTCATAATGTAGACTCGGAACAACATGAGGGTGAGTAAATGATGACTTTTGCATTAACTGTCTCTTCAACTCTTTCCATAATTTTCACAAAACTTCTATGGCCCTCAGAATACTTTATTGTATGCATATGAACATGTAATATATCAAAAGAAAGAACAGAGCCTCTGCTTTTAAACAAAAATGCATTCCTCATTTATTAACTCTTGAATGTGGGTACGTTTCATAAAAAAGAAACATTTTGAGCAAAAAGCGGAGAAAATCTGCTTTTTTCCCTCAAAGACTACAACGTGCTTAAGCAATGCTTTTATAGCTTGTTTCTGCTCCTTTTTTGCCTGAGTTTAGATCCAGAGCTTCTCTTTCAAAAGTTGCATAATAGCGCGCCCTACTGTATAACAGTGAAAACACGGAAAGCCGGAAAAGTCAATGGCGGGGAAGCGTTGTCTCATTAATGACAGAAAATTCTGTCAAAGGTGGGGAAAGAGTTAAGAAGATGCTAAAGTTGTTGTTGTGTTACAAATGGTAGTTTTGGTGTTCCAAGTTTTGAGTTAAAACTCAGGGAAAGACTTACTGGTCCTCCGGAAGCCAGAGTTGTCCTGCTTCTGGGTCCAAAGGCCCTGCTTGGGCTCACTGCTGGAGTCTGGCCTCCAGCCTCCAGAGATCCACGGAGAGTCTGGTGCCGCCATTCTAGAATGGAAATAATAAGGATTGTGACTCAGTTACTTGTGGAAGCCAATTTCTACCACTTTAAAAAAGGGCCATGCTGTGGCAAATTAGAATTATGAGATAAAAAATCATAATTATGACATAAATTAATATTATAAGAAAACATGCCGTAAAATGTTGCAATTATGATATTAATTCAATTATGAAAAGTCAAAATTATGAGGTAGCCATAATTATGAGATAAAAAGGCCATGCTGTGGTAAATTAGAATTATGAGATAAAAAAGCATAATTATGACATAAATTGATATGATATTATGAGACAAAATGCCATAAAATGTTATATTAATACATATTATTACATAATAATTAATATTACATAACATTATTATATTATTACATTATAATTATGATATTAATTCAATTATGAGAAGTCAAAATTATGATATAGCCATAATTATGAGATAAAAAGATTAAATTAAGACACACTAAGTAGTAATTATGACAAAGTCAGTGTCATATTTTATCATAATTATGACTTTTTAACTCATAATTTCAACTTTTTCGTAGTTTTGAGTTTTGGTCTCATAATTCTGACTTATAGTATATCTTTTTTTTGTCATAATTGTGATTTACCAAGTATAATTCTTTTTCTTATCTGGAATTTAGTGGTACAGATAGTATTTTTTTGGAAAAGTACTACTGCGATATTATGTTTTTTGGGGTATTCTTTAAAGTATCATGGTTATCGTTTAGTACTGTGGAATATTTTAAAGACCTTTGACCTTATTTTTTATTATTATTTTTTACCTGTGTTTGATGATGAGATCTTCACTTTCCAGTCTATATAAGCCTATAAATGGAAGAGAGAATTATGATTGTATGATTATGAGCATAAAGTAAATAATTAAAATAATGATTTAGATTGGGACATATTTCTAGATTACCTGAGTTTTTGCCTCCCAGGTTGGCGGGTCTGACATGTCTCCTGTACAAAAACAGGGCAGTAATCATCAAAACACACCACAGGAGGGTGCCAGCACTTCCAATGAATACCGGCTCTTTAATCACTGCAAGGAAATGAGACATACTGAGTATGCCTGTCTGATGCGGTGCCGACTCCTGCCTCGACTCTGAGGGAAAAAGAGAGCAACAGGTAACATACTGAGTAGGTTACAATTTAAAATTATACCTGTAATAGTTTATTAGCTTACTTATGAGCAGTTTGTATGGGTCGCTCTGGACCCCCACTCCCGCCCCGTTTACGGCAGCCACTGTGACCCAGTACAGGCTGCCGGGCTGCAGTGTGCTGATCTCAATACTGTGCGTTCCACTGTCCACTGTCCAGTTAAAAGACTTCAGTTCCTCAGACTCCACACACCACACCTGTCAGAAAGAACAGCATAGTAAATCATTAACGAGCTGGCTGCTACACATACTATATATCTGTCATTTTTTATGTGATGTTTAGGCCAGTCTGATATCAATGATACCATAATAATAGACTAAAGCAGTGGCTAAAAAATGTAATGGTGCAGCATTCCCTGCTAATGTACGGAAGCGTATTGCAATCACTTGAGAGAACAAAATCTACTCTGTTTTTCTGAATTAACGAGTAAATTATCACAGAATTAAGAGAATTTTTCATGGAAAAAAAGTTTTTGCTCTGTTTTTCTGAATTAACAATTTAATTATCTCAGAATTACAAGATCATTTTTCATGGAAAGTTTTTGCTCTGTTTTCTGAGTTTTTGAGATAATCAAGTCATTAATTCAGAAAAACAAAGCAAAAACTTTTTCCATGAAAAATTATCTCGTAATTCTGAGACAATTAACTTGTTAATTCAGAAAAACAGAGCAATGAAAAAATTTTCCATGAAAAATGATCTTGTAATTCTAAAAATGAACTTTTTCCCATGAAAAATGATCTTGTAATTCTGAGATAAAAATGATCTTGTCATTCTAAAAATTTACTTTTTTCCATGAAAAATGATCTTGTAATTCTGAGATAATTAACTTGTTAATTCCGAAAAACAAAGCAAAAACTTTTTTCCCATGCAAAATTATCTCGTAATTCTGAGATAAAAATTATCTTGTCATTCTAAAATTGAACTTTTTTCCATGAAAAATGATCTTGTAATTCTGAGATAATTAACTCGTTAATTCAGAAAAACAGAGCAAAAAAAATTTCCCATGAAAAATGATCTCGGAATTCTGAGATAATTAACTCGTTAATTCAGAAAAACAGAGCAAAACACTTTTTCCCATGAAAAATTTTCTTGTAATTCTGAGATAATTAACTTGTCTGTACTAATGCTTGTATAAACAGCAACAAAGAAATCAGTGGAAAATATGCATCAATTTTCTAGTCAGAATTTCTGAATGTTGGACTATTTAAAAAAGTGTCTATAAATACTGTAAAAAGATTTTGGCAGATTTGTGTCACTTTTTATCTGCTCAGAGAGTCTAGAAATTATCTAACTGCTTCCAGGCTTCTTTTGATTAAAAATTAAGTTGAATTAAATTAATAAATTTTTAGGAACTAGAAATAAATTGTACATTCACTTACGAACATGTTCCTCCATATTGGCTGGAGAGAAAGGCTCTCGGGGCATTAGTAGCTGTAAAATGATTTCACAATGAGTGACTTCTCACAAGTAATACCTGATATCCCTGAATGATCCCATTGTGAGCGTCATGAGGGGGAGGATCCCAGCTGAGGTGCGCAGTGTCGTTACGGTCAGTGGGCATTGTTATGGACACATCCTGAGGTGGTGCGCTGGGAACTGACAACAGGGCACATGGTTACATTTGGCACAATGTGACACAATTTGGTTTTATTAGTCCAATAGCTTTTAGTTCTGTAGGATTTTTTTTCATGTTTTAGACAGAAGTCTCGTATGTTCACCAAAAATACAGTAAAAACAGTAATGTAGAGTGAAATATTTTTGTAATTTAAAATAACCGTTCCCTATCTTAACATATTTTTAAATGTAATTTATTTCTGGGATGCAAAGCTTAAATTTCAGCATCATTACTAATATACTGATTTGGTGCTCAAGAAACATTTATTATTATTATCAAGGAAATTGGAAATTATTATGGAAAGTGTGATGCATATTTTTCAGGATATTTTGATGGACAAAAAAAAAACAACACAGAATAAGACAACACAGAACAACACAGAACTTGTTGAAAATCTTTTCCAACAAGTTTGGTTTTAGTTCATTTGATGCCATAAAAGCGGAGTGTAAACTCATGATTGACAGCTGCACATGTGATTGAGTCTGTGATACTAGGTTGACTACTAGCTTGGTACAAGGATCACTACTGCGCTGACTCAAACTTCAAATGACATCAGCAGCAGTGACCCTTTCTGCGATATTTTGGCTTCATTGTTGTACAGTGGAAGGAAGTGAAGACATGTTGTCCATCTTTTTTTACAGACTTTAGATCATAGCAACAGCAAACCACAACGATCCAATCAATCCTCATTTTTGTCTTGTTCGAGAAGCCATTTCACTCGGATATACGTCACAATAGGGAAGAAAAGACTATCGCAGCTTCTGTTTCGTGCCAACTTATGGTTGAATACAGGACATAAAGATAAGCTAATTAATTTAAAATGCAAAGCTTAAATTTCAGCATCATTACTAATATACTGATTTGGTGCTCAAGAAACATTTCTTATTATTATCAAGGAAATTGGAAATTATTATGGAAAGTGTGATGCATATTTTTCAGGATATTTTGATGGACAAAAAGTTTAAAAGAACAACACAGAAGAAGTAAAACCGAAATCTTTTGTAACATACAAATCTTTACTATCACTTTTTATTTAACTAATGCATATTTGCTGAGTAAAAGTGTGATTTTCCCTAAAACAACTCTTACTGACCTCAAACTTTAAATGTATAAGTGAACAAACGTGTATACGTACGATATAAAGTAAACAATGTAGGATAAATTAAGTAACCACAATAATATTGTTTTTTGGACATCCTACGATAATATTAGCTATGATATGTTTTAAAGTATCATGCAAATACTATGGTATATAATAATCATTAATACAGAGCTGCCAACTTTTGAGTTTATCTTGGCGTAAGCTCTTTCACTCGCTTACCTCTCTATTGTCGTGATGCGGTTAGGGCACTTATTTTAACTAATTGAGATATTTTAACTAATTGCGGTAAAACTAGTCGATCACGAGTGGCTCAACTGGTAGGATCTATAGATAAAGCTCATCTTTCAGGCATTTGACCGACCGTGATTAGACACTTCAGCGTGAGAAATCAGGCAGTTTGTCGTGGGAGCTGGCTCAGATTTACTGTAGATTCTCACCTATCTCTGGCACTCGTAAGTGTCTGGTGTTGCTCTCCTGCCGTACAGGCTCCCGCCGTAGGGTCTGACTTTGAACTCGTACTCTGTAGCCTCTCTTCAGAGGTCCCACATGGGTGTGAAGGCCAGGCTGAGGAACCCGTTGAGCTGTCCACTCTGAGCTGGCAGGCAGGAGAGAGCGAAACAGCACCTCAAAGCCTTCAAGATAATGAGGCTGAGACATAGACGACTGCAACTACATACAGAAAGACAACAGTTACTTAAAGTACAATTATTTGACGAGTGGTGCATGTTTTGTCAGGGATGAGCTGAACTGATTTACCCTCCACATGACTTGAGACATGTTGGAGGCTGTGCTCATAACTGTGACGTTCTCCAGGCTCACACGTAAGGCAGACAGCTCCTTGTGTAGGTCTCGTAGTCTAGTGCTTCCTGTATCTGTAACATATATTAACCAGACATGGAATACAAAAGGCATGCTGGGAAGTGGTTGAAGTGCACATGCTGTTTTAGAAAAAAAGTGATTGCCTGCTGTTGATCGAATGATTACTTGTATTCTTACCCTCTACAAGAAGCTGTGCGCTGGCCACGGACACCCGAGCTTATTCTCTGCTGTGCAGGTGTATCTGCCCATGTCCTGAGCCGTCACATAGTGGATTTGCAGACTGTGGTCTGGGTTGATTAAATACCTGCCAAATGTGATCGAAAAAGAGCTTAGGGATGTGAATCATCATTTCACGACCTATTATGTTAATACTGGCCAGATATTAACATTCATAGAATTTTCACAAATAAATTATGAATAAAAAGTCATGGACAATTCAGATTTTTTATGAAATAAAGTAATGTTTATGAAATTATTTGATTTGGATCGCCCCCTGGTGGCTGGCTGCAGTATAGGACATAAACCCCAATCAAATGGAATGCACGCCAAACTAAAAAAAACTTTAAATGTTTTTCTGAAGATGGTTTCTGTCATTTTAGCTAGTTCTTATCACGCTGGTATATGTTCAAGGGTTTGTTTTTCCAAAAAGTTTGGTTTCAGTTCATTTGATGCTATAAAAGCGGAGTGTAAACTCATGATTGACAGCTGCACATGTGATTCGAGTCTGTGATACTAGGTTGACTACTAGCTTGGTACAAGGATCACTACTGCGCTGACTCAAACTTCAAATGACATCAGCAGCAGTGACCCTTTCTGCGATATTTTGGCTTCATTGTTGTACAGTGGAAGGAAGTGAAGACATGTTGTCCATCTTTTTTTACAGACTTTAGATCATAGCAACAGCAAACCACAACGATCCAATCAATCCTCATTTTTGTCTTGTTCGAGAAGCCATTTCACTCGGATATACGTCACAATAGGGAAGAAAAGACTATCGCAGCTTCCGTTTCGTGCCCTTATGGCTGAATACAGACATAAAGATAAGCTAATTAATTTAAAAACTAAGTAACACTAAATAAGCATAAAGCAACCACATTTGCTAATGTTAGTAAAGGAAGATGTGTAATTTTACAGGAAAAATCAAACATTTGACTATATGGGGTCGATGGTTTGGCTAAGAGTTTGGGTCGAAAAGGCCCTGCTATACATGATTCAGATTATTTAAAAGTAATGACTAGGTTTGTTTATTATTTTATGCATTATTTTTCATTTATTACACTCTTAGTGCTTAATAAATGACTGTAGCCTCATGAAAAACCAGCAAGTACTACATTCAAATGATGTGGAAAGATCGATGGCCAATACGATGGGTCTTACCTGCCATTGGGTAGAGGTCCTTGGTCTCGGCTCCACTCTACGGAAGGCATGGGGTCTCCGTCAGCCTCACAGAAAAACTGTGCTGACTCCCCAAGCTGCACTGAGACGTCCTCTGGTTTACGCAATAACATTGGCTTAGCTGAGGAAGAATAACAGAAGCATGTTTTTTTTACATTTTAGAGCAAAGTGACAATGCATCACACCATGTTGCATTAAAGCACATTAACAGGGCTCACCTAATACAGACAGCCGAGCGGCGCGGCTTTCCCTCACTCCAACTATGTTTGAGGCTATACAGCTGTAAACTCCAGAGTCATTCTTCTGGGCTGGAGCAATTATCAGTTTGCCATTCAGTTCCTATATATGAAGATAAGCAGAAATATATTGTAATCCAGGCACACAAAATACTTCTCAGGGTACTAAGGATTCCCTTTTTGTGTTATACTGCCCTCTACAGACATATATCAAGAAGAGTTCTCAAGAAAAAGATATTAAAAGGACAATGTGTACTTTTTTATGTGTTTTATTATTTAAAATCAATATTTTTATATATAAATATGTCCTCAATGGTGTACAAATACCTCTGCAAATTATCTGACTTATCCTCGTAAACAAAGAATTTATTATCTTTATATACATGGGACGAGTACGTCCATGGAGGCTTCCATGTAGTTCCGCCATTTTGAAAAACTATAATAGCAGAGAGGGACAAAAATTGCTAGGCCAACGCGTTTTCGCGCGTTTAAAAGGCTACATTGCAAATCCTCATCACCAGAAAAATCCAAAATAGATTGTAAAATTAAACGTGACTGGACATTACAAAACACACGAGTTTGGCCGTGTCTCCACCAAAGCGTTTTTAGGGAGCTGAAAACGCTTGATGCTCTGCTGAAGACGCCAAGCTTTGAGCGCTTGAGAGCGTTTTGGCAGCGCAGTGTTTTTACCGTTACGTTGCTATGATACAGAATATCCGCAGCATAGTTTACTCGTAACTGATTTCGCAAATAATTTGTTTCATACTAAAAATGTATTTTTCAACCATTTTGTTCGGTTTGCTCTGCTGGTTGATGTCGTTGTCCAGAAAGAATGTTGTGACAGTTGGTCGGTGAGGTATTAGCCCCGCCCCTCCTCCCTTGTGATTGGACGGTTGGGTAAAAAGTGACATTGTTGAGCGCTCCGTTTTATTCAAAGTTGAAAATTTTTCAACTCTCGGCAACCAGTAAAAACGCCGGGCGCTTCAGCGTGAAAAAAAAAACGCTCAGCGCCTCATTACGCTCATGCCATTTAAAAACGCGCGGCTCACGCGCGCGCATGGAAAAACACTTTGATGGACACATGGCCTTATGTCTGGATAGCTTTTTCCAGGTGGATAGAGCTAATGCAAGAGAAAGATTTCAAAAGAGATGCTGAAGTCCTGCTTTCTTCTTGACAGGTAAGGCAATATTACAGTCTTAATTACAGTTATAGGCAGATTAACATATATTGTTAAAAGTTGATGATGAGATCTAACAATGCATGTATTTCAGAAAATATAACAAATAAAGAAGGCATAATTACTTATTACAATAATTCATGTTTTTCACAGTCAGTAATTCATACTGTATGTGTAACATAATGGCTACAGTAGATGCAGAGCGCATTTTAAACAGCGAGGCAGTGGAAAGCTCAAATCATTTGCACGTAAAATAGGCTACATTTTCACCACTAGATTGGAGAAATTCCTACACATTATCCCTTTAACACTCAAGAAGTTTGAAAATAATGTCAAAATAAAATACATTTTGCTCTTACACTATAATGTTCATTGCTGCTGTTGATGGGGATCCCATCTTTCCTCCAGGTGACGTTGGGCTCAGGATGTCCCACGGGTGGGCTGCAATTCATCACAGCAACCTCACCAACCACCACCTCCACACCAGTGGGCTGCACACGGAAGTCCTCTCGCAGAGCTGGAAATAACACAATCACAATGATCTGAGTTTCATTACACTAAATCTATCTATATAATACATTCTGTAGTGCTATATAGTGCTAAAAGGTTAAGATGCAATACTGTTTAAAAGTTTGTGGTCGGTAAGATTCGATTTTTTAAAAAGAAATGAATACTTTTATTCAGCAAAGATGCAAAAATGATAGTTTTGTAACATTACAAATCATTCATATTTCAAATTAATGTTGTTCTTTTGAACTTTATATTAATCCTGAAATGCATCACGGTTTCCAACAAAAATGTAAAAAGCTGTTTTTAACATTATTGAGCACCAAAGAATGATTTCTGAAGGATCATGTGACTCTGAAGAATGGAGTGATGGCTGCTGAAATTTCAGCTTCGCATCCCAGAAATAAATTACATTTTAATAGAAATCAATATAGAAAACATTTATTTTAAATTGCAATAATATTTCAGAATTTTACTGTTATTTGTTTCAAATAAACACCTTGGTGAGCATGTGTCTTTCAAAAACATTAAAAAATCTTACCGACTCCAAACATTTGAATGGTAGTCTAAATGCTAATTGCCAGTTGTGGTCAAAAAACGAACAGAAATTCTGACAATCAGTTGCTACATTTCAGGATTTTTTTTTTCTTCATTAATAACGGTCTTTTGCCCTAGTAATCAGGGCCCATTGTCAACTCATCTGATGTAGCTTGTTTATCTAACAGATGAATCGATGTAAACAAAACGCAAATTCATTGTGTGCAACAATTGATTTAATGTCTCAATCAGGTCCTGCTCCAATCCAGTGGAATGCAGAGTAAACGGGCCTGCCGAGGAATTTGTTTGGGCTACAAACACAGCATGCTGTCACAGCTCAATTAGTGCTGTTTGTTTCGGCCAGGAAAGCAAACTTTGACATCTGATCTTCAGTAATCTCATGGAACATCTCAATAAGCTTCCTCACCCTCTCTTGTTGCTTCAGAGCTTTTAAGTAGGTCTTGACAGGTCACTAATTTTTATCGGGTCAAACAAGTGAGTTTATGTGGGAACTGACCGTGGAGATGGTTGTTTTGGACTTCATTGACTAATTTATGAAAAAATAAATAAAACGCTGAAGACATTTGGCAAAATGTCTATGGTCATCTTCCACAAAACAACTAAAGCCCCATTTACACAGCATGGTTCAAGTGACCCAAATCCGATTTTTTCCTCAGATGCAAGCAGGAAAAAAGTGCATGGATTCAGATTTTCTCAGATCGGATTCAGGCCTCACTCATGTGGTAATAAATCGGATTTGAATCGGATACGTGCATTTGCGTGTGCCATGTAAGCAGACAAATCGGATATTCCCCAGTAAATGCGTCATTAAAAAAGTGACGATCACCACCAACTGAGATCACATGACTTAATATAGGCGGGATGGTGGACGGAGGATACACACAGTGGAGCAATGTGGAGGTTTAATGTCTTTTGAGTGTTTGGAGAGTGCTGGCACAAATGCAGAAATAAATCCGTGTTTGAAGACATTTCACGAGATATGGGGAGGTGTGGTACAGTGCCAACAAGGGCTCTCCTCTTTTTCTCCGCCGTACGAGACCAATGTTTTGGATGACTTTTCAAAATATTGTGGAAAGCAAAACACTGCTGAATTTGATCGGCATCCATTGCATTTTGTGCTGTTTTACTCCCTTTTCCGGGTCAGAACGTCTACATTTGGTAGTTTCAGCAGTGCATAGTGTAAACGCAAAAATCAAATACAGGTCACTTTTAAAAGATGATGTAAGCGGGTTCGGATATAGTCAGAAAATCGCATTTGGGCATCAAGACCTGCAGTGTAAATGCAGCCTAAATGCATATAGATTTGAAACAACATAACAATGAGTTCATTCATTTTCAGGTGCACTGTCCTTTAAATATGCACGAAACATCCAAAGATCCTGATTCAAACCTGCTATATGAAGAGAGGCGTTTCTGCTGGTCGCAATTCCGACGCTGTTCCGAGCAACGCAGGCATACACGGCTTCATGGGACTGACTCTTTCGGCCAGGGACGACGCTGAAGAAGAACAAACTTCCTTCTGGTAAAACGATAGGCTGTGTTTGCGCATTCCATCTTGCTTATATCAAGTGGTTGGCCATTTCTGAGCCACTGAATGGTGGGCTCAGGGTTGCCCTCTGCCCTGCAGGATAGCGTGGCCGGGCTGCACCACCCGAACCACCACATCAGAGGGATGGTGGACAATACGGGGAAGGCCACTATCTGAAACGAGCCTGGAACCTGGAGGACAGAAAATGGAGAATCAAACACCAGTGACATCCACTAAACAAATACATTGAGCAGATTCCAGTCCTGAGAGCTCGTTGAATTCTTTTGTTTAGGATGGCCTGATGACCCCGAGATGAGTAAGGGAAACACATTTCCTGTACGGAGTCAGTGCCGGAGGCTGTTTTTCCCACTCTAGAGAGGAACAAAAGCCCAGCACTTACAAACAAAAGTCATAGACCAACAGGACATCCGTCACCTGTGTGCACCAAGTGCAGGAATGGCCCTCTGCTATTATTGGCCCAATTACAATGTCCTACAATGTCTCTTTGTACTCTCACGCCAAAACATGCCAATCACATGGGCATGAGAGGGTGTCCTTCCTTGAAACAAACAAAAAAAGCATTTGCTTTGGTCTTACAACAAGTCCTTGTTGTCTATCGGATTTGAAAAACTTAAATTATGTTGGTAAACATAAACTGAAATAAGCCAAGTATGCTAAGTCTGTTCCTGATGCATCCAAAGTAAACTAGGGTGAAATGCACAATGGAGAATTTGAGCTCTACATTCTTGGCAAAATTGTGTTTGACTATAAAAAGTTTCTATTGTCTCTGATGGGGCAGTTTCCTGAAAGAGAGGAAACACGGTCTCACAGTCCTCGATGTCATTTCACTGTGGAGGAATTTGGGAGAAACACTGAAGTATGTAAAATAAATGATGCACTTTAGCAGTATTTTGTGACATTTTAAATTAGTTTTGAGACTGTTTAAAGGTAACAATAGGCATAATTTAAAAAGTTGTGTGCATAAAGGTTGATTTTTATAAACAGGTATTTGTTAGTATGAGGTATTTGTCAGCATGTAAATAATATTTCTTAAAATTTGGAGTAACAGTTAGACGTAGGCTACCTTAAACGTTTATCATATGTAACTAAATTAATAATATAGCTAGTAAAATGTTAACTTTCCTAAAACTATGATTAAGAGTTGAAAGATATATTAACAATTATATTTCCCACATGTTTGAATAACTTATTAGTTCTTAAAGGATATAGCATCGTAAAATATATATATATATATATATGTATATGTATATATATATATGCACTTGGTATATATATATATACTTTAGTTGAAAGATATATTAACAATTATATATCCCACTGTTTGAATAAATTATTCGTTCTTAAAGGATATAGCATCGTAAAAAAAAAAAAAAAAAATATATATATATATATATATATATATATATATATATATATATATATATATATACTTGGTATATATATATACTTTAATCTAATTCAGTTTATTATTGTCCTAACCTACACAACTAGGAAATGAATCTAATCGTTAGTTATAGGCTATATTCGGTCGTATGTATTTTTGTTGTTGTAAAATGTATAAATATTCTGTCAGAATTACAGGATTTCTTCATCATAAACACGACGATAGTTAAAGACTGAAAAAGTTAGTGCTTACCTTCAATATTATAAATAATCCCAAAAACCCAAAAGAAATTGATAAAGTGTCTCGTCATATTACGTTTCACGTCGAATTCAGTTTATGAAAACAATCAAACGCATCGCTGTACAGGTAGCTTATCGCAGTCATGTGTCTCTGTCGTTTCAGTGAGTATGAGTGTTGAACAGAGCGCCATCCGGATTGAGACCCGCCCCGGTGACTCGAGCAGAGCAGGACTCAGGAGTTGATGACATGATGACCGGAGTGTATTTACACCAGCGATATCTAATGGCTCTAACAACTGCTGAGGTAAAAATACACACGTGTGAAGTTTCCTTGTCGAGCTTTTGCCCTCTGTTTTTGTTTTGGGTTTGAATTCAAGACGACATTCATTAAACAATGGGAACGTTACATACTTTGGGCCAAATTTACTACTTTCTCATAAGGGAGTGTTCGTTTCAATTTTTTTTTCTTCTACAGTATACAACGTGTCTCGAACCTTTTTATTTTCTTACATGGCTACAACAAGCCTACTTCTAGACAACTTTTGTTGTGGTTGATACGTGATTTCACTATTCTGTCAGTAATTTACTGTGTGAGAAAGGTTTTAACAAATGTCTGTGATGACAGCATACAGAAACAGGAAAGCATTAACGTTAGACCTCACAGCCAATATTTTTTTGGTCTAAATTGCATATTAGCCAGTCAAAAAAAATTAAAATCAGCAAGAAATATTCCCGAACAAATCAGATTTTTAAAAAAACGTAATAGAATAAGTTCCCATGAACCAGTTATGCTCAAGTCACACAATAAACTTTTTTCCCCCAATTAAAAAACAAATTTGTTGCTTAGATTAATATGTTTCTTAAAGAATATAATTCAAAGACAAAATAAAAATGAATCAAGAAAGTTTACAAAAGTGAAAGTTAAGCTCAGCTGTTACTGTAGAACTAAAACAACACTGAGGGCAACACTTGCTAATTCCAATTACTATTAAGTCTGTGTAAATACGGTCGCCGAGGGGTGAGACGGAGTGAGAAGAAAACAGAAAGCGAAAAGAAAAGAGAAGAGAGAAAAGCAGAGGCGGCGGCAGTTCATTTTCTCGAAAGCCACATATAAATAAAGTGTTGTTTAGAGAACTGTCCATTGTGTGGCCTAAAAGAGCAAGCCACACTGATGGACACGTATATTGATCCCGAGAGCAGTGCCTTGATGGCCCTGTGGATCACCAGCTTTCAGCGACTAACAAAAGATGTTGAGGGACTATGGGGCTGCATACCACAACACAGAATTAAAGCTGCACCGCAAAAGAAGCCCAGGCTGATTTAGTACTTAGACTAACTTTTCAGCACGTTTTACTCATAAATAATTCTCTTTGAATTTCATTTCTTAAGAGCTTAGCATTATTTATATACAAAACTGTCTCAAAGAAGGAAAAAAGCATGCTTTTAGTAACAAGTGTTTATATATATATATATATATATATATATATATATATATATAAATTACAGAATTAAATATATATATATATATATATATATATATATATATATATATACATCAGTTGGGAGGATTTTTTTATTTTCATAGAATAGCAAAGGAAGAAGAAAAATATTTAATTGCACCATTTTTTCCTCTTGTTCATCACTTTCCTTAAGTCAAATAACTACTCAACAAATCATTCACAAAGTTTTCTTGGATTGCCATCCACTAAAAGGTCAAATATACCATAAACTACACCAACAAAAGTTTTTTAAACAGTGTAACTTCAAAATAGTCACGTAAATGCAACACAATACAGTACCGTAACGCTGAACGTAATGAACCCTTCACGTTTAAATTAAATCAACGGTGACCACAAGTGAAAATCATGACGTGAAAAAAGACTTTATCAAGTTATCACTGTCTTTCCGATTTCATGCTTTGGACCCCATGCTGATACGCCGAGAGAGCGGCTGCCGAAACTATGATTACCATTAGGTTTTTTATTACAGATAAACAATCATTCTTCAACAAAACAATCTGTTTATGAGTAGAATCACGATTTTGCATAATTATTGGTAAAAATCCATTGGTTTTACCTTTTCTGCGATGGGCCCTCTCCCTGTGCGATGCCCGCTGGTGTGCCAGACGATGGCGAAGGTGCCCTCTTCCCTCTGACCTTTCTGACCTCTGTGCCACCTGTTCGTCAGGTAGGCATGCGCACTGGCATTGGCAATGGCGCGCCGCCTCGGTCCAGGTACACAGCCATGCCACCCACAGCAGCCATGCTGACACCTGCATCTTCAGCTTAAAGCTCCTCTCCTCTGGCTTTGCACCCTCCACTACACCATCCCAACTGTGGCTAAGACCGATCCACCCTTCTCCCCACAGTCCTCGCGGTGCTAAATTATCGAGAGATTGTTATAAAGAATGTTTTTCTTTATAATCCACAAATGCTTTGTATTTACTTTCCCTCCCTCTTTTATTAAGCGCTCCCTCCGCTCTCTCCCTCCTCTTTCTCGCCTCGCTTTTCTCTTTTGGGAAAGAAGTTGGCGGAAACAATGATTGAAAAACAAGTTTCAGGCCCCATGCTGGGAGCGCGGGAGAGGAGGAGAAGGGACGGGGACTGTCTCCTCCAACAACATCTGTGTCATTCGTTCTGCACGTCCCAAAGAAGGAAAACAAGGCCCGGGAGTGAACGGGAGGGGACGGAAGAGGATCTCCCATACCGAAAGGGATCAGTTCCATTAATCAAGTGTCTGCTAGTTGACTGATCAAATCCTTCAGAATGACATACTCTCGCGCACTTTAAACATCAAACGGGTGAAAACCCATTGCCTGACCGCTATTGGCTCGTACCACAAAAGGCGAAGTAGACACCCTTCATTTCTGCATCGAGCTACTCTCTCAAAGGCATGAGAGAGGGAGTGTTTTTAAACAAAACTGACCCTCTCCAATGGCTTTGGCTGCTTGTTGGTCATGAAAGGGATGGCTTTTGTTTGAGGGGATTCTCACTTTCTCAACACAATTTCTATTTTACGCTAAGAAGAGAGGTGAGCAGACCGAA
Organism: Hybognathus amarus; assembly: GCA_030378365.1. Lineage (NCBI taxonomy): Eukaryota > Metazoa > Chordata > Actinopteri > Cypriniformes > Leuciscidae > Hybognathus > Hybognathus amarus. The sequence goes on along the minus strand of JAQIUQ010004025.1, from coordinate 295,855 downwards.
TTGCAAATGCAACTGGAACGTTCTCATTTGTCGAAGTGAAGACGTTTCGCTCGCAGTGGAGATCATTTCGATTTTCACACTTAAACATTTCAATTATCGGACAACAGAAACCTAGTTGAATTTGATTACTGAGTAGCAAAGAGAATGTTCCTTTCTTCCCTTTTGGTTCACATATGTTCAAAGATTTTTCACCGTTCACAGAGCAAAGAGCAGAAAAGGAGAAATTTGTTCCTCTTTGCGTGCACAGTATGTGTCCCACCCATCACTGAGGTTGAATTAAATGGGTCTGAGAAAGCAATTTGTCTCATGCAGTTTGGTCTTGTGTTCCACTCACCAGTCCTGCTGCTTGAGCATAGAAGAACAGAAGAAACATGCTGAGTTAACAGACCTGACCTGATCGGGGTTTAATTCCACAAATCTCCCAATTTATTTAAGACTGTAAGAATATGGACTGATAGCATATAACAGGCTGTACAATACTATTGTTCTTACTCAAATTTCAGTGTCGGACAGTTTCTGACAATAGGACGAAAGTTGTGTTTTGACCTTAAAATGCACTTTCAATGTCGTTGGTGCTCTTAAAAATGTAGAAAAATGTTCAAAATTAAATGAATATTTTGTCACCATTTAACCACCCTCATGTAATTCAAAACCTCTATGACTATTCTGGGAACACCAAAAAGGAAAATGGAGCTTTCAAGATGAAAGAGATAGTTGACCCAAAAAGTGACTCACCCTCATATCATTCCAAACCCATAAGACTGTCCAACGCTATCTCACGACCAATTCGTATAAATTTGTATGAATTTGTACGAATTCGATTTTTCTAAACCCACGTGATGGGTAGGTTTAGGGGCAGGGTCAGGTCATTCGTATCAGAATTCAAACTAGTTGGCCAACTCGTAAAATATGTACGATTTAGCAAAAATCGATACGAGTGAGGTCGATACGAATTGTTAAGAATTATCCACCTCGTAAAATTTGCCTTGCTCGGTTCTGTGATATGCGTTCGTGACTCTCCTGTTCGAACTTGTTTATCAAAATGAACAAATCTTTTTCCGAGTCAATTCGTTCATTTAGTTTGTTGAATGAACCAAATGACTCAGAAAAACATTTGTTCATTTTGATAAATGAGTTCGAACAGGAGAGTCACGAACGACGCGTCATAGAACCAGAGCAAGGTGACTTTGAGCTTATAAAACTTAAACTTTTTTATTATTTTTTTAAATGAGCGATCGTTTCGCTTGATAAGACCCTTATTCATCGTCTGGAATCGTTTGAGCCCTTTGAACAGTTTGCAGTTTACACTGAAACTGTCTTTTGGAACCTTGAACCGTTTGATTAACAGTAAAGTGCATTATATGGAGAAACATCCCGAAATGTTTCCATCAAAAACCTTAATTTCTTTTCGAATGAAGAAAGAAAAACATGGACATCTTGGATGACATGGGGGTGAGAAAATTATCAGCAAAAGTTTTTTTTAAAGTGAACTACTCCTTTAATTGTAGTACACAAGTCTCTTTTATGATCTATTCTCTTTCATTATATTGTAAAGAATGAACAGAATATTCTGATACTATTTGAGGGCAGACAAAAGAAAGTTATACCTAAACAAAATAACCATAAAACGAAAGTCCCCATAGACTTTCATTGTAAGTGCATTACTGTCATTCAGACGCTTGAAATGTGTGAATTTTTAACGAATGAGCATTGAATTTTATGTGGAACAAGTTTCTAAACCAAATTTACCAGTATCAGATTTCACTGACCACCCATATTGCAAACCTTGGAATATGACCTTGGAATCAAAGACTATTCAGTTGTTCATTTAATGATCACTTCTCACTGTACCCCCTACCAGGTAGCGGGTCATGTCATGTGACCCTGGTCAGTGCCCAAAAGAGGCCACGCTTCAGCCCTCCATGGGGTGTCAGAATGTCCCCACAAAGGGCTATTCCAGCTCACGCTGACCCTTAAACTGTGCCTTAATTTTCAGTGCAGGAGGATGGAGACTGCACTAATCTTCCTAAAGAGAGACTTGAGATGAAAAAAATAGGTAGAGGAAAAAAAAAAGCGGGTAAAAACTTCAGTGTCGTTCAGAAATCATTCTGATATGCTGATTTGGTTCTCAAATAAGCAGATTTCGCTGATTTATAGTTTCAAAAGAACTGTATTTATTTTTTTTAAATGTTGTAACACTATAAATGTCTTTATTGTCACTTATCAATTTAATGCATTGTATTTTAATTATTTAATTTAATCACTTGTGTAACAAATATACAAATTTAAATGAGAGATTTTTAAAAAATTGTTTCCAATATTCACAATAAATATTTGCTATTGTTGTGAATTAAAAAAGTAAATTATATAGTTATTTTTTTTAAATATACAATATATATATAAAGTAATATTAGTAATAATAATAATTAGGGCTGTCAAACGATTAATCGCGATTAATCGCATCCAAAATAAAAGTTTGTGTTTACATAATATATGTGGGTGCACTGTGTATAATTATTTTATATATATAAATACACACACATGCTTGTATGTATTTAAGAAATATTTTCATGTATATACTGTATATAGATTTATATGTAATTTATATTATATAAACATAAATATTTTATATATAAATAAAAAAAATCTTAAATATACATACATGTGTGTGTATTTATATATATATATCAAATAATTATACACAGTGCATCCATATATATTATGTAAACACAAACTTTTATTTTGGATGCGATTAATCACGATTAATCGTTTGACAGCCCTAATAATAATCAAATGTCTTTATTTTCCAACCCCTTGCAGACCCATAAAACACAACTGACTTTACTGTAAGTTAATTTTATTTAATAATAATCTTATTTAGCTTGACTTCCACTTCAGCTCCCACATTTGACCTCACTGACCCCACACCTATGACTGACCCGAGACATTTTGCATCCCACAACCAACAGGAATTGTGTTGACACACAATTTTCCTTCACAGATTCCAAAGTGGAGCAAATTGTTCGAGAAACACGATTTATCCAACACCGTTTAGATGAAAAATTCTCAGGGATGGAGTCGGGGGTGAAGGGTGGGCACAGAGATGGAGAATAGAAGGCCAGGGGTGTGAGGGCAAAAGTTCTGCTTGAATGGATCACAAAGCAGGATCTAGTGTTCAGCCCATCCCTCCCCCTCTCCGCGAGCCTCGGTAGCACCCACACCCATATCCTGGGCCGCTCTTACACCTCTCCGGCTCTGCATCCCCCTTTTGCTTTCTTTCTCTCTCCCTCGTACTTTCTTTGTATGTCCAGCTGGCTGCCCTACAAAGCCTCCAGCTCAGACTCCCAATGAGCCCTGCTCCCTTCGATGCTTTGTTCTGCCGTTTTTCCCACTCCCTGGAGAGAGAGAGTCACTACCAGCACGGACAACGAGAAGGGATGAGGAACATGACAGAGACAAGGACAGGAAGAAATTGAAAAGAAACAAAAATAAGTCAAGTGTGGTTGCAGTCAGCGATTACACATTAGCGAATCTGTTATGTAATGTCATTTCTCAGCCACCTGTCACTTCTTCCACACAGATGACTCAGAGCTTCCTTGTTTCTCATGTCTTCATATATGATAACTATAACATTGCTTATCATAAACGTTGCAGTATTTACATGACTTCAAACTTTTCAAAATGAAGGTCAAGCATCTTGTATGTTATTATACCCCATGTATTGAAGCCGTTCAGCGTGTCTGTGATCCTTTGGTTTGATTACACAAACCGTTTCATGTACCAGTCCATCCGTCCGGTACCCTGTTTCTCAAGCTCTGGTAGATCTCCGCGATCAGCTTGCAGAAAGGCCTCAGTGTTGCGAATGTGGGCCGGAACTAATAGGATTGGATTTGATTCATTAGATTCTCTTTCATCGCACTGGTTGGAATTTCACTGCACGTCCTGCCGGACTCCCCAGTTTTAAATGAGGATCGCACAGAAGACCTCAAGGGTGAGAGCTAGCGCGACTGAGACACGGCCTCGCCTCGCTTCTTGCTCGCATTCCCACAATCTCCCTGTATGAGAACCTTCCGGATATATGATTACATGGGATGATATCCAGGATATTCCAAGTTTGTCCGCTAACTCGACTAGCTGCTTTTCTTTGCTTTGTAATGGACAAACTACTGTGGACTAATATTGTCATGTTTGATTTGACACACACATTTGATCAACTAACATGTTGGAGCTTGTTATTCATTGTCTTCGTGCTGTAAGGATCACAGCACGCGTATAACACGCCTGTGAAAATAAGCAGCAATATTGACGTCCATCTCCCTTGTGAAGTTTGCCTCCCAGAGAGATTTATGAAAATGAAAGTAAACGTCTGAGGCAACAAAGCTCCCACACGGAGTATTCGCCTTGTTAAGAACAAAATAATCAATTTTCACAGCTTGAAGCTTTGGTTGGACCGCCCAACTTTGCTCCCTTCATCTTTGTGGCATTGTGCGGAGAGTGAGAGACTGTGTCTTAGAGAATGCTTCTATAAGGCCAAAATTAGCATGTCAATATGGGAGCGGGTAAAATGAAATTTGTCTGGTTTGAGCCGTGAATGAGTGAAATTCGAGTTCGCAGATTATCAATTAATGGATTAGAATGTGAAATTCAGTGCATTGAAGGGACCTAATGCATTCACTGATTATGACTTAGAAATGGCTCAAGTGCTTTCTGCTGTGTAAAACGTATGCCATTGTGATGCAGTTGGACAGACTAGGTCATTTATACACTCTTAGAGAGAAGGTTCTATCAGTGATGCGTATTTGGAACCCTAAAAGGTTCTATACAGAACCCTTTTTTAAGGGTTCAATAATAAGAACCCTTTAGGGGAAAAGGTTCTAAATGGAACCTTTTGGGTTCATTCATTATCATTTGTTTTGTCCTTTCTGGATTAAATATTTCATATTAATGACAAACATGAAGACACTAAAATGTATTTATGAATGCATGTGAATTATAACAAAATTCAAGATATGGGGGTTAGAAAATGTATATATTTATATAATTTTATGTAGTTAATCAATATCACATGAAGAGTGCCATTTTAGTTTTGCTCCTCCAAAAATCAACATGATTAAAATGTGATATTAAGTTACTATAACAATTTAATAAACAATAATTTAATTACAACTACAAAATGTTGCAGAATAATGTAATATATGAATGAATAAGAACCTTTGTGCCAAAAGGGTTCTTTCTAGTCATTATAGAACCTTTTTTAGCATAAAAGGTTCTTTGGAGTTGAGTAAAGAACCCTATGCTTCATATATAGAACCACAATGAACCCTTTTTTCTAAGAGTGTATGTCCAAATCATCCATTACACATTGATGGCCTAAGACACTAAACAAGCAGTTTGTGTGAGAAAACGAACAGTGTTTTATATTGTTTTTACCTATTGTAACCACAGCCACGTCCAAGTGATCTGAAGGCACGGGCGCTTCGGGCTGCGAAAGCGCCGGAAATGATCTCTTGTGCATTTGCGGAAAAAAAAACGTTGTCTGTTGATATATCGAAATTGTCTTCCATTGCAATTTCCTCTATATCAAAATATGTTTAGATCATCACAGTGAAGGGCAACACTTTCTGAAATTTCTGTGTAAAGAATGAGTGAAGGTCACGCGCAAGAGATCACTTCCGGCGCTTGCCCGCGCCCTCAGAGTACTTGAACGTGATTGTGATTACAAGAGGTAAAAACGATATAAATCCTGCTCGTTTTCTCACACAAACCGCTCGTTTTGTGTCTTAGGCCATCAATGTGTAGTTGCATTTATGAGTCAATAAATCATGTTTAATTTTGACTTCTCTGTGCATGCTTTTTTTTTAGGTGGACCCCATAGACCTCCATTACATGACTGACAGACAAGAACGGTTTGACCTAAAAATATCAAGATTGAAAATACCGTGGAAATAAAGACACCAACATCTTGGATGCCCTTGAGGTAAGCTAAAACATTTTAAAAATGTATTTCAAAGTGAACTATCCCTTTAATACTCAGGGTTATGGGTTTTTCGAAAAGAAAACTTAATCCTATGAGCAATAGTAATAGTGATGCTTCCTCAGCAAACACCAATAATTGAAGAAATGAACAAACTGGACGTTTGAGAAAAATAGATTGTATTCTTTTTAACAGTAAAATACACAAAAATTACGAAATTGCAACACACAGAAAAAAGTTTAATTACACATCGAACACTGAAACTACATCAAAAACTTTACCCAACCACACCCTCCTAAACACTTGCAATGCACAGGCCAGTCTATGTTGTGCTCAGAGAGATGTGGATGTCTCTGATTTGGACAGAAAGACAAAAGCTCTGGAACCTTCTGCTGTCCTCTCATCTCAAGCGGGGCTCGTTCACCGACGGCGCTGCCAGGTTGGCTGCCCTGCTTTGGGATATCTGTAGGAGTTTGGCACATGAAGCCTCACGGTCTAGTGTGTTCTCAGGGGCTTGGCATACACGGGGTCCAGGAAATGTAAGGGCAGCAACATGAACAGGGCTGCCAAAAACACCACACTCACCAAGGACACGAGCACGTACCGGCCGATGAAGAACATATCCACTATCTGAAAAACATCACAGGCTTAAGTTGGGAATTACTCAACATATTATACAGTTACTGGGAAGTAATTAAAGCCATGAGGGCTTTGATGTGTCCATTAATATTTTTAATGAACATGAAACACATTTCGTATGTTCTGCTTTTCTCCACTAGAGGTCAGCAGGGTTCTTTTAAGAAATTCGGACTGCAACTTGAGGCACCTCACTAGACCATACAGAACAAGGCACTATGAAAGTGCCATAAAGACAGCTTTTCTTTTACCAAAATGATCTTGAGAACAGAGTGAAACTAAAAATAGAAACATTTAAACATCAATTTTAATAGGAAATACCAGAAAAATGTTGAGGAAGTCTTGTTTTGTCATCACAGGCATACAAATATATTAAAATAGAAATCAATTATCTAATATAAACTAGAAATATAAAGCATTTAATACATGCAAACTAAATATATCTACATCATACGTTATATTTGACTAAATGTTTATAAAAAGATACAAATATCCTTAATTTAATAGTTTTTGTTTCATATTTATGTAGCAGGATTTACCCCATTAGCATACCCTCAGAAAACTATAACTTTCTTGTCATTATTTCTTACTCTGCTGTCTGTTTTTCCTCCATGTTAGAATTAAAGCTGAACAGGGTGATAGTGTTGAATACTAATGACACTCAACATCCCTACGGACCTGAACTAGAGTGTGAGGCCTAAATCATGAGAGAGGCCACAACCTACATTAAACTACAGACAGAGGGATGTCTTTGTGTGTGTCTATGCATGTGTATGTGGGAGGGGGCTCTGTCTCCAGCGAATGCAGTGTTCTCTCGTTTAACGCATCTCACTTTCTAATTTGCCAATTAGCTGGCTAGCGAAGCACAGAGCAGAGGCCATGTTTTATTAATGTGGCATCGAATGCGCGACAGTGAGCTCCTGTTTGGGCCGGCCTAATTGGCACTGTGATATTATTCCTTTGTACAACAGCGAGGGGTTACCCGTTTCTCATACAACACTGTCACCTATCAAGAAAAAACTATTATCTAGTCATACCCGCTGCAAGCAAATCAGCAATGGCTGTAACATGGATTTGGCGTTGTGCACAAATCAGAGTTTAGCACAGCGAACGGCACTACATGCATGCTTATGGAACTAACGGGAAGACACTTTTTATTTATCTTTCTGTTGGTCCAATTTAGGCAACTATCAGATGTTATATTCATTACTAAATTGATTAAAACGAACATACATGGATTCTAAAAGGTGCTTGTTGACATCAGAAAATGTAACCTAACACCTCAAATCTGATTTGTAAATCTGAGAACATCTTTTGCGAGATATTACAGGAATTAACCTGTGAGATCTCAAGTCTTTCAAGCTGAGATCAGCAGGTAATATCATAATTTTGGGTTGAAAACAAGAGAATGTTTGATTTGGTCAACATGTTTCCGTTCTGCTATTGAAGACTGAAAGGTAAATGGTTTGTTTTTTTGTTTGTGCAGACAAAAGGGTGGCTTGGCAGCTCAGAGCGCTGGTTTTGGCAAAGACAGACTTTAGGAAAAAGCTGTTGTGTTTGTGCTTGTCTGCTGTTGAGGAGAGATAAACTAGCACATTACTTTTTTCCAAATACACAATTCATGCATGAATGAAAGAATTCAGTACGTTTACAAAATGATCAAATCACTTGTACATGAATTTTTTATTAAAAATAAAATTAGCGAGTATGGGAGAATTCAGGATATATTGCATGTTTAACTGCTTGTTAACGCAAATACCTAAGCAGTAAATCACATGGCAGCAATGCATTTAGGCATGTAGACATGGTCAAGCTGATCTGCTGAAGTTCAGAACGGGGAAGAAAAAGACTTTGAACGTGGCATGGTTGATTGGTGCCAGACAGGCTGGTCTGAGTGTTTCAGAAACTGCTATATCTACTGGGATTTTCATGCACAACCATCTCTAGGGCTTACAGAGAATGGTCCAGAAAAGAGAAAATATACAGTGAGCGACAATTTGCATGGGCTCATCGAAATTGGACAAAAGATGTAGGGGGCTGAATTTGTCATTGGATCTATCCTGCCTTGTATTATCAGTTCAGTCTGATGCAGGTGGTGTAATGCCAGTGGTGTAGGTTTGATTTTGAAATTGGTGGGGACGGGGACATCAAAATATGTCTATCTGAGTATTGATGCTGAGTGCTGACCATGTCTATCCCTTTATGACCCATCTTCTGATGGCTACTTCCAGCAGGATAACTCATCATGTCATGAAGCTAAATTAATATCACTATTAATTAAGTTCACTTACTCAATGTCAACCACAGTCCCCAGATCTCCAATGGAGCACCTTTGGGAATCACGTGGTGTAACAGGAGATTTATGAAACTGAAATGTATATTTATGGTAGTTCTGGAGGCAAAGGTTTACCAAATAAAGTGGCTTGCGTATATAATGAAATGACAGATAAATCTACAATCTACTAACCTGAACTGCTCTCTCGGGCGAGGGAATTTCCGGTGCGCGAGGGAAAAAGACTAAAACCAGTGTGATGGTGAGCGCCAGAAGAAATATAGGGATGATCCCTAACCTGGCGAGGTAATAACATCATGATTATTCATGATACAACAATACAGAACAATGCTGATACAAGTTCTGTGTCGAAAACAAAGTTTATTCTTACTTAGTTGGGCCGGTTGCGCGTGACAGAACGATGGCGAGCACGAGAGTCACTATCCAGGTTAAAGCAATGATAAACACACCTATCCCAACGCCCAACACCACATCGGCCATCGCTGCAAATGTGCCTGCCCTGGACGAGTGAAGTATCTTTTGCTTTTAGGCAGTGTTTATGATGGCTTCTCGCGCTAAATCCGCCAAGTCTGGAAGTAACGTTAGGCTATATCAAATCGATGTTATGCCGCGTACATCTTAAAACCGCTATTAGTATATGACGTTATATATACTGTGTTAGTACGATGTTTTTAGTTCCACTTACATATTACGAAGTAAACGATGGAAAACATGCAGTTCATCAAAAGCGCGTGCTTAAACTAGCAAACTAATCCATTATAAACACTGTACGGCTAAGCAGTTTGTATGTTTACATAATAAAACAACAAAATGATAAAACCAGCAACGTAATTCTAAATAATATATTGATTAACGCGCAGATACATGCTGCAGAAAATCTGAAATATTTCCATGGAAACCCAGTCGCTTCTGTTTATCTCTACACTTCCTGTGTCGTATCTGGCGAGCATTATGCTGGGAGTTGTAGTTTTTCTGAATACTGGGCATATTATAACCTAATAGCACACATTTACGTTGCCTTGCAATCTCTCTCTCTCTCTAATATTGATGACACATTCTCTTAGTAATATCTTACTGTGAGTCTCTATACAGGGGAAAATATAGGCTAGCTACCTTTAGCCTATGAAAAATCATATGGCATAGTAGTTTATCCAGATTAGCCTTTCTCAGCTGCAATTTAGCTCGTAGCCTATTGGTTAAATTTCTAGGAGGATAACTAAATATACATTTAGGATTTGGCCACGTGGCTTTTACTTCCTCTTGCACAAATAACAATATATATTTTTTTAAGTAGGCTACAATAAACTTGGCTGTGTAAGTAATTTCAACTTAAATTAAAAAATGAGTTGAATCTCGTAGCCTATAACTTAAAAATTGAATTCATGTAAAAAACAAAACAAAAAACAAACAAAACAGTTGTTGTCATTACTGATAATGTCATTTTTTAATTTGTTTTACAGTGATAGCCTATTTTCCCTCTGCTTTCCAACTACTAACAGCCAAGGCGACCTGCAGCCGAATGTAAGTCTCATTTGATGTCGATAGGTGGCCAGCGGGTCTCACCGTTAATGAACCGGAGATGCGCGTGCAGGGCCCGGGGTGTTCGGTGCACGGAATAATGCCAGTGGAAGAGGAACCGCGGAGGTCTACACTCGGTAGAGAGGGGTACGGGGAGAGAGAGAGAGTGAGGGAGAGAGGAGGGGGAGATGGTGGGAGGGGTCTGACATGGCAGACGTCACGGCTTGTGTAGGGGAGTATAGGCTGTGTTGTCAGCCTGGTGTCAGTCTGATGAAGATTGGCATTCAGGTAAGCTGTCATTCATTTTCAATGTCAGAGTGCGGAGCGGGCGAACACTCCAGCCTGTTTTTTTCCCTCTCGCTCTCATTACAAAAGGCAGGACATTATTCATACAGACTGGCCGAGGGCTGAGGGGAGAGAAATGATAGACAGAGAGGGAGAGAGAAAGTGAGGGAGAGAGAGAGAGAGTGCGTGAGTGAGCGGGAGGGAGGAGGAAGAGAACGAGTGTGATAGAAGGAGGGAGGAAGAGAGGAAAGACTGTAGAAGATGCCGTGCAGTTTGGGGAGCGCGTCTTTGTGGATGAATTTATGGTGGATGATGCGTTTGGATTTGTGAAATGTGGTGGTAATTTTTGTGTCGACATTTTTTTATTGGGATTTAAAGGGCGTTTTGCAATTTTGTTGCCATACTAATTACTTCACATTCTTAACGCGCAAAATAAACGCATGTAAATTCAGTTTAGTATTTTAATCGGGCTATATTATGTTATCGCTAATGTTTTGTTGAGCAAAGCAATGTCTTTTAATGAGTATTGGATATGTATTTTAATAAGTAGCTACAATATCATAGCTTATGTACTTTACTTTATGACTGGTCAGTTTATGTTTTAAACTATATATTTCTCAGTAGCTTGTTTTATCTGTCATTCAGAACTTTTTCCAGTTTGACATGTGTTTATATTAAGAGTTTTGGAAAATAAAAACAGATTTGACTGCAGTATTAAATTATAACACAATGACATTTTCCGCAGAGTCAACTTTTTGTTTTAAGAATATAGGCCTAGGCCTAACTTATATTTTTTTGGTTGCGAATACATCCCATTGTTTGTCTTCTCCAATGACGCATATTAAATATATATTTTAAGCGTAAAACAGACGTTTTGTGGTATGTAAATCTGTAATAAAGCTTGTATTAATACTGTCGTGTTTTATGTTTTGTTTATGACCCGTATGACACTAAAAACTTCAAGTGTTCGAGCAGCGCACTGTTGTTATGGTTACCACATTCGAACTGTTCTCAAGCGTATTTGGCGCCATATGTAGGCTAAAGAATTAAGACTATATTAAAACTATATTAGAAACATGTTCAATGCGATTTTTAGTACAGTTATCATTGTTAAACTATTACGGATTTCACATTTAAACCGTGAATTTAACCAGCCTACGCTTTGCTGTTGGCAACTATGTCTGATGCATGCACACTGCCTACTTTTTTCTCTTTTTTTAGATAGCAAATCATGTGGTATAGTATGTATTACTCTTTTGTATTCTAATGAAAGCTTGTTGACGCCATTGAATAAAAAATATAGGTAATTGTGACTTTTTATCTTGTAATTCTGACCTTTTTTGGTTGCAAACTAAACAATTGCAAACTAAATTCTGAATTCGCGATACAGTTGCAATTGCGTGTTATAAAGTCTGAATTTCGTGATATAAAGTTGCAATTGTGAGTTATAGAGTCAGAATTGCGAGATAATTGTGACTTTTTTCTTGTAATTCTGCTTTTTTCTCATAGTTGGGTGAAATACTTGCAATTGCGAGAAAAAAAGAATTGTGAGTTATAAAGTCAGAATTGTGTGGGATAGAGTTGCAATTGCGTGTTATAAAGTCAGAATTGTGAGATAAACTCACAATTGCGTGAAAATTAATTGCAAGATATAAACTTGCAATTGCGAGGAAAAAGTCAGTATCGCGAGATATAAACTCACCATTGCGAGAAAGAAAAGATTAGATTTGCGAGATGTAAACTCACAATTGTGAGAAAAAAAAGTCAGAATTTCTAGATGTAATCTCATAATTACGAGAAAAAAAGACAAAATGTCGCAATTATCTTTTAAATAGTTTTATTCTGTGGTGGAAACAAGCATATTCCCATGATTTGTAAAACATGAAGCTGATTGTTCCTTTCTGTCTTGCAGAGAGATAACATTACATATTACTGTAAATAATTGGGTTCCTCATTGGAAGTGGACTTGTTCCTTTGTAAAAAGTTTACTGACTTAAACACCCTTGCACTTTTGGCTGTGTGTTTTTCTGCAAATTTGGATTTTCAACCTAAACTAGCAAGCTGAAACAGGGAACATCTTAAAGGTTCTTCGTAAAGTAAGAAACAAGGGACAAAAGAGTCTTTTTTTAAACATTTTGTAAAGGCATCATGTGTAATAAAGGGCTAAATGGCATTTGACAGGAAATTTGAATATTTAAAGGTTGCTTTAAACTGTTTGCAAGCTTATGAAGCAAATTTGTACAAAGTAATAATTTTTAATACTCTTTCTGGAAATCTACTGTAAAATGCTCAGATTATGGTCTTCATGTCAGGTTTATATCAGAATAACTGGCTGCACTGCTTCATAAATTAAACAAAAATTAAATAATTTGAAATGCTGTAGTTCCAAACTCTGCAGAAATGAAAAACTGTCTCAAATCCTCTTTCTGACTTTAATTTAATATGTAGCTAAAGTATACACAGACTTTCACAATGTGATAAACTATTCAAGGAAAAAAGCTAAATTTGAAATGTAAGTAAATACCACTTTTTCTCTCTACAAATATTTAGATATGATCAGCTTAGTGTTTCCAGTACCGAACTTCTTACAGAGATTTGAATTTCTTTAGTGTCAAATATAGTATATTTTCAGCCGAGAGGTGACATTGCATGTCCATTTTTGGATCTCAAAGATGGATCTCATTTAATCAGCTGTTTTATTTCTGTGGTGCAGGCGATCACAAGGCTGTAATGTTTTGTCTGGAAGATAAAAGTTGTTGGATGGGGCTAATTTAAACGCAAGATCCCTGCTGGGATCTTAATTGATGATTTGTGTCGCGGGACAAGCTGCCCACGGGCAAAACTGCAAACACAAAATACTCAGACTCTATTTGCATATTCCCTTTCTCCACATTATGAGCAAATTACAATCTGAGGTTCAATACTGCAGGACCCGGAGCACTTTTGGTCTAATCGCTAATAAAAAAAGACTCTGTCACCCTAAATGAAGGAAGTAAACTGAGCAGAAATAAGATTGCAAAACAATTGTGATGCATCTGGACTTCCATAAAGCTAATTGTCTTCCTTTCTAACGTGTCACTTTTGATGCCAACCGTATACATTCAAATTGCTAATAATTTGCCTATTTTCATACAGGTCTTTTCAGATCTTACATATGTTGTTTGTCCGTTGACAGTTAATGAGATTATCTTTGCCTCAAATGAGAATTAGTCATCAGCCTGTAGTCTTCTGGGGTCTTGTGTTTTCAAGGTGAAGCAATATGAGGCTACATTGTTCTCTGTTCCTCTTAGATGCACAGAGACAGAGCTCTGTTGTTACAGGCTTCCACCACTAAGCCTTTGCTGATCCTGATGGCTCTCTGAGGAGCACGGGCCTGTTATTGCATTGGACGGCTGTGCGTCCAAACGACCTCGCTATGCGGCTCTTCGTACTGCCAGGCACAACGGTCAAACTCCTCTCCTGGGACCTGGAGGTAGAGGAAGATGTGCTTGATTTACACGTGTAGAGGCACTTTACAGTCACCCGACCCGTAACATAGCACTCACGTCACAGGCCGTGCAGTTTACATGTCGCCCTGGCCTTGGAGCTGACGTTGATTTGATTTACGAGAAAACATAGGCTCGAAATCGACAGTGTCCAAAAAGAAGCGATGATCTGATGTTAGCAGATGTGATGATGAAGTCGTCCTTGTCATCTCGTCATGCACTTTTAATAGTTGTAGCCGAATCTATCATTGACTGTCATCTATATCTGGAACATTTAAAACGTTTAGATGATGTTAAGTCTATAACAGGGTTATTATTGTTAACTGAAATAAAGCTAAAATCATTACTTGAATGGAAAAAATAGACTTTACCTGAAATGCAATAAACAAAATATATTTCAGCTAGTTGCCAAAGCAACATTTCTCATTTTCTTTTAGTTTATATATATATATATATATATATATATATATATACTTAAACAACACTGCAATGGAAGTAAACAAAAAAAAACACTCCTACACAGTTTGTTCACTGTAAAGAACAATGAGTAATATTTACTTTTTTTTAAGGCAAGTTTTTGCACTGATATTTTTGGAGTGAATTTTACACATAGAATTAAGTAAACTATTCTTAAGTGAAAGTAATATAAGAAATTAAGTAATTTTTATTTAGCTAATTAAATGTTAAGTAATATCTATTTAATTGAAATTTTTGTATGACATTTCACTCAAACAATATAACATTGACTTAGACCACACTTTAAAATTATGATTTACTCAGAAATGTTTAAGTTATCAATACATAAAGTGTGTGTCACGCAGACCTCAATACTTGGTAGGCAATACACAATGACGGTAACATTTGATGGATTGTTTTTGTGTTTGAATGTGTCATTTTAAGTAGAAAATGAACTCAAAATGTCACAAAATGGCAGGTTACTAATCCTAACAACAAAAGCAATGATAAAATAGTGTAAATAGAAATAGAAAACAGTGAAACCTCATTAATTATTCATGGCCCAGTGCATGATGGGAACACCAGTATCAGAAAAGTTATAAGTAATTTTACTTAATTTTATAATGTTGACATATACGCTTTCATTTCTACTCGATTGAATTAAGTACTTCAATAGAATTTACTTTTTTTTAAATTCTTGCCTGAACTAACTTTTTTCATGTAAATTACAAATAGTTTTCCCCGTAGTATTTACTTCACCACAAAATTATTTTTATCAGTGAACGAGTGGTACCTCAAATTGAATGGCTTATTGAGGAGAACTGTGCTAATTCATTTATGATTTTCAGTGGATCTGGTGGCTCATCAAAAAGCTAAAAACAAATCCCATTGACTTACATTGCAGAAGGAACCCAAGCCATTTCTATCTTCTGGATCTTTTGAATTTGACCAGTGTGCACTCTCTAAAAAAATGATGGGTTGCTTTTATTGGGTCAAATATGGACCCAACATTTAAAATGACATTTTTTACCCAATGTTTGAGTTTGTCCATATTTGACCCAAAGTTGGGTTAAAACAACCCAGCATTTTTTAGAATGCAACACCCTGCATCCAGTGTCCTGGTAACAACCCAGTGACTTTTTCTCTGCTCAAATATATATATATATATATATATATATATATATATATATATATATATATATATATATATATATAATCTCATGCAAATGACTGTCAAAGTTGTTCATAACAGAAATAATTACTTAGCCAGGATCAAAAGCAGAGTTAAATTAGCAGCAGCTTATTATTAATTCTGAATTTAAAAACCTTGAACAAGACTGTAAACCTCTGAGTGCCTTTGTTCTTATCTCTAGTGGAATGCTGATAGTCCAAATGAATGTACTCAGCGTCGTCACAGAGGGAAATACAAGCACTTCTACCAAATTCTGAATTTATAATATTTCCAAGTTGCTTCTCAGAACAGACGAAGGTTAAAAATATTTTATTAGAATTCTTTTTGAGATCAAAGTAGGAAAAAAAATGTACCCAGGACCAATTCATATCTCCGTTCCCCCTCTAAATGTATAAATATATGCATGAGTACAATAACTAGTCAAATTAAAATAATGTGCTATAGGCAGGAGAGCGCTTGAGAGAGAATGATGTTTTCATATTTTCTCTATTAGGGCGTGCATGTGAATTGTAGTTCTCACATGTTTCACACATTTCATATGTTGGTGTCATTTGGCGTGACTCGAAAGAGATAGATGTTCTCCACCGGTGCATTGTGTGCATTTCACTCTCCTGTCCTTTGGAGTGTGCCGTGTTTTATTAGAGCTGAAATAGTGCATTGAATGCTCATCTATTACTGTAAAAGCCATCTTCTCCGAAAGTGGCATCTCGCTTTGTCCCGTTTCAATGACATCATTCATAAAGGCATGTTTTTCTCCCATTCACACTTCCTGCTCTGTCCTCTGGAGCACTCAAACACAGACCACCATTGATTCCAACCACCTGATTTCATTTGGACCTTTGACACTGGGCTATATCGGAGCTTCCTCTCCCGCTGATCTTTTTGTGCATCTTTTGTTGTGTTTCGAACAGAACCCCCCACGTTTCCATCATCCTCTTTCAAGCTCAGCGCCATTGAAAGGCATTGATCGGTAGTGTGCAAAATGCCTGTAATGGCGTCAGTTATTTTTCCATTTATTAATGCATTCGAATGACTTTCTTTATATTGATTGTGAGTGACTCCCGAATGGCGGCAAATTCACTCGCTTTAAGAAGATTATAAATGCATATCAATTCAGATAAATGGATGTATAAGTGGTGTACTCAGCTAGTTTTATTGGCCTGTAGCTTTGCAAATACCGTCTTATTTTTTGCTTTCTAATAAAATGCATTGGGACAGAGCGGCCTCTGGGATGTCATAAAGCACCTGGCTTCCCAGTGGATTTAGCCATAATGTTTGATTTATAGCTTTCAGAAGTTTCTGTTTGAAAACTGTCTTTGGGGTTGTTTTTTTTACAAAGGCCACTAATATATTGTTTCCTTCTGGAGCATTTACTATTTTGTAATAGTTGTGTATGAGTCCCTTAGTTGTCCTCAATGTGAAGAGATGGATCTCAAAATCAAACAGTTTGACATTGCTGGAAAGGGTTCAAATATGCAAAAGATGCCAGAAAACCAAAAAAGTTGTGGGACCTGGAGGATTTTTCTGAATAACATCTGGCAGTTTAACTGCTCAGGACAAAATGAGGGACTCATGAACAACAATCACAAACACAAACAGTCAAGGATCATCTAGGTAAAGACACATAATTCACAATGGGATAGTTTGAAATTAATTTTTGGTATGTTTTAGCTTACCTCAAGGGCATCCAAGATGTAGTTGTCCTTGTTTCCAAAGGATTTTGAATTTTGATATTTTTAGGTCAAACCGTTTGTGTCAATCAGTCATATAATGCAGGTCTATGGTCACCACCTCAAAGAGCATGCACAGAGAAGTCCAAATTAAACATGATTTAATGACTCGTAAATGTACTGTAAGTACACATTGATGGCCTAAGACACTGAAACAAGTGGTCTGTGTGACTTTGTTTCTTGTAACCACAGCCAAAAAGCACCCACGCCCTCAGATCACAGACGTGGCTGTGGTTGCAAGAGGTAAAAACTATAGAAATACTGCTCGTTTTCTCACACAAACCACTCGTTTCGTGTATTAGGCCATCAATGTGTACTTACATTTACGAGTCATTAAATCATGTTTAATTTGGACTTCTGTGTGCATGCTCTTTGAGGTGGTGACCATAGACCTCCATTATATGACTGACAGACTCGAACGGGTTGACCTAAAAATATCAAAATTGAAAATACTGCGTGAATAAAAGACACCTACATCTTGGATGCCCTTGAGGTAAGCTAAAACATACCAAAAATTAATTTCAAAGTGAACTAACCCTTTATGAATCAAGTGTGAGTAGACTTTTGAACACGGTAATTTTTTACTAGTTCAACTTTTATTTAGTCTTATGTAAACTTGTTTCATGGAAAATATCTTAATCAGGACAGTACTAAATTAAAAATAACATGCATTTTTGTATAATCCCTCTTATTTTGTTAAAATAATTAACATTTAGCAGATTCTACAAGGTGTGTGTAAACTTTTGACCATGGCTGTGTACAGTATATATGTGTGTATATACACACACAGTACTAAATGTACTCTATATATTACATTTTCTTGCTGCTTGACTTGATCTACTTTTCAGATTTGAGAAAAGACTTCTTAGATAATGTGATTAATCATCAAAAGTACTCAACTTTAGAAACTAAACACCAGCTGCTGCAAAAAATGTCCTTTTTAAGGAAACATTCATGATATATTCATAGATTTTGCAGCTAAAAAGAATAACTGAAATTGTATTTTAAGTACGGCTGTCAAAATCAATTAATCGCCATTAATTGCATCCAAAATAAAAGTTTGTGTTTATATAGTATATGTGGGTGCACTGTATAATTATTTTATAAATTAAAATACACACACATGCTTGTATATATTTAAGAAATATTTTCATGTACATACTGTTTATGTATTTATATATCATTTATATTATATATAAATATTTTATAGATAAATAATATTTTTTTCTTAAATATACATGCATGTGTGTGTGTGTTAATTTATATAAATACAATTTTTAGTAGCTATCAAAACGTGTATCCTTTCACTTTTTGTCAGCTGTTGAAAAACTAGCCTCTCTGTTTCTTCTAGAAACATGCAGAATGCAGACAAACTGCAAAAAATGTTTTCCATAAGTGAGGGAAACGGGATTTGGTAAATAAAGCGGGATCATAGTGACTATTCCAATCACAATGGAGATTCATTTGTGTACTAATAATGTAGCTCAAAGTAGCTTTATGAGAAAAAATAAAAGGTAGTTCTTAATAAAAACACTTTTTTTCAAGGGTTGATCTTAGTGCTATTGTACCATACCGCTTGCAGTAAAGTCAAATTGGCTTGTAAAATGTCACTAAATGATTTATTCTAGAAAGTTAAAAGCGATTTTTTGTTGAAAAAGTCGCTAATTTGTCTATTATTTATCTATTTATATGTGTACTTGTTTTTATCAGTCCAACAGTGCGAGCGTTCATCATTATATCTAAATTCCTCAGAGCTCGGTGCTGTTTAGCGCTGCTGGCGGGTTATATTTGATACATCAGTATAAGCAGCATGACTTCAGGCTGCGGGGTGCTTCGCCTTCCTCAAGCACATGAGAGATTTCACACACACCAGCTGCTTTATTGCGTTCGTACAGTATGTGTCGACAGTTTTGGGAAAACCTCATGTCATTTCAGATTTAAGAGGTGGTTTCAGTCGCCAACAGAAGGCCTCAACAACATATTTTTGTCGTCCTGAATGGATGTTCCAACCGCTGAACCGCATTCCGCTCACTCTCGCTCTGGTTTGTTTTTAGGGGCCCCATAAGATATAAAGTTGTTTCCTTTCAACTGGAGTGTAAACATATAAAAGATTGCAGATTGAGTGTGTTCTCGCTCTAGTGTTTGGAAATATCTCAGAACATTAAACAATCTAATCTTATTCCCACAGCAGTTACTTCACAATAAATTAGCACATTGCTGCAGTGTTTCAGTCTAATGGTCCCACACAGCCTCATCAGCAATGCCCAAGTAATCCTGCATTCAAGTTTTCTACTTGGTTTGTATTATACTAACTGGATGTAATTTTGCATTATCATTAATATTATTAGAAGGCAAAGTATTAACTTTTTTAAGTTTGTCTTGCATTTAAATGTAACACACACACAATTATATAGATAGTAGGGCTGTGCAAAGATTAATTGCGATTAATCGCATCCAAAATAAAAGTTTGTGTTCACATAATATGTGTATGTGCTGTGTATAATTATTTTGCATATATAAATACATATGCATGCATGTATATATTTATGAATTATTTGCATGTAGGGCTAGGCAACGATTAATCGCATCCAAAATAAAAGTTTGTGTTTACGTAATATGTGTAGTGTGTATAATTATTTTGTGTATATAAATACACACACATGCATGGATATTTAGGAAATATTTGCATGTATATAATTTATATATATATATATTTATACAAAATTAATATTATATATAAATATAAATAAATGATAAAATAAGAACACATTTTTCTTAAATGTATACATGCATGTCTGTGTATTTCTTTATACAAGTTATACATATTACGCACACATTTATTATGTAAACACAAACTTTTATTTTCGATGCGATTAATCGCGATTAATCATTGCTCAGCCCTTGTAAATAATATATATATGTGTGTGTATATATATATATATTTATATATATAAATGCATAATCTATATTATATATTAATATAAATATTTACATGAATAACAAATTTTCTTAAATATATACATGCATGTGTGTGTATTTATATATACAAAATAATTATACACAGCACACACACATATATTATGTAAACACAAACTTTTATTTTGTATGCGATTGACAGCCCTAATAGATAGCAGTAGTTTTAAGATGATCTATTTGTGTTTGCTTGTTAATTTAGTAAAAATATACTTTAAAATTATAATATGTAGAATATAATTTTAAAGTATATTTTAATAAATTAACATGCATGCACAAATATATTATATTATATTATATTATATTATATTATATTATATTATATATATATTATATTATATTATTATATTATATTATATTATATTATATTATATTATATTATATTATATATATATTATATTATATGCCATCATGTTTTTCTTCTGTCTTTGCTGTGCACCTTCCCCATTGAAATTCAGCATTGTCTGATGCAGTGTAAACTGTGTAGGTGACCTCACTAGCAATTGACTAGTTGATGATCTTACGGACAGACGCCTGTACTTGTGTTTTCTCCAGCTGCTAGCCATGAGACTTCTGGAGACTGTTCAATTGAAAACTTAGAGGGAGATAAATATAGCAAATGAAATTGTGTCCCGCTTTGTGTGAAACTCTAGAAACGGATGGTCTTTCAGAGAAATCATCACTTGCCATACGGGGGATGATATTAGATGCAGCCCGCAAACACTGGGTGTGAATAACAGCCAGGAGACTGATCAGCGATGCATCAGCCATTTATCGACCACAACTGTGTGCAACGATCTCGTGCTCCCTGACTGTTAGAACTTTATAACATTGCCCTTCAGAAACGACTGATGACAGCTCTGAGCTAAAAGTGAAACATAAACAGCCTGCTGCCCCAGAGTGTGGGGGAAATGTAGACGCATGCATGTGGCGCTCTGCCATCGCCAGGGTAGGATGACACAAGTTTTTGGGGAGAGCGAGGACAGCAAATCGCCGTTGCCAGGCCCGTGCACCCAGGTGGCTCATACATCCTCCAACAAAAGTGCGAAGCAATGTGCAGAAGGTGGCAGTAATGCAAATATGCTGTACACCTGCCTTTTTATCTCGGTCGTAACGTGGGCCGCCATTCCGGTGGTCGTATGCACTCCTGAGGTATTTATAAACCACCATAGAACATTTAATACGGCTCATCACACCTTCTAGCTCTGCTGACTTTAGCCATCAACACAACTGGGCAGAGGAAGAGCGAAAGGGTTAACCTTTTCCTTCCCGTTTGAAAAGGAGGGTGGAAAAACAGAGTGAGAGGTCATGGTGGATATATATAGTGTAGGGGAATTCCTTACTGTCCTTCCTAAACCTGCCAATGCTATCAGAGTGGAAAACCTGGAATGATATATTAGACTAAAGCAAAAGCTATATTAAACACTCAAGTCTGGTAAAAAAAGGATACTGAGGATATCATTGTCATTGTGGTGGAAGGATTTTGTTTCTGAAATGTTTCAGAACACAGTACACAAAGTAGCCGTTGCATTCTCAATGTCGCCACTAGGGACGCTGTAGCGGAATTAGCACAGACGTCGTCTTTTCAGGTCAACTAATGCTAGGGTGAGCAATAGTGCATTTTTTATTGTTTGTTTTATTGCAGATTTAATTGATTTGAGCTGATGTACTATTATATATATTTTTATTGATATTTTGATTTGCCCTCATTTTTTTTAACATTTTTTTATGTCAAAACATTTGTAAATAGTTTTATTTTTATTTAAATTAGTAGTTTTACTTCAACTTATAGCAGCTATGGCAACTTTCAAAATTTTCTTTAGTTTAAGTTTTTTTTAGCTAATATTCATTTTGTATTTTATTTGATGACACTGGTTTGGCCATTTGTCATTCTTTATTAAAGGGATACTCCACCCAAAAATGAAATATCTGTCATCATTTATTCACCCTCAAGCAAACCTGTATGAGTTTATTTCTTCTGCTGAACAAAAGGAAACAAAAGGATTGGAAAACTAACAGTTGTTTGGCACCATTGACTTCCATAGTATAAAAAAAATACTATGGAAGTCAATGGTGCCCACAACTGTTAGTTTTCCAATTGTTCATCAAAATATCTTCCTTTGTGTTCAGCAAAAGAGAGAAAATCATACAGGTTTTCAACAACTTGAGTGTGACTGTAAAAAATAATTGTGATTTTAACGGTAAAAATGCTACCGTGCAAAACTGTTAATTGTTTAACAGAAAGCTTTCCGTACTATATACGGTAAATAACTGTGATATATAGATTTGATTTGTAGATTTTATATGTAGATTTAATGTAATTTTACTGTTTTTGAAGTAAAAAAACAACAACTCATTGTGAAAATTCATTCACAATTGACATTCCCACAATTCCCTGTGTGACACTTCACATTTTATGCATTTTTGTTGAAATAACTATGGTTCCTTGTTATTTTCTTTTCTTTTTCTAATCAGTTTATACATTAGGGTTTTATATTACATTTAATGTTGTTAAATTAATGTTTATTGCATTTTTTAGTTTCATGTGTGTTACCATGATGGTGTTTAATGTTTGTGTGAATGACACTGTGCAGCTTCTTTCTATAAGTATTGCTTATAAGGATTGCTTGTGACAAGCTTTGATTGGTCATGTGACTCTCATCATCACTGCTGTGATGATTGTTGGTTATTATATAAGATCGAAATGCGGTTTATTACTGTAAATTATAAGTTAAATCTGTAAAAACATTAACAGTGCTACAGTATTTTAGGCGGTAAAGTTGTGGCAACCACAGCTACTGTTTTTTTTTACTGTAAAAATTATGGTTTTATTTTTTGGGTGGAGTATCCCTTTAAGCAAATAGGAGTTGTACTGTGTATGCATATTACCTACATAACAAAATAGCTGCCAGGGGACGTCAGCTCCAGCGTGTAATAGCAAAGACAGAATATTAAAGTTTGTTACCATCACAGTAATGCAAAAGCTCACAATAAATATGTAGTAATGCACACTAAATGTATTAGCTAAGCACTGCAGTTTGTGTACTCAAGTTTGCACATATGCGTTTCCATGAGCCTGAGCGTGTGTGTATGCGACAGACTCCAGAAGACAGAAAACCATCTTAAGCCAGGGAATCTGATGAAAGCTCAGTGTCTGACTTTCCCGTGTCCCAGCGCTCATTCCTTAAGTCCCAGGACAGGAAGCCGAGCGAGCTGCAGGCCTCGGAGAGTGTCTGGGTTTGGGCAGATGGGAGATGAAGTTTGGCTGAGGGCCAGAGATCTCCGGTGAGCAGATAGAAACGAAAGAGCATGTGAGATCAGATCAGGGATGGATTTTCCACACAGCAAGGTGACCATCAGCTTTTGTCATAATAGTTTTAGTGCTATTTTAGTTGTAATAGTTCTGTTAATTTGTAAAATATTGACCAATTTTTATTTTTGTAGCCTAACAAAACAAAACAATATTTAGACTTGCATTTGAAGGAGGCATATGAGTCAAACAGAATTTAATTTTTTGATTTAGACAGCTAAACACTCTGTAGCAACCACCCTGATATCACACAATTATATAGCAACTGCATAGCAACGGTCTTAAAAATATCCTCTCAAACACGGACAACACCGTAGCATCACGTAACACTACCATTTAAAAGTTTAGGGTCAGTAAGAATATAATTTTATGCAGCAAGGATTAAATTGAGCAAAAGAGACTTTGTTACAAAATATTTATATTTCAAATAAATGCTTTTTTACATTTAAATTTCTATTCACTGAAGAATTCTAAAAAACATTTCCACAAAAAATATTAAGCAGCACTGTTTTTAACTGTGATCATAAAATCACCAAATCATAGAATGATTTCTGAAGGATCATGTGACACTGCTGGTGTAATGGCTAATTCACTAGAATAAATTGCATTTTAAAATATGTAAAAATTAAAATATTTCCTAATATTACGTTTTTGATGTATATTTTTTTATGATTAACATTTATTGATTTTTCAGAACATTAAAACACACAAACACATTCCTTCCAAAAAGTTGAGCAATACTTATACAACACAATAGAATGAAAGGAGGACATAACACAACCATAGACAAAAACTGAATACATTTAAAAAATAATGGGGAAAAATAAATAAATAAATACTACTAATAATAATAAAACAATAAAAAAATAAGTAAATAAAAAAAACAGTGATGCACCTAGCCCTTGAGTTACAGCCTTGTCTAAATATAGATACCAGATTCTATCAACATGTATCCATCAATCCTGTTTGATGTATTTTTGATCTAAAAAAATTCAGCCTTGCTGAGCATAAGATAGACTTCTAAGACTTCTTTAAAAAAAAAAAAAAAACATTTGACGGAAGTATGCATGTATTTTGTGGAAAAATGTTTAACAATTCATTAAATAGGGGAGAGGGCGCACTATGCATATGTTCTTTTTATTTGTGCAAATACAAATAAAAAGAACATATGCATAATGCGGCCTTACTTTACTTAACAAAATCATGAAAAAATCAGTTTACATTAATTTATTAAAATATGACCTGGGCTTATAACAATGTGTACATTGAATCTGCCTTAAGAAAAGTTCAAAGTTCCCATAAACTCTTCTCCAAAAGTCTGAGGAAATCAAAATTTCATGGTGTGGTGGTGTGCCATTTAAAAGATTTAGAAGGATTTGTTTCGGATAAGAGCCCAGATACCTGTCTCATTGCTACGCCTAGAGATATTTTTAGCAGTTAAGTCTTTTCACTAATTCACTAATGTGGAGAAAACTGCAGCAAAAATTCCAAGATTCAGATCAAGGGAAATGTGTTATGCACTGAGTATGAAAGTGTTGTTTCGACATGGAGAGCACAGTGTATACTCTCATTCTAAGCGCTAATATTGCTTTGTGCGTTAGTATGTCGGCCTGAATGGTACCAAAATAATCTCGTGCTTCATTCACCATGTGCTTTGTTTTGTTCTCAGTGTGTATATATAAGCTTAATGTGTCTGCGTGTTGCTCCATATTCCCCTTGTTGTGTCTAGTGTGGCCTTTTGTGTCAGCTGCACACTGGTTTAATGTGAAGTTTAAGCTTCTCATGACGCCAACTAGGGTCTGGTTTACACTACATGTGGAATACCTGCTATTGTCCAGCTAAATCCCTTCTAATTCTCCAGGAATTCTGCTGATCATTCACTCATCAAACCTTCTTGATCTGTCCTGCACTTCTATAAGTTAAGCGATCTTAAAGACACAGACCCTCCACCATGATGCCTTTAGAAGCTATTTATGGTTTATATGCATCAATTTTTAGCACTGTGGTCAGTTTACATTGGCTCAAGGCTTGCATTTCTTATTCAGTTTTATTGATTTTGTGATGCCAAATCTCATGAAGCAATCTTCCGATACAAACAAGATGTCTGTCATTCTTCCAGACGGTTTTTGACGGCTGCTGTCAGGCGCTACCTGAACACAAAGGGCTATTTTCATATATTGCATAAGAAATGCAATTACCCCTAATGTTATGTTACAGCACTTATTAGAGGAGAGACACAGAATAGAATTGTTCTGTGGTTGTCATAGTAACAGGAAAGTTCTGAACCCCGGCAGTAAATGTTGTTCTCGTGGTCTTTGAACAGCTGGGGGGCTGTTACTGGCAAGGCATTGTGGGTCATTACCACCTTGCATTTTTTAGGACAACATTTCTTTGGTCAAAATCAGGAGTTTTCAGTTTGCGTCATTGACAGTATTTTAAATGTGTTCACTAGTTATTTTTATAAGACAGTCAAGATTGAAGAGACAAAGGGACCAAAAGAGGGCTATATAATACTGGAGAAAGCTATCTTTTATAATTGACATTTGTATTAATTTCCTTTCTTGCTTTTTAAGAGACGTCCAAGAAGAAATCAGGCACTGGTCTAAAGGACACCTCTAATATAATATAATGATATTGTATACTGTGTTTATTGTGTTGTTCACAAAAAGACGAATGTTCGATACAATAAACACTTAAATTTGAATGAACGTCTGTTAATGCATCTGTTCAGACTGACACGAGCATTCACATGCCGTCACTGCGACAGACTTTTTTCTTTTATGCGAAGATGTTCTAATACTCTTTTCCATCACACTGCGACGAAGAAAACATGAAGAAAACGCTTTGAAAGCTCAAGCTCGTTAAAGATGGGTGGATTCTGATTGGCTGTCAGACAAAAAATCATCCTGAAAGTGATTACAATAATATTGTTCCTTTGTTTTGTTATGCGTACAGCAGTTTTCTATTCTCATAGAATTAGAAAGATTGTAAAAGCTATATGCGAAACGAAAGCATTGAGAACTGTGTAAGTGTACAGACCGTTTACGTAAGAATAATACATTATTAAGACAGTTCACTTCGAGTGAGCTGAACTGTATGTGAAGTTCAGCGAACTTCTGAACTGTATGAACGGCATTCGTGGTTCGACTTATCGAGTCTGTTTTCCAAAGATGGCTCCTGTCTGTATACACGAAGTGAACTGTCTTACGTATCTTCTTATTAAACGGTCTGTACACTTAAGTTCTCAATGCTTTGTTTTGCATGTATGGACACTCATTATGTTACTGTGTTAGTCTGGGGCTATTTTGAGCTTTGTTAGTGGTATAAACTAGCGTTTTCTTTTTACTTAGTAAATGCCCCCAGTACTAGCATTATACGCTAAACAGTTTTTAGAGATAAAACTCTTTACATTCATCATGAAAACAAATTTCAGAGAACGATTGACTAGGTACCGATGTTTTATTAGACCAAAGGTTAATTTTGCGCCAGAGTTCTCCTTTAAACGAAAATTAAAATTGAAAATATAATAATAAAATCTAATTTAAAATGTTAATAAACACTAAAATAGTGTATAACTAATAGAGCCAGACCGATATATCGGCAGACCGATATTATCGGCCGATATTAGGCATTTTCCAAACTATCGGTATCGGCAGTTATAATGGCCGATAAATGAATATTTCAAAAATAAAATAAAAACTGATGAAAACACGCTTGAACCATGTCATGAGTGTTGGAGTTGTATAGTTTGCCCACCAGAGAGCACTCTAACACTGTCCCTGTTGGCAACACTCGTTGAGTTGGTCACGAGACATACATTGCTTGAATAACAATTAAAAGAACATCCCCATCAGTTCTCTTAACTCAAATAAGCATGACAAAATTTGACTATCATGTCCAGTTTTGCTGCTGTTAAATAAGCCGAGAGTGAAGTGGAATTAGCTAGTAATAGTTATGTTACGTTGTTACGGTGTAGTTGACTGACTGTCCTTTTAACTTTTGACAACGTGACTGAAGTATTTCTTTAATAGCACGTGATAGTTATAGCAATGAGACGTATCATCACTCCTTGGCCTGTTATATTGAAAATGTATGTTTTACAATTTGCAGTATGACGTCATCCATTGCTAAATTATGGCTCAACATATACTAGCTAACCACAAAGCTAGCTAATGCCACTATCATCAGTCTGTTCTGTTGTGACTATAAAAAGAAAGTTTCTTTTAAAATGCATTATCATATTATTTTTGTTAAAACTCATAAATAATTACAAATAACTAATGTTAGGGAAATATGTTAATGTTTTGTTGCGGGTTTATGAAAAAAATTAAAATAAAAAAATATCGGCCAATATATTGGAATATTCGAATTTTAAAACCCAAAATATTTGTATCGGGTATCGGCCTTCAAAATCCTTTATCTGGATTCGGGCTCTAATAGCTAGATACTAAAATTACACAGCATTTGAAACTTTAGAGAGTAGCCCAGCCGCATTCATCTCAGCTGGAATCGGGTCAGCCACACAGTCGAGTGTAAAGTCTCCTAAAACGTCTCCTTCTCTATATGTGGATCATTATTCAGAGCGGTTGGAGGGAGAGCAAGAGGTCGGTGTGGCTGTGAATAAGTATTTCACAGAGGTGCTCTGGTGTATTTGAGAAGGAGGTTTACCCTAAAGATCAGCTTTTTCTGGGGTTTTGAATGAGGGGTGGGAAGGGCAAACCCACAAATCTTCTGTTCGTCTGGTTTGGAGGGTATGAGGGACTTATTAGTGTTTATATCTGTAAATAAGCTGTTTGTTTGTGTGTGTGTTTGGTGTCCTGGTTGTTTGTGAAGAGGCTGGTGAGCTGTAGATGTGGTGGTCTGCTGCAACCAGGAACGCTAATGCTTCCTCTGAGGCCAGTGAGGAACAGCATGATTAGCCCTCCAGCCCCCCGGGGGAGCCGCTGCGCTCTCCTTGCTCTAATTCACTTTGACGTCAACAGGAAGGCAGATCAGGTCTCATGAGGGGGAGAGAGGGGTGGGCTGCGGACGGTATGGCTATGGAGGACTTTGGGGCTTTGAGAGGCTGCGGGAGGGATTACAAGAACCCTAAAATGTTTTCTTTGTAGTGTGGAAGAAACTCGGGAAAGGTTTCAACACAAACCTATCCTGTCGGCATGTCTGCCATTCCCGCCCCTGACTTTATCTTTGTTTGCCCACCTACCCGAGCTCAGCGCACACACACACACATAAAGCCTTTATTAAGCCAGAACAGCAGGGCCCACACATACATATACCTTCCCACGCAATATCAAATTACTTTTCGGAATCTGTGGGGTCAGCAGGCCCACGGGTATCAAACAGCGTCAATAAAAGATCCCCATTCTGAAACGCATGTAGTGCTGGCTAAACCTAAATCAACATTTGGTCATTTTACAAGTTGTGTTGTTATGCCTTTGGAGTAATGATCTCAGGTTAGCTGTTGGTGAACAGACCATTAAGATGTAAAAGTACTCAGACGGTTTCTCTTGTGTTGTAGACTGTCTGGAGGAGGGCAGTGCGCCGTTGGACCAACGCCAACATTCAGATGCTCCAATGCTGAGAACAAGCAAACTGTAAGTTCCTAAATCAAAACTTTCCATGCTCATTTAAAAACACATTTGCTCTGTTACAAAAGCTAGTGAGCTGCCTGTGTTGGCAGTATTTTAAGGCATTATAGACGTACCCCTGTCACAAATGCTGTTGGCAGCCATCTAAGTTTGAAAATTATAGATTGATTGATCTAGATGCACAATTATTCGTTAAAAGATCGCAATCTCAATTCAAACACTCACGCAATGTCTATTAAATCTTTGACTGGTACATTTACAGTAAACATTCAAATTTGTGTGTGCGCTGCCACTGACCCAGAGAGAGCAGTTGTCATTTATAGGTATGAAACCACTTCATAAACAGTCTTTTCAACAGTATCATTATTTACGTGTTACAAACATTCAAATTATCACAGAAGTAGTGGGATAAAAGTTAAACAAGTAACTATAAAAAAAAATCATTGAATCAGTAATTCATTCATTCATAAAAAAACACAATTCAAGTGAATGAAATATTTGTTAAATAGACGGTAGCACATGTTATTTTGTTGTGTTGTCAATTCAGAATCGTTAGAAGAATCGTGATCTCTATTTTAAACAAAACATTGTGATTCTCAGATTTATCCAGAATTGTGCAGATCTTCTACCTTTGTCTGTTTGTCCGTCATTCTGGTGCTTGTTTATCTGTTTATTTTACAATTAATTCTACCTGTCTATCTATCTGTCTATCTATCTGTCTGCCTGTCTGTCTGTCTGTCTCTCTATCTGCCTGCCTGACTGTCTGTCTGTCTGCCTGTCTGTCTACCTGTCTGTCTACCTGTCTACCTGTCTGACTGTCTGTCTACCTGTCTGTCTGTCTGTCTGTCTACCTGTCTGTCTGTCTGTCTGTCTACCTGTCTGTCTGTCTGTCTGTCTACCTGTCTGACTGTCTGTCTGCCTCTCTATCTGCCTGCCTTACTGTCTGTCTGTCTGCCTGTCTGTCTACCTGCCTGTCTGACTGTCTGTCTGTCTGCCTCTCTATCTGCCTGCCTGACTGTCTGTCTGTCTGTCTGTCTGCCTGTCTGTCTACCTGTCTGTCTACCTGTCTACCTGTCTGACTGTCTGTCTACCTGTCTGTCTGTCTGTCTGTCTGTCTGTCTGTCTGTCTGTCTACCTGTCTGTCTGTCTGTCTGTCTGTCTACCTGTCTGTCTACCTGTCTACCTGTCTGACTGTCTGTCTGCCTCTCTATCTGCCTGCCTTACTGTCTGTCTGTCTGCCTGTCTGTCTACCTGCCTGTCTGACTGTCTGTTTGTTTAACTGTCTGTCTGTCTGTCTGTCTGCCTGTCTGTCTACCTGCCTGTCTGACTGTCTGTTTGTTTAACTGTCTGTCTGTCTGTCTGTCTGCCTGTCTGTCTACCTGCCTGTCTGACTGTCTGTTTGTTTAACTGTCTGTCTGTCTGTCTGTCTGTCTGTCTACCTGTCTGTCTGTCTACCTGTCTGTCTGACTGTCTGTCTGCCTCTCTTATCTGCCTGCCTGTCTGTCTACCTGCCTGTCTGACTGTCTGTCTACCTGTCTGTCTGCCTCTCTATCTGCCTGCCTTACTGTCTGTCTGTCTGCCTGTCTGTCTACCTGTCTGTCTGTCTACCTGCCTGTCTGACTGTCTGTCTGCCTCTCTATCCGCCTGCCTGTCTATCTATTTGTCTCTTTCATTTCTGTTGTTAGTTATATTGTTTGTTTTTTCAATTAATTATATTATTTTTGTCTTCTATCGTTCTATCAATCTATCTTTCTATCTGTCTGCCTGTCTGTCTGTCTGAGTATCTAACTGTTTGTCAGTTTTAATTGTTCTTCCACATTCAAATTGCAAATCTGCATGATTTGGCACCTACATTTACAATTCAATTTAAATCCATCCTTTTAAATTCTGTAAGTGGCGCGCATCCATGTCTAAAATAAATGTTTTTTGCTAAATTGTATGTTTGTATTACATACACAAATTGTTCATTTACACATTGTTAGCTAAACAACATGCTAATGACGAACTCTATCGAAATCAGTTGTGAACCATACGCTTAACATGAAGAATATTTTGTGCAATAGAGTTGCTGCTGATGTTGCTCTTTCTTAATGTGTCATTCATGAGGTTCAGTTTCGGTAAGGTGCAGAGGCCGCTCACTAGGTGTTATAACGGAGCCATTTGGTTGCCACACACTTTTCTTTGTACTTCTGATGTGAACTGAGGTTTCCACAAATTCACCTAACAGCTTTTCTAATCATGCATAAAATGGTCTTCTATAATTATACTTTTGCAATGGATTTTTTTTAAAGCATTGATAGCACATAAAGTTCTCTCACTTTATTGAGGAGGGCTGATAAATATGCAGTGTCACCCATCGAGCTGCCTAGAATAGTCAAACCTGTGATTTCTCTGCCGTGATATCGCTCTTCAGGAGTCGTAGAGTTATTCCTTGCTGGTTATTTCAGAATTGGGCTTTTACAGATAGCCTAAAGTTTGAAATGAATTTTCCAATGCTTGCTGTTCGTCTGCAATCACCCCAGCTGTGTTGTTTAAGAGTTTGTTTCCTCACTTTAATAGCACTTTCTGTTATGTCCTTATAGAGTGCGAATTTGTTCGAAAACACAATTTGTGTCTTTAATGGTTCGTGGGCTCAGGGTGGAATTACGTTGTGGATGAGTGAGAGAGGAAGAATCTGAGGGAGACGTTTGTGTGTGAGGCAATATGCAGAATGGTTAACTCTTTGCTTTTCAGAGGGGGTAAACGCCAGGCGAGTCTCTTTAATTGAGTGTGAAAACAGCTGGGTATCTAGTGCCATTTTCCCCCACAGCAGCATGGAAGTGACTATCTCAATATCCTCCTGACTCTAATCGCTCAAAACCCCAAATTCCCCCTTTCTTTCTCTCCCTCTCGCTCTCGGAGCCCTGCCGAGGATTGTTTTACGCTTAATTTTGTTAAACCTAATGAGATTTCCCTAATTAAATCTCCTCCTGACTGGAAAGCTCTCTTCTCCTGTCGAGTGAAGTGATTGTTTGTAGATCTTTTTAGACAAATAAACATTTTCGGAGCGAAAGCACAGCGCAAGAGAAATGGAAAGAGTAAATCGTTTTTGTTGCAGAGGCCTGTGCTGCATTCATTCTTTGCTTAATGAATATACACTTACATTTTCACCTTCTCAAATGATCAATACTAGTTCTTCTTGTCTCATCTTGATTTAACTTATTGTACATTATGCCAAATCTTAACCCAATTAAATTATGCTATTAATTTGAATAGAATAACAGTAGCTCAGCTACCTTCAAAACTGAGTTTATAATCTAATAAACTTGGCTAAAATTAATCAGTCAAATAATTTTTAGTGAATCAGTTCAATTGGAAAGTAATTTTAAAATAAATTAGGGCTGTCAAACGATTAATCGTGATTAATCGCATCCAAAATAAAAGTACTATATGTGGGTGCACTGTGTATAATTATTTTATATATTTAAATACACAAAAATGCTTGTATATATTAAGAAATATTTTCATGTATATACTGTATATAGATTTATATATAATTTATATTATATATATAAATATAAATATTTTTCATATAAATTATATTTTTTTCTTAAATATACATGCATGTGTATGTATTTATATATATATATATACAAAATAATTATACACAGTGCACCCACATATATTATGTAAACACAAACTTTTATATCGCAATTAATCGATTAATATTGACAGCCCTAAAATAAATCGATGTGATCACTTCACCTACATGCTTCATTTAAATGAATCACTTTAAAGTAAAAAACAAAAACAAATCATGAACAGCAGATGAATCTGTATTGTATTGTTGTTTAATATTGATTATATTGTGTATAATTTTACAAAATAATATATTATATACTAATTTGAACTCTTTAATAAACTTTTAAGGGCCAACTTCTAAGTTTTAAAGTAGCGTCCTGGACACTGAAATGGCAACGACCATGGCAGTGATGCTAGACTGATCCTGGACTGAAAGCCTCTTTTATAGTAGCAATATTGTCATTTATATAAAGGTGTATGAATATGTATGTATGTGTGTGTGTGCCAGCCTGCCGGGTCTTGTTTTGTGTAGGAAAGTGCCGCTGGGTGTGTCTGGTCCATTGAACTCTCTTGAATAAAAGGCCTTGAGAGTATTGTTGACTGCGGTCATTGAGCTGGTATTGTGGATGCCCCCTGGGAGACTATTGTGGGACTCGACCTTCTGTTTCCCGTGCCGGCTCCGGAAAGCTAGTGCCAAGACGCCTTCACACACATCACAGACACACACCATTCCAACCAGACCCTATTTTTTGCCCCCTCCTGTGGACCGTTGTGGCAACCTGCCCAGTTCTTGTGAAAGGTGCCCTCTGATTTTACCCCTCTGATCAGGTTTCTGCCACCAGTTGCCCGGTTTGATGTGAGTAAGTAGGGTGAGGAGTCAGGGGAGTTGCGCTGGCATCTGGCACCAGCAGGCCACACACACACAACACCTAGAACACCGTGCGGTTATTCGTTATTCAACGACTGACTTGACAAAGCGTCCTTTGCGAGGAATGTTGCTGTTGTTTATTTGATGTAGACTGAATTGTTTTATTTCCAGAAAGCTCTGTTAATTAATTTCCCTTTAAAATGTAATCGTTTTCTTTATATCTGGAATTATTTTTTTCTGTTGAAATAATTAGTAGTTCACTTTTAAAAAAACTTTTGCTGATATTTACTCACCCATGTCATTAGGATGTCCATGTCTTTCTTCAGTCGAAAAGAAACTAAGGTTTTTCCATATAATGGACTTCAATGGGAACCAAACTGTTTAAAAGACACTTTCAGTGCAAACTGCAAACTGTTCAAAGGGCTTTAAACGATTCCAGACGATGAATAAGGGTCTTATCAAGCGAAAACGATCGCTCATTTAAAAATTAAATAACAAAGTTTAAGTTTTATAAGCTCAAATGCTCGTCTTGCTCTGTTCTGTGATTCGCGTTCGTGACTCTCCTGTTCGAAACTCGTTTATTTTTATTGATTTTCGTTCCTATTTTTCGTTTTTTTAATTTCTCGTTTTGCTTGATAAGACCCTTATTCATTGTCTGGTGTCGTTTAAAGGCCTTTGAACAGTTTGCAGTTTGCACTGAAACTGTCTTTTGGACCTTGAACCGTTTGGTTCCTATTGAAGTCCATTATATGGAGAAAAATCCTGGAATGTTTTTATCAAAAACCTTAATTTCTTTTCAACTGAAGAAAGAATGACATGAACATCTTGGACTACTCCGTTAATGCCATATTACAGTTTCATATTACCTTTAAATCTATTTAACAGCTCACACATATAACAGTTCACTGATCAATGTTTATATGTGGATAAAAGCATAAGCTAAACTAAAAGTAAATTTTGGGTGAATAATTGTTCAATGGAGGGACAGAAAGCTTTCTAAAAATATCTTAATTTGTGTTCCGTAGATGAACGCAAGTTTTGTGGATTTGGAACAACATGATCCAACTGATGACATAATTAATTTTTTTAGGGATGCACCGATATGAAAATTTTGCCCGATACCAGATAACCGATAATTCTTTATATTTGAAAGCCGACAATCAATATATCGGCCGATACTTAAAACCAAATAAACTTTTTGAGAGCCTGATTACAAAAACAAAAGTCTCAATTAAATCCATGTCCCAAGCGCACAATTATAATGTTCTCATTATAGTGTTGTATAGCCGATATGCCGATAGATTTGCGCTGCACATGTTGTACTGAACCGTATTTTCATTTTTTGAAGAGATTTCAATCTTATTTCAAGAAATTTAAAAACATAAACAGTGCTCAACAAGTGTCTCAGCTGAAGGGAATAATACATTATTTATCGGCTTTATTGGTTATCGGCCACATTTTCTTACCAGGCCGATAACATTAAAAATGAACATATATCAACCAATACCGATATTCTGGCCGATATTCTTGCATCCCTACATTTTTTAATTTGCTGAAGGTCCATTTTGATTTCATGTTGCCTTTTAATAGTGCATATAAACATTTTTTTCATATAGCATCAGTTTACATGGGCATTAACAGTACAGTACCTTGTGTCATGGAGGAGTTGATTAGTGCAATTCCTTTTGCTTTTTCTATAACAATCTCAACCTCATCATCATCATCATCTCCACCACCCCTGGCCTTCACCCCTCGAGTCTGTTCCTCATCAGCCTCGATTAGCATTATGTTGATTTAGCCTAGCAGCCCCCACCAACCAAATGAAGGCTTATTAGTTTGAATATTTTTTTTTTATTTATTCCCGTTTTCTTGGGGTCCCCTGTCGGCATTTCCAATTACTCTCGCCGTTCGGCTGTACATTGCCTCCGTGCTAATGGCTGCCAGACAATTGTGCTAAATGAGGTGAAGGCACGAGGCAGCGAAGCTGAACTCCATTAAGAGCTAATGGGATTTTATTGGGGGGACTGAAGACCCAGCTCATCAAAAAGGAGAGATGGAAGGAAAACAAAACAGATGGAGGAGAAGAGGCTGAGAGAGTTTTATAGGCGTTTTCTTCAGTGTCTGCTTGTCTTAAGTTATGTCGGACAGGAATGTGCAACCTACTGTTTTACAGTTAGAAACACATGCACACACACACACGCACGCGTATCTGTCTTTCTCTCATCACACGGATGCACGCAAAGACGTGCACGCTCCACTAAGCAAACATCCACTCACGCATATAACAGATAGATACATGTATAAACACATTAAAATTCAACATAACATTCATGCTTGAAAAGATGAAAGAGAAGAAATTATAGTGCAGATTTGATGATAATCTGTGCATGTCAGTCTGATTACACAGATTTCTTAGATGACATAAATCGAGTGCCAAACTTTGGGATTTGCATCACTTCTGGTTGAAAAAGAGTATTTGCTTGACTGTAATATGGAAAAAATAATCACATTTCCCAGATTTCAGTTCTTTGTTTTTCATAGCAGCAGTTATGTCATGAGTAAATTGTTTGAATGTAGTTTGGATATGATAGATGCCAAATGTCATCTTGTCTGAGTGAATGTCATATAGATACAGCTCTTCTCAATCTATAAATCAGAAGAAAGATTTAATGTTCATTTAAAACTGACCCGTGAAACACTGAAGTGTTTGTTTATCTCTTATGTTCTTATCTCTTTCATTCCAGCTGATTAATATCTGTGTGTGTACAGAAGAGAGTGACCGAACGTATTTTTGATTGCTAATACTAATAGAAACAGTCTGACATAGATACCAGTTCCATGGATGCTTATCCTGTTCTGCTTAAAACAAACGTACTTCTCTGTTTAGTGTTTTCATGGTTTGGCTCTACAGAATGTTTACTGAGAACAGATGCTTTCCTAACTTTTTGAACATTGGATTTGTTGTTTACCATTTTTTTTTATTTTAATGTCTACCACTTTTACTTTAAAAATACCTCTCCAGTTAATTAGAAAATGACCATAAACAATTATTGTTGCTGTTGCAATTAACTCTATTTGATTTAAAGTAATGCACAACATGATTTATGTAAATAGAATTTATTATTATTATTATTTTGTTCATATTTATGGAAGAGGATTAGGGCTAAGCAATAAAAAATAAAACCATCTCAAGATTAAAGTCATTATAATGCAAGATTAATCTTGTTAA
The DNA here is from genome assembly GCA_030378365.1 of Hybognathus amarus. Taxonomy (NCBI): domain Eukaryota; kingdom Metazoa; phylum Chordata; class Actinopteri; order Cypriniformes; family Leuciscidae; genus Hybognathus; species Hybognathus amarus. Next base: position 258,757 of record JAQIUQ010004025.1, on the reverse strand, counting down.
ATTTCAAGAAAAAAGTCAAAATACAATCTTGAGAATAAACTCATTAAATATTGACTAGTGATCCAACTCTGCCATGTTCTCTATCTGGCTATGCAACGAACACTTATCGAATGCGTTGTTTTCTACAATTCATTTCAACCTTTTTCTTCTAAACACAGCTTTATTTTTTAAATTGAATGAGTTTATTCTCAAGATTGTATTTAGAGTTTTTTTCTCAAAATTTAACAGTTTTTTTCGAAACACAATCGACTTTATTCTTGAATATTTAATGAGTTTATTCTCAAGTATTGTATATTTAGACTTCTTTTTCTTAAAATTTTATCGATTTTTTTTTTCACGAAACATTGACGACTTTATTTTCTTAAATTTAATGAGTTTACTCTCAAGATTGTATTTCAACTTTTTTTTCTTAAAATTGAATTATGTTTTTTTAAACACAACAACTTTATTCTTATATTTAAATGACGTTTATTCTCAAGATTCTATTTCAACTTTTTTTTCTTAAAATTTAACATGTTTTTTTTCTAAACATAATGACTTTATTTTCAATATTTAATGAGTTTATTTTAAAGATTGTATTTCGACTTTTTTTTTCTTAAAATGTAAAGTTTTTCTCAAAACACAATGATTTTATTCTCTATATTTAATGAGTTTATTCCTTAAGATTGTATTTCGACTTTTTTTTCTTAAAATTTAACATGTTTTTTTTCTAAAATATCAGACTTTATTTTTAATATTTAATGAGTTTATTCTCAAAATTGTTTTTCGACCTTTTTTTCTCGAAATTTAATGAGTTTTTCTCTGAAACACGAATGACTTTGTTCTCTAATATTTAATGAGTTTATTCTCAAGATTGTATTTACAGTTTTTTTTTCTCGAAATGTAACAAGTTTAATCTTGCATTATAATGACTTTAAGTTGAGTGAGTCATCAACAGTTATTACACTAGAATTTTTTTAAATTTATTTTAGCATTATACTTGCAAATCAACTAGCATTAAAGCTAGTTAACATTGACTAAAAACAACAATACTCTCATCTTGATTTTATGGGGTCTAATCAATAAATAACATAATAAAAATGTAACTTTTATCAGGGACCCCATGTATTAATATTCTTAATAATCTTAAATTTTAACAGTTGATGAGAATGTTCTACTCAGTTAAATCATATAAAACTTCATTTTTTGATATTGGGATACTTCTGTCTTGTCAGGGGAGTAATATTTTATTTTAGCTTCTTTAGCTCTACCTGTGACCGCTGTATCCAGATTTGTGTGCTTATCCACAGGGCAGCTGCTAAACTGACTCGGAGACAGTGTTACCGTGTAATCGGGTTATCTCCGAGGTGGAAAAGAGAGGAAAATCTATGCCCTGATTAGATAAAAGGCATTGCTTCCAGCCATAACATCTAACCAACATCGGATAGGCTCTTGGCAATGTGAAAAATAGGGCTCTGTTTTTGTCATCTTCTGTTTCTTTATTTATTTACTGTAATTTTAGATTTTACAGGGGAACATCTGTTTTGATTTGAATGTCGGATAACGTTGTTTTAATGGATCATGTTATGGATAGAGCGAACAACCGTGGGACGGTTAGTGATTGATGTGGATAGCTTGAGTCACTGCTCTGGTTTTTTCGTAAATAGTGTGCCAGGAAATATTTCAGGAAAAGAGAAAGAGTGAATGTGAGAGTTTTGGTGAAAGATGGACATGCTGACATATTCCATGGTAAAACCATCATTTCTAATAATCATGACTGACTGGATCACTGGATGTAAAGTTATACGTAAGATGTGAGATATAATTAACAGTCGTAAATAGGATGGGACTCAGTCGTCACCTTCTTCGTTGCTCTGATTGGTTGTAGCGCTATCCAATTGCGTGCAGGGAGAATTTGAAAGACAACCGTTTATCCCGCCCTCAGCTTGAGCCCTGTCAATGATGAGTTCCCAGACCTAACATCTTGATGTAGGTCTGGCATGCCAGGCTAGAATACTGCAACTGACTAATCAGAATATATGCGAAATAATACTGTGTAATATTACTTTTCCCCTTACCTCTTGATTACATCAGCAGTAAAAGTTATTACATTTTGATGAATCTTTATGAAAGCAAGTGTTTTGCCCTTTAAAGTAACATGCACTAATGAATCCTGCACAAGACCAGCAACATTATTAAGAAAGTAAATGAAGTCAACGTTGCTGTTTTAAACCAGAAACAGGCCCTAAAGGAGTAGTTCACTTTTAAAAAAACCTTTGCTGATAATTTACTCACTCCCATGTCAACCAAGATATCCATGTCTTTCTTTCTTCAGTCAAAAAGATATTAAGGTTTTTGATGAAAACATTCCAGGATTTTCTCCATATAATGGACTTCAATGGAAATCAAACGGTTCAAGGTTCAAATGAGAGTTTCAGTGCAGCTTCAAAGGGCTTGAAACGAACACCAAACGATGAATAAGGGTTTTATCAAGCGAACGATCGGTCATTTAAAAAATAAAATAAAAAAGTTTAAGTTTTATAAAGCACAAATACTCGCCTTGCTCTGTTCTGTGATGAGCGTTCGTGACTCTCCTGTTCGAACTCGTTGAACAAATCTTTTTTTGAGTTATGACTTGAAGGGTCCTATAAGAATCTTGTTCATCGTCTGGTGTCGTTTAAACCCCTTTGCAGTTTGCACTGAAACTCATTTGGTCCTTGAACCGTTTGGTTCCCAGTAAAGTCCATTATATGGAGAAAATCCTGGAATGTTTTCATCAAAAACCTTAATTTATTTTCGACTGAAGAAAGAAAGACATGGACATCTTGGATGACATGGGGTGAGTAAATTATCAGCAAAAGTTTTTTTAAAAGTGAACTACTTTTTTAAATTGAATTCTCTGCTCCTATGGATATATTTTTTCGTAGATAAAGAAATGAGAGAGGGAGTGACTAAATGAATGAGTGAGTCAGAGAGAGGAAGAAAGAAAGTAACCCTGTCCCGGTGCTAACAGCTGTGTTGCAGCTGCCAGTGGCTCCTGCTGAGGGTGAGCCGCTCAATTCTCCAGGGTCAGATCTGTGGTATGGCGGTATCCGTGGCAACGGGCTTTGGGCCTGTGCGGCAGGAACAATCCTGCCTCTGCAGAGCCGAGCGCTGGGCGCTGAGCTCAACACACCGGAATGTTCTTCACCAAAGAGGGAAAAAGAAGCAGAGGAAGAGGGTAGGGATGGAAACAGACATGAGGTAAAGAGAGAAATGAGTCAAATGAGGGGTTGAGAAAAATCAGTGACCCTGTAGGAAAGTTACAAATATTCCCCAAAAAATACATGTCTCAAATGACAACAATAATTTTGGTTATCAATATAAGAAAATCGGAGAAAACCAAAGAATACACCACAATCCCAGACTTAGTACTGAAGGAAAATGAAAATTGTGCGTAAGACGTGAAGAGGGCGGAGCCAGGCTAGTTTTGGGTGCCTGAAATCCAGGTTTCAAAGTGCAAGTTTTTGAAAATGGTCTCCGTGTAAACAACAAAAACGTGAATCTCTGAAGACAATGACATCATACACATATATATTACGTGATTCAGTCTACCAGACTGATCTCATGAAATCGCGCATGTATGACACGCCAATTCGTATTTCCATTTTTGCCGTGCTATCAACACGATTTTTTGATGAAAACATTCCAGGATTTCCATCATCAACAATATAAACACGATAATCAATCATTTGCTGACTCGTGTGTGTGTGTACGTTCTGAACGATATCTGACTAAATCTGCTTTATTAGGGTTTTTTTTTCGCTCGCGCTGCTTGAGCATGCTTTTAATAATGCTTTTATATATATTTTTTTTGTTTACACATAGGCCTACTGTTTAATGTTTTCAACTAAAAGAAAACCTAAATTACTATTGTAAGCTTGTTGTGTATTGCCTAATTGTAAGCTTGTCCAGAAATGGTGACAAAAACGAAAAAAAAAAAAGTCTTTTTCGTTAAACATAATTTAAATAAACGAATATTAGATTTTTATGAGCCCGATATTCGAAATGCAATATTTTTGAAAAATGCCCATCCCTACTCTCTAATTTCTGGAATATATATTTTTGAGAAATAAGGAGAAAATAACCTGCAGGAGAAGAAAGACGACAGGAAGTAGGCTAAAACTTAAAAGTAACTGAGACATGAAGGGGTCAAACATTGGAAGTTTGGCTGAAAAAGTGGTGTGGTCTGAGAAAGAGAAAGGAGAAATAGAGAAATATGATCTCTGCCAAACAGAACAGTGGTTGTCAAGTTAACAGGTCTTTCACTGTCCCCTAAAGCAAGGCGGATGGAGTCGGTCTTATCTCCTGGCTCCAGCTCCGGCCCACAGCAGTCTGGCCCATAGAGCTTCCCTCAGCCTGAAAACATCGTTTTAAATCCAAAGCTTCATTAAGAAAAATCATCCTGCAGCATCCACAATGATATTAAATATATTAAACAGGTATCCAAAAACCTGCCATGCTCATTTCAACAAACGATGAATATAGTGAATTCATTCATCACTAAACAGTTTTCAACATAAAAATCCTAAAATATACAGTTATTGGTATATATTGGATATCATGGCCATTTATTTGTTACATAAAGATTATATTCACCGTCATCTAACACTCACTTAAAAATAGATTTTTGAAACTGATAATTTACTGTAATAATACTGTTTAATGTAATCTTTAGCAAATTTCGAAAGGAATATTTATGTTTCATACTGTTGTGATACTTAAAATGAATGAGTTTAGGATTTTATTTTGGTAACACTTCAGGGTCCAATTCTCACTATTAACTAGTTGCTTATTAGCATGCATATTACTAGGACATTGGCTCTTTATTAGTACTTATAAAGCACATATTAATACCTTATTCCGAAAGACCTCATTCTTCATCCCTTGATCCTAAACTTAACAACTATCTCACTAACTATTAATACGCAGTAATTAGATGTTTATTGAGGCGAATCAATTGAACAAATCTTTTTCGTCAATTCGTTCGTTTCAATTGTTGAATGAACCAAATCACGAACAGGAGAGTCACGAACGTGCATCACAGAACAGAGCAAGGCGAGCATTTGAGCTTATAAAACTTAAACTTTGTCATTTATTTATTAAATGAGCGATCGTTTCGCTTGATAAGACCCTTATTCATCGTCTTGAATCGTTTAAAGCCCTTTGCACAGTTTGCACTGAAACTCTCATTTGGACCTTGAACCGTTTGGTTCCCATTAAAGTCCATTATATGGAGAAAAATCCTGGAATTTTTTCATCAAAACCTTAATTTCTTTTCGAACTGAAGAAAGAATGACACGGACATCTTGGACCTTAATATAAAGTATTAAGTGTGACTGATGATCAGCATTGGAAATAATTATTTCCATCAGAAGTTGCAGTAAAATATTTATCGTCTACAACTTTAAAAAACATGTAGGCCTATATAAAAAAAAATGATAGTAGCCTATATGGTATGACATCCCCTGCAGTGTTATAATAACCATTTAAAAGAGCATTACAATGTGTAGTTATACCAGGTTCACAGCATTAAAAAGTTTCTCCTGAAATCACAGCGTCTCACATCATCTTGCAGTTATGAAACAGCCATTGTCCTCTGTTAAACACAGTTTATTTTTGAAGTCACACATTATAGCTGAATTTATAAATCTGCCACCCACAGTCCTTCTGGCCGGCCCTCAGCGACCAGCTGCCTCCTGCTTGGCATTGTCTATATATTTCATACTCAAGATTGCATTTACACGATGAGCCGACAAAGTGTTGATGAACTAAGGAGAGAGATGCGCATTATCACCCTATAAGCTGGGTCGAGATCAGATTGACAGCAGAAGTCTGTGTATTAATATTCATTTGAGCGCTAATGGAAGTTCTTTCGATTTTGTAAACATGTGAGTTTAACGTGCATTGTTAATCATTCGGTCAGTCACTCGACATGAATAATAATGATTAGTGTTCATGGGACAAAACAAGCTACATTTACACTTAAACAACCCTTTCCTGTGCGTTTTCTGTCAGAGCGATGACTGAATGATGTACAGAATGATGTGCGTTTGGGGGTGCAGCGAGAGTTTCCATGGCAACAGGATTCCTGTGAAAAGGTCAATGTGGAAGGCAGACTTGGAAAAGCACAAGAGGATTATTGGGGATTTAGCGGCGACTAAAATCATTTTTTTATTCTCTTTTTATGTATTTTTCTGTCCTCTCTGAATGACGATAAAAACACTGGATATGAATAGTGCAATTATATTGCTCAAAAAAACGTCTCGCTCTCCTTTTTTATGATTTCGTGCCTTGGTCCTTTGAAGTGAAATTGAAAAGAGAAAGAGTGGTGGACGGCGGTGGTGCTCGGCTTTGTGCTTGGAGCTGATACGCACTCTTCTGCCCCCTCAATCACTTCTTCTCTCTCTCTCTCTCTCTCTCTCTCTCCTTCCTCCTCCCCCTTCCTTTTCCACTCACTTTAATTAAGTCAGCCTCCCTGGCATGGCTGCCAAAGATAATTGGAGTGGGTTTTGGATGCCATTTACTCGAAATGTCGCCTGTTTCCTTCTTTTTTTTTTTTAAATTCCTCGTCCCTGCCACGTTCACTAATTTTCTCCCTCTCTTCTTGTCGTTTATGAGATAGGGATTAACCTGAGGTGTACGGCGTGCAGGTGTGCTTCACAGACGGAAGACAATTTATTAGCCAACTTTGTGGGTGATGATTCGTTTTCTTTAACTTGCTTTTAGAATTAGTTCTTACTATTTTTGGACCGCTTGGAGGAACTTTTATGATGGGCTGTATTGTAATCTCATGCAATTAGTCATGCAACTAGTCATCCCCTTTACATAAGTTAAAATAATTAAATTATTAAATACTAAAATATTTTAATAATTTAAGTAAAATATTCAAATTATTAAAATAAGTTTTTCAAAGACTACATTAAAATTGATTTATTTTTTACTCAACAATGTGAGTGTGTTGGTCATATGGTTCTTTGTAGATTGTAGGTTCTTCATCACAGTATGAGAATATGACAGTATAAAGTATTTGTTGCATACCAGCTTTTTAAAAGAACCACACAAATTAGAACTGAATTCAAAACACCAAAATTGAACATTCCAGGATTTTCTCCATATAATGGACTTCAATGGGAACCAAACAGTTCAAGGTCCAAATGAGAGTTTTAGTGCAGCTTCAAAGGGCTTTAAACGACACCAGACGATGAATAAGGGTCTTATCAAGCGAAACGATCGGTCATTTAAAAAAAAAAAAAAAAAAAAAAGTTTACGTTTTATAAGCACAAATGCTCGCCTTGCTCTGTTCTGTGATGAGCGTTCGTGACTCTCCTATTCAAATGCGTTCATCAAAATGAACAAATTTTTTCGAGTCATGACTCCGAAGGGTCCTAGAAAAGACCCTTATTCATTGTTTGGTGTCGTTTAAAAACCCTTTGAAGCTGCATTGAAACTCTCATTTGGACCTTGAACCATTTGGTTCCCATTGAAGTCCATTATATGTAGAAAATCCTGGAATGTTTTCATCAAAAACCTTAATATCTTTTTGACCGAAGAAAGAAAGACATGGATTCTTGGATGACATGGGGGTGAGTCAATTATCAGCAAAGTTTTTTTTAAAAGTGAACTACTCCTTTATACGTGTAATCACAGTGTAACAAAGACACCTTAAAATATATATATATATTTTTTTTTTGTTCTCATGTTACAGGTTTATTTTTTATTTTATTTCATTTTTTTACATGGCACTAAGACATTTTATAATTCATATAATAAAACACTTTCCAATATCATCCATGTCAAGTTAAGAAATTTTCGATTTTTTATTTTAATGTGGTACTAAAACACTTAACATCAGTTAATGATAATTAACCCATTTTGGAAATGTTGCTCTTGTTGTGTAATCGATTGTCAGTCTTTTGTTTTATCATTCCTACTATAAGGAATTATTGTTCTCTTTCAGAGAGATGATTTGCTTTTCTCAAGCTACAGAATACAAATTTAGGACAGCTCACTTTGCTGCCAATTTGTCAGGTTAATCCTTAGTTTTGTAGCCAGTTCTCAGATTTATTGCGTGTGATGAACTTTCATGTTTTATTGACGACATCTGTTGTTTCGCAAGCCAGGTCTGGTGTTATGATGAAGTGCTGTTATGTAATCAGGTGGTGTAAAACTTTATACAGTACCACCCATTATAGTGTGTCTGCTCATGCCGATCTCCTGAGGCGTCAGCGTGTCACAGTTTTGGAGGTAGCGTGTGTGTTCTGGTCACAGTGTGTGGTGGCTGCAGCAGGAGTCAGTGAGTGAGGCCTCCTATCAATCATGCTGGGCTGCTGAAAAGGGCTGCGCTGGGCCGGGCCACCCATTCAGCCGGCCACGGCAGGGGATCCGATATCCCCCCAGCCCTAATGTACTCCAGATGGCCGGGGCAGAGCTATGGGGCCGGCCAGGGTCTCTCTGCACACCTCCAGAAAGACTGAGCGAGAGCGTAGAGCGATCTGTCTGCATAGCAGCGGTGTGTGTATGTTAGAGAGGAGACGTCCTGACTGTGGGGTTCCTCTGGAGAGCGTTTGCTGGACTTGCGGTGTGTACGCACACACACATTCTCTCGCTACGTGTCATACAAAACACCTTCATGAGCCTCATGTAGAAGTGTAGAAGGGGTTTGAAGGGAGTCAACATCCACAGGGGTTGCTCCAGAGGGGCGGATTTTGTGGTATATAAACACAGAGGTTGCTGTAAACTGTAATAATCTGGCATTTAAAATGGATTTTTCAAAATTAGGGATGCAACAATATTACAATTCTGCTCTAATAATGAATTTTAATATTATATAAAAATATATAATAAAATTAAAAATCAGGTAAAAAAGAGTTGGTCAATGTAAGTCATGATTGAGGGAGAGAAGAGAGAGATCTATCTATCTATCCATCTATCCATCCATCCATCCATCCTCTTTTTTACTGTTTTGTCTAAAAAAATATGTAAATAAAATTCCACAATACAATAAAATCAATCATTTTCAATGCTACAATTGAATTTAGGCAAGTTTCTTCTTTGTTAAGAAGTACTGTTGAGAAGTCCCAAGAGTAATCGAAATGTTAAAACCGAGGAAATTAACATGAACAAGTATAAATATCCAATATCAGCTGACAATCAATATGGTACTAATATACAGTATCACAAATCCCCCAAAAAATGCTTTTTTGACTGATCTTAATGTGCGATCACATTAGCGAAATTTGGTGGTGAATTAAGGTATTGTCCATTTTCAATGCCACTGTAAAAAAATATGTTTATGATTTGTAATCAAATCAACTTAAATAATTTATGTGGTTCAGATAACATAATATTTTGAGTTTCTGATAATTAAATCTATCTCCTTTCCATTTCAATGAACTTAGATTTTTAAGGCAACTAGTTTACTTTATTTTTTAAGTTAAACCAACAGTATTTTTTTACAGTGTAGCGATTTATGAAGCACTGCTCACTTAAACACTGTTTTTGTGAGCGAATCAAATTCATGTGAACAACTTGAACATGTGTAGGGGAACTTTTTCACCCTCGCAAGAAACATCAGATCGCATGGATTCCAATTGAAATTACTGTATTTTGCTAGTAATATTTAGCAGAGCAACAATGCATGTGAATTATTTAATATATCTAAATTTACACAGCAAAGGATGCAAATATGAATTAGATATAAATGGGAGAAAGTTTTAAAGAGTCCTCATGCACCCATTCTGCAGTGTGGATTTAAAAATGGCTGAGATGTTGCTGAATTATTATACTCGTGTGAAATAATGAAGTGTTATACTCATATAAACTGAAATCATAATGAAAAATCGGGGTGGGGAATTCAGCAAACTTTATGAAGGATGCTTCTAATTTTAAGGGGAAGTTTCTTGCAGAGGTTCCATGTGGGTCTAGTCATGGCATACCAGCCCGATGATTTAGATAATGGCCCCTTTAGGTGGAAGAACGTGTACCATTTTAGTAAAATAAACAGTCAGAAATTGGACTGAGGGTTATTTGAAATGTTATAGATACACCGAGGAATGTGTCTGTCTCCCGAGGCGCACATGGAAGCTTTCACGGTAACACTATATCTGATGGAAGCCATCGGTCTGCCACAGTTGTTGATGCACCTGCGGGTTCGAAACTTGGCTCAGACCTGGAGATGGCCAGTGAGAGACTTTCCACTCATTTTATCCCTGAATATTATCGGTGTCTCTCTCTCTTGTTCATTCTTTCATTTCTCCGCACCCCCTACATCTCATCTTCTCGCCCTCTATGAGTGTATTTTGTCTTGCTCTCTCTTTCTCTCACTCTTCTCATCTCCCCGCATCCTTCCCCCCCACGCATGATCTCTCTCCCTGTGGCATTGCAGAGGAAATTTAATATTGGATTGTTTGGAGTTTCCAAGGATTCCATTCGGCGTAGCTCCGGGCACTACGCAAAGACAAACATCAGCTGTTGGGGCCAAGAGCAGCAAACATCGCCTCATTATCCCACCATGCTCATTTTTGCTCCACTGGTCTTGTCTCTTGCTCTTTTCTAAGTGAATCTTTCTCCCTGTTCAACTTGCTCTAATGACTTTTCGTTCCCGTCAAACTCAGAAAGTGTTGAACATCGTATAATGAGATTCTTTGAAAATGTTGACAGTTTATAAAACATTCTAGAACTCGCTTTGGTTTGATTCTAAACACTCCATGGGCACCTTGCTCTCCCTGTGTTCCAGATCCTCTTGTGGCAGAGTTCTTTTTTTTAAAGGAAAGATTGTAGGACATGAAATACAGACAGACAGATGGATAAATGAGTGGACATATAGATGGAAAGGCATATAGATGTGTAGAGTAATAGACAATACACATATGGATACCAGACGCATATATAGATGAAAAGACTAATTTATAGATAGACTTAAAGGCACACAGATGGATGGATGGTTGGATGGATGGATGGATGGATGGATGGATGGATGGATGGATGGATGGATGGATAGACAGACAGACAGACAGGCCAATGGCTGGATGGATGGATGGATAGATCGAATTGATAGAAATATCGATAATGGATGGATCCGATTGATGGATGGATAGACAGCCAAATACACAGAGAAGATAGACAGGTGGACTAATAGATAGATAGATAGATAGATAGATAGATAGATAGATAGATGGATGGATGGATGGATGGATGGATGGATGGATGGATGGATGGATGGATGGATGGATGGATGGATGGATGGATGGATGGATGGATGGATGGATGGATGGATGGTTGGATGGTTGGTTGGATGGATAGACGTCGGATAGATATGATCGGTAGATACGTCAATAGATAGATAGATAGATAGATAGATAGATAGATAGATAGATAGATAGATAGATAGATAGATAGATAGATAGATAGATACAGATAGATAGATAGATAGATAGATAGATAGATAGATAGATAGATAGATAGATAGATAGATAGATAGATAGATAGATAGATAGATAGATAGATAGATAGATAGATAGACCTATCTCTTTCTCTCCCTAAATTATGACTTAAATTGACCCACTTTCTTCAACCTCTCTCTGCCAAGTAAAACATCTTGTCATTGGGTTACCATTACCTCAGTGGATTGTCTTTACCTCAGACTAGATTTAAACAGCTGCATTTCACTCACTTATCTCCACGTATACGTATAAGATACGGTGAAATTTCATAGAAGCTGATAGATTATGACTCTAACCATTTAGCCATATATCTCATCAGTGTCCAGCATGCACTGATCATCTGACCCTCGAGGCTGGTCTGAACATACGTGCCTGCAGAGTCTCCTTGCAGCGCTCTTCTGAAACTTAAACTCTTCATTAGGAATCTGCTGACAATCAGAGCAGTCAGAGAGTGTGTGTGATAATCCCCCCTCTCGTTAACCCCCCGTGGGTCTCTCTGTGAGCGCACACACACACACGCGCTCCTGAGGTTTGCTCTTTTTTTAGGGAAGGAATGGAAGTGGTTTGAATCCTCTGCATGCTGATCACCCTTGCCCTAATCCTACTTCCACATTCCTGGCAAGGCCTTCTCATGCTCCATGTCTCTCTCATAGCACAGCACATAGCACATTATTTATTATCCTCAATGCTGTTACAGTATATACATATTTCGTGAGCTTAGAATTATAAGGTTCTATCCCCACTTTTGGTCGAAATTGAGTTTATGACATAATCTGATCCATTAGGTGTTTATTAATGCCTGTGTGGTGTTATTTTTGTAAAAAAAAAGATTAATAGATAAAGCTGTAATAGAAGATTATACTACATAACAGTTTTGCCAGGTGGGATGTAAAAACTTTAATGCTCAATATCTCAGAACTACCCTAAACGGAAATAGAACCTTATAATTCTAAGCTCACGATTTATTGCTGTCAACTTTTTGGATGCCATTTTTTATTATATAGTATTTTTGATTAATTAAAAGTAAAGTAAAGATTCAAAAGCTTTCCATTTGATTCCAATTCATTGTAATTTCGATTCAGATTTGTTTGACACACTTATATATGTTAAAGGCCCACTGAAGTGCACTGAAGCGTGCAGCTTTGTATGATACGTTGACGTAGTTTCCACTGAAACAGGAAGCTAAGGTGGGACATATTGGATGGCTCCTCCCCCTTTTTAAATAGCCAATAGCATTTAGTTTATGTCACAGACTGCAAATCATGCTTGACAGCACCATGGAAGTGAATCCGAGCGCTGATGATACGTTGGATTCAATTGCAGAGGTGTGAATACATTTTAGCCATTTCATTCTTAACCAATGTACAGTTGTAAAACTCAAGTTTGAGCAACCAAACAAACATCTCCAACTCATATTGCTCTGTGACGTGTCAACGCAGGTCGCTTTGGCCAAGTGGTATTTATAGTATTGGGGCTGCATGACGCTTTAGATTCTTGAGAGCATTTGATTGGACAGAAGATGTGATGAGATAAAGTCTGCGGTGATGTCAAAAATCTGTTTTATTGATCAAAATCTATTTCAGCGAAAGTGAAGGACTGTAAGTTTTGAATGCTTACATCTTCTAAATTTGAATTTTGGCATTGTTCTGGAACACACTAGCTTATTCATAACCTTAAAGGGTTAGTTCACCCAAAAATGAAAATTAAGTCATTAATTACTCACCCCCATGCTGTACCAACCCCGTAAGATCTTCGTTCGTCTTCGGAACACAAATAAAGATTTGTGTTTGAAACTTGACGGCCTAGAAAGTCATTGAAGAAAATGCTTAAATATTCCTGTGACAACAGTGGCTCAACTATAAGTTTATCAAGCGACAATAATACTTTTTGTACCAAAAACAAACAAAAATAACGACTTTATTCAACTATTCATTTTACTTCCTTCTGGGCCTGAGACACAGAGTTCAAGAGATTTTGCACAAAAAGTACTCTCGTCGCTCTGATAAACTTATACTTGAGCCACTGTCATCACATGGAATATTTAAACATTTTCTTCAATGACTTTCTGGGCCGTCAAGTTTCGATCCTTTAAGAGCCTATGTAGCAGTGATCCACCTCTCAAATTTAATCAAAAATATCTTCATTTGTGTTCCGAAGACGAACGAAGGTCTTATGGGGTTGGTACAGCATGGGGGTGAGTAATTAATGACTTAATTTTCATTTTTGGGTCAACTAACCCTTTAAAGCTAATATATTCATACTAAAAGCTAAAAAAATCTTAAATTTTGATTTCAGGGGGCCTTAAAAGAAATTATATGTTGGCTTTGGCTATTGGCTTTGTCTAAGGAACCTTCTGAAATGGATGGTAAAAATATAGTTTTTTTCATATTTATAAACTTTTATGCTCAATGGCTAAAACAAGCCTGTTTCCATGGCATATCAAGTCAAGTCACGTTTATAATGCTTTTTGCAATGCTGTATCAAATCAGCTTCACAGAAAGAATAATACAACAAGTTTGTTTCTTGAAGAAAATTGCATCATCGTCCACTTGAAGTAAGGCAGTCAGTAATATTGTTGAATATTAAATGTCCCCAAATAAGCAAGCCAAAAGCCAAGGCAACAGTGGCAAGGAAACAAAACTTGGCAAAAACACCTTGGGAGAAACCAGACTCAGTGGGGGGGCCATTCTTCCAGTAACAGCAACTGAGTGGAAATTGACGGACGACGTGTTAAAACAGGTTAAAAACAGGCATAAGTGGCCAACGTTTCCATCGGTCAAAGAATCACTCAGCAAGCGTCCACTGAAATGACTTCTGCAGAATAATGTATTAGCGCAGACTGCTTTCTGATCTCTCAACACATTTATCACAGATGGGTTCTCTGGTTTTTGCCGCATCTACCCAAAGTCTCACCAAGCAACAGAGCTGGATGCCTCGTGGTAAGATTAGGAGGTATCCATTTAAACAGCCCTGCAGATTGGGAAAGCAAGATAACGCACACACTGTCCCCTTACCCGTATCTCTTGTCTCAACATGAGTGCGACCAAACCGATTTGACAGCAAGCTCTTGAAGATTACCTTCACTCTCTATGAGCTCAGGTGTTCCAATTTCTGCGGAATTCCAGCCTTCAGTATTCCAATTTCTATCAGCGCAGTGAGGAACTGTAACCACGGCGTGTCATCGGCAGGAACAACCGCTCACTCTTGTGTGCGCTAAAGCCATCAAGATGCGATTGTGTTCAATGCCGTTGCAACACGGTTACAGAATTATACACACTCCCACACAAGGCACATAAAAGTTAGAATGATCTAAGAGCACTTTAAATAAAGCTTTTGGTCAATTTTCTAAAGATTGCCATGTTGTCACATTTAATGGATGGTGTCAAGCTGCTTTGAATTCTTTTCAAAAGAGTGCTATTAGCTTTTGGCCCTCTAGCTCGTCATACAGTAAAACTGGTCTACGTGTTGTACGTGTACACCTCTCCTTTGTCTTAACCGTCAGCCAGGAAGTGTATTGAAAATAAGCCAAAGGATATCCTGTGTGGTTCCATACAGTAAATCATCATTTCGGGTCACAGCTAATGCCAGCTAGTTTCCATTATACACTCTTAGAAAAAAGGGTTCATTGGGGTTCTATATATGAAGCATAGGGTTCTTTACTCAACTCCAAAGAACCTTTTATGCTAAAAAAGGTTCTATAATGACTAGAAAGAACCCTTTTGGCACAAATGTTCTTTATAGGCTATTATTCATTCATATATGACATTATTCTGCAACATTTTAAAGTTGTAATTAAATTGTTATTTATTAAACTGTTGTAGTAGCTTAATATCACATTTTAATCATGCTGATTTTTGGAGCAGAACAACTGAAAATGGCGTATTCGTGTGATATTGATTAACTACATAAAATTCTATAAATATATACATTTTTTAACCCCCATATCTTGAATTTTGTGATCATTCACATGCATTCATAAATACATTTTAGGGTCTTGATGTTTGTCAATAATATTAAATATTTAATCCGGTAAGGACAAAACAAGTGATGATGAATGAACTCAATAGGTTAGCCATAAAGAACCTTTTTCCTTGTTACAAAGCCAGGGTTAAAAAAGGGTTCTAGAACCTTTTAGGGTTCTAAATACATAGCGCTGATAGAACCTTTTAAGGTTCTATATAGAATTGAGTGTATTGTCCATCTAAACTCTTGAAAGTTACACAAAAAGTCATGCCTATTAATAAATCTGGAATTGAAAATGCTATTGTGATAGTGTAAACCTTGTAGTTTCCATTCTTTAAGTACTTGTCTATTGAGAAAATGCTAATTATAATAAAAGCTTTCAGCTATGCTAATGAGGTCATTTGCATGCGAACCATCAGGCCTCTGGGAATAGCAAAATTTCACCACACAGTAAGTTTCCGCAACACCCATTCCAGCGAAGACTTTAATCTAATTTTAAAAAGCAGGACACTTTGGAATTATTTCTAGATCTACCATATCCAAACAATCATTACCATAAATACAAAAGCAAGTGAAATTGCAGATAGATCGAATGAATGGTGAATGAAGATTCTCAGACACAAAGGGTGTGTTCTAAATCACATACACACAATCACAGAATGCAAATTTTTCGGAGAATTTCTCTGCATAACCTTTTACGTTTATCAAAATTGTCGGGTGTACAAGTGTGGAATACTGTATTCTGTAATGCAAAGTGCTGGATTTGACTTTCCATTTCATTAGAAAAATGAACTACATTAAATTTTTGTTTTTGTTTCATACATTATATTTCAATGGACAACAATCTTTCTCATAATAGGAAAGCCAAACAGGTTTGTAACTGATGATCATGATTTTCATTTTTTGGTGAACTGTTTTAAACCAAATGGAAAGCTATAATTTGAACATGTATGAGACACACGCAGACTGAGATTTGAGCTCATGAATATCAGAGATTAATCCTCCACCTGTGGTTCTTACAGGTTAATGAGCAGTGCTGGGACGCTGAGTCTCCCAAGCTGTTTTACGCCGTTGTGTGTGTGTGTGTTTGTATGCAGTAGCAGCGTGTTGCCTAAAGGTGTATAGCCCTGGGGTGTATGTTTGTATGTTGTAAATTCGTGTGTGTGTGTTCGGCCTGAGAACCTGGTCCGCAGTTTTCCGTCCCCACGCTGGGGTTCTGCTCCGACACACTGCCCTTCAGTAATCAAACCCCATATCTCCGTCCTTTTTCTTTCCCAGCGCACACTTGCACGCACCCTGAACGCATTGCAAATCATCCCATGGAAGGACCTCTAATGTAGCAAATGTATTCAGGTGGGCCGGTTTTATATATTCCCTTTGGAGAAGCCCTGACTCAGGACATTAAGATTCATGATATTTGGGCATTTGTGACACACGCTGCACTGTTTAAAATTATTCATTGCATTCCCTGCAGCATCTGTGAATGACAAACTTCCACACAGGATACATAGAAAAAGAGGCAGGAAAATCACAATCAGATACACTTTTGGCACCGGCACACGCTTGCTTTGAAGATCAACAATTCCTCAGGTTAGGCACAGAGGACAGTGCTGGAGTTTACAATGAAGTCTTTAGCTATTGATTCATACGAATCATTTATTTTACAGCTGTAGTGCCATTTTTTATGGGTAAATACTTTATATACCAGATTAAAATGCAGAAAGACGATTGTTTCAGAATACTAGCGTTCAAAATTTGGGGTCTGTTCAACATGGATGCATAAAAGGGTTAGTTCACCCAAAAATTTAAATTCTGTCAGTATTTACTCACCCTCATGTTTTTCCAACCCCGTAAGACCTTTGTTCAACTTCGGAACACAAATTAAGATATTTTTGATGAAATCTGAAGCTGGATCACTCCTCCATACTAGTCTATAGGCTTCTTGAGGGATTGAAACTTGCCAGCCTCTGAAAAGTTATTAAAGACATTGTTTAAATAGTCCAAGTGACTACAGTGGCTCAATCTTAACTTTATCAAATGATGAGAATACTCTTTGTGCGCAAAAACAAACATAAATAACAACTTTATTTCAACTATTCATTTCCTTCTCTTTGGGCCTCTAGTCAGTTTATGAGTTTAACAGCGCATGATCTGTTGTTGTACGTCACATGGATCACACACATGACCAGCGTCGGCCAATAGTGAGCCTACGTTCGACGTAGCTCTACGTGATTATGCTAGTTTAACTGACTAGAGGCCCTAAGAGAAGGAAATGAATAGTTGAAATAAAGTTGTGCATCACATGCATCACACACATGACCAGCGTCGGCCAATAGTGAGCCTACGTTTGACGTAGCTCTACGCGATTACGCTAGTTTAACTGACTAGAGACCCTAAGAGAAGGAAATGAATAGTTGAAATAATGTCGTTATTTTTGATTGTTTTTTTTTTGCGCACAAAAAGTTTTCTCATCGCTTGATAAACTTGGACTATTTTAACAATGTCTTTAATAACTTTTCGAGGCTGGCAAGTTTCAATCCCTCAAGCCTATGGACTGGTATGGAGGAGTGATCCAGCTCTCAGATTTCATCAAAATTATCTTAATTTGTGTTAAGTCTTACGGGGTTGGAACAACATGAGGGTGAGTAATACTGACAGAATTTTCATTTTTGGGTGAACTATACCTTTAAATAGAACAAAATTGACAGTAAAGACATTTATAATGTTACAAATGGTTTTTATTTCAACTAAAAGCTGTTCTTTTGACCTATCTTTTCATCATATAATCCTAAAAAAGTATTATGGTTTTCAAAAATTTCAAGTAGCACTCAAGTAACTCTTTTCAACATTGATTAGATGTTTCTTGAGCATCAAATCAACATATCAGAAGGATCATGTGACACTGGAGACTGAAGCATTGGCTGTTTGAAAATGTAGCTTTGCCATTACAGTATGAATCGCATTTTAAATTGTAATATTTCACATTCCAGTATTCACTGTATTTTTGATCAAATAATTTCAATCTTTGAGTCACAGAGTCTTCTTTTTAAAAAAACATTAAAACACACCAACCCTCAAACTTCTTAACTATATTATATGCTAGTCAGTATGTATTACACATGTTTTTTAGAGTGAAATTAGATACCAATTTGTGAATCTGACTAAAAAATTATGAATATGACATGAAATATTAACTACAGATAAAGGTTAGTTTTGACAAAAGACAAAAACTAGTGTACTGAGTCCATGTATAAATGCTTTGTGGCACCAGTAACACAGAAAACACTTCACCTATAGTATAAATGAAACGATCTATGTAGTTGTTTTCAAAACGGCGTCCAGTGGCGTGCCACGTTTGAAGTGTCTCAAGAGAAAGTGAAGGTCTGTTGTTTCTTCAGTCTGCCAGCTTGCCTGGTAAACAGATATATAAAACACCCTCTTCCCAGATGTGAGGGCTAGCTGTGAGACGCAAGGGGAGACTATGCGGATGATGATGAATGGGATCTATAAACCACGAACTACTTCCTCCTGTACTTCAGAGCTCACCTGTTTCTGCTTAACGTGGAAAAAAAAAACTGCTGCTCTTTCTCTGCACCGGCTCACACTCTGAGTCCTCCGTGGCCCGTCCACAAAGGATGTTTCCAACTAAGAGGAAGTCACACATCTTTGATCCTTCTGCATTGTGCACAAGGATGCGTGTCCCGGACGAGAGATTCAATACATAGTCATCCCTCTCCATTTGTTTGTAGCTGATAGCAAGAGTAGTTGCAGATGTTTGGCCAGATGCCACAACACAATTGTAAATGCACATTTAAAGCTGGAGTTTTTTAATAAACACAAACTGTGTTAAGCACAAGTTAAGTAATCAATTATTAATGTTACTATAAACATACCGTAATGTTGAAGTCTTAGGGATTTAAAGATCTAAGCGCACTTAGGGCATGTCCGAATCCACTTTTGCTGTTTAACGACAGGAAAAATGCTCAGTTCTCCCAATTCTACGGTGGCCCTTTTTAACACTTAAAAAGCAAACTCAAGTTCACAACAAAATGAAATTAAGCCACAGCACAACTAAATAAATCCACAGCACAACGAAATTGAGCCACAACACAATGGAAAATGTACAACACAGCGAAATAAAGCCGCAACACAACGGAAATGCTACCGACCACTAGAGGGCTCTCGGAGCGTGTTAAAGTTCAGTCGACATTATTAATTTAAAATCACTTACGTGCATTATAGCTTCGACGCGCTTCAAAATCGCATGATCCCTAAAGGGAACTGCATGCACAGTACAGAATTTGTGTTTTATTTTTTTTTTTTTGGTGAATTTATGCCAATACCTTCCTGTAATTCTGCAATTCACCAAATAGTTTTTCTTTTTCAAATTATATTATAATAAATTCTACGATTTAACCACTTGGTGGAATTGCCAGACATTCCCTTAGGGATAATGCGCTGTGGTAGCACGTCAAATCATTCTCAAATATAAATACGCAGCTATAATTCATGTAGGTGATTTTGAAGTTGGGCCTATATTTTATGTTGATAAACAATGGTTAAACACTGTTAAACTAATCGTTGTATTGGTATATTAATTAAGACTACCGACTATAGAGCAATGGCAAAGAAAACTAACTTTACCGCACTCCGAGAGCCCTCTAGTGGTCGGGAGCATTTCCGTTGTGTAGTGAATTTCTGTTTGCTTTTTAAATTTCGTTGTGTTACCACATTCAGGCTAACGTACTATTCTCTTAATGAGCAATAAACCATGTAGAGTCTCAACTCCCATTCCCTTTAAAAGCCAGTTGTGCTTCTGCTATGGCGTATTCGCTATATACATGGCGAAATTTGCAAGCAGAAAAACGTAACGCTTTAGCGAGGGAACTAATCTGCTTGTGGATGAGGTTAAAGCGCGTGAGCATACCATTTATGGGACAAGGTCTACACGTCGTTGGCCCTCCTTTATGTGCATATTACTAACACGCTCTTTAAATAAACAAAAATAATAATAATAAATAAATAGACCGGGTTTCAGTTGGTCAATGATGCAGTCTATTTCAGTTGCCAGAACACACCTTGTTTTCAGACCAGCGTGCAGTGGTCGCAAATGCATTTGCTATTTAAAAAACGTGGCGCAGAACGTAAAAATGATAACTGCGTCAGGCTGAAACTAGCAAAAAACACTTGCATTGCACCTGGCGCCACATTGCATCAGGTGTGCATACATAGGGCCCTTAAACTCAGCTAAATGCTAACACTTCTGACACAAAGAGTTTGTGACAGTGACATGATCATTTCCCAATACTGCTGTGATTTCTTCATTTCAGTATATTGGCTACTTTCAGTTCACAAATTAGCATGCAGGCTTTGTCATTACTAAACATCCTCTCCGACATTGTTCTATTAACCTCGTCAGTAGCAGCTTTCCGTCAGGTGGCTGTGTTAATTATCGACTGATCAAACAGTCAAACGATTGTGGGTGAGGGGTCTGGTGAAACAGTATCGATGAGAAGAGAGCTAACATTCGAACTCTCCATTTTTCCCAGACACACACCAGACATGTTCAATACATCCCCACTTTTCTTTCCATTTCCCCAGCCTTTAAATGCTGCCAGCTGTAATTATGAGTTCAAATCAGGAAGTTACAGGCTGCTGCATTGTATGACTTACAATTGCACATTTCCCATGAAACACTGTAATTTAAAAACTTCCTACTATTTATGGCAATCATTTTTTTCTTAATTAAGAATATTGTTTTTTAAAAGCTCATTTTATTTAGTCTTTTTAGCTTTATCTTTTTTTGTAGTTTTAGTGCTTTTCATGCACTCATGAATATGTCATTCAAAAATAAAATTCATAATTTTAAGTTATTTTTTGTTAGGTATAAACTCGATTTATATTATAATTTTATAGAAATAGTATAGTTATAGTAATTTACTCTATGTTCTCTTCAAATTGGTGTCACTGCATTTCAACCAAGGCTTTAACAACCTTTAATGTATTATTTAATGGGAAAACACTCTTAATGAATTCGTTAATACCCAAGAGAATACCCCTAAAATATGTATTGGTCTTTTAATGGTCTTAACCATTTTAATCACAAATCACTGGTCAAGAAATTAGCAAGAATTGCATAAAAACTGTATAAAGGAATAGCCTTGTCCTGCTTGCAGGCAGCTTTTTACAGGAAGGACAGTCATGTCTCCCAGTTTGTTTGAGTTTTATGTGAGACCTTGTGTTTCATTTGTGATTCACCCCTCCAAACACAACTTCCCAGAATCTGATAAAACTTCATTCTGTCTTTGATGTTTTTTCTGACACAGCAATGGCTTTTTAAGTAGTGCATTTGCTTACATTTTGCCTATTTTCTGACCAATAATTTTACTTTTAATAAGTACAATTTTAGTGTTTAGTGTTTTTTTTTTTGCTCAGAAGTGTATGCAACATCCCAAGGCGTCATATAGGTGACGCTTTTGACATTGCGTCTACATCCAACGCACATGGCACCCTTTAGCGTCAATATGAGACACAGATATATATGGGCCAGAAGGCACCTCCTCAGTGGTCTAACCCTAACACTACCCCAGACCTAAACCTACCCATAACCGAAGCTGTTATATTGACGCTAAAGGGTGCCATGTGCGTCGGATTTAGACACAATGTCAAAAGCGTCACCTATATGACGACCTAGGATGAGAATGCATTGACATAGGCTACAGTTGCTACCGTTCAAAAGTTGGGGGTCAGTAAGATTATTTTAAGAAGTTAATATTTATATTCCTCAACGATGATTGATCAAAAGTGACAGTTACGACATGGAGTTAAGATATGAAGACTAGTATGTTATGGCTGCTGAAAAATCGTAGCTGTTTTCAATATAAATTTTTTCCTATTTTCCCTTTTGGCCTGAAAAATGAAAAATGTGTCTAGAGTAACATCCTGATCTCTCATGCAATGTGTACTTATGTGTACTGCCTTACTACACAAGGCTAACAGTGGATGTCCTGAAGGATACGCAGTTGTTTAGGTGCATGATGGGAAGAATGTCCAACTGTATATCAATGAACAGATCAATGTGTTTGTATCGACTGATGGATTGAAATCAATACCTGGTATGTTAAGTCAGTAAGGAGTGATGATGTGTTTTAAAAGAGCAGGAGAGAAGGCTTAATCAGTGCACACCCTTCGCCCGCGGAGGCTTCGAAGGTTTCTTTGCTCATTATAAGGTATGCGTGTGTGTGTCCATGTCTGCAAACACAGGTTTGTGGATAGAGCTGTTACCTAGTGTACACGGTGTGTACGCATTATTATTATGATGCTGTGGTGGGTACCACCCCACTCCAGGGACCAAGACTTGAGAGGGCCCCTTAAAATACCGTGCAATAATTGGAATTGCTTTATCTTTAGTCTCATCAATTAATGTGCAATTTTCCATTTAATTACCAACTCGCTCACAAAATTTGCAATTAAAATGAGGCGAGATAACAGTGAAGATGCCTTTCGGCTGATAGCACTTGGAATGAGAACACAAGCGCGGTGTGTAATCAGTATACAAATCACACACACACAACGTTCTCAATTTGTATGATTTGGACGAGCTTCATAAAATATGCAACGCCAAGCTAGAATCTAATTTGTGCTTGGAAAATTCCTCACGTTTCCACGAAGTCCAACACGAAATGGTCTGAGTGCAGAGGTGCCTTGGTTTTTAAGATCATGATAACCCAAAACCCAGTGTGTGTATGTGTGTGTGTGTATGGGATCTCCTTAAAATAGCTGCTTGGTTTGCTTTGGCCCCTTCAACCCTTTTCCACATGCTCCTGCCAACCTGAAGATGAGCTGTGAGGGAAAAAATTATCTTTCCTGTTTTCCCGCACAAACTGTTGTCTGTCTGCTGTCTGAGGAAGGTTGTATCCTGTCTGCCATCTGACAGACTTGGCTTCTGTACTGTATTCTGCTCTATGTCTCCTTGATTTTCCCACAATCCCCTTGACAATCCTCTTGTTCTGCTGTCCACAGAATTATTTACGCATATGTGCTCATTTTAACATGATTCTGTCTCTTTAAGATTTCAAGCTGTTAAGATATAGACACAGCTAACAAGTTGTTCTCAAGAGAGAAAATGACTATTTCTAAAGCTCAGAAAGAACTTTTATAGGTCACGGTTTAAATGAGTGATTTATGTCTCGTGTAATTACCGAATGGAGCAGAGGTCCCACCCACATTAACTCGGCAGATGTGATTGTACTGTTCTTTCAGAGTAATTATATATGATTGCTTATGTATTTTAGTATTGTTAGCTTCTACATCTTACATCTGTGGGCTGCTACTAAAAGCCTGGAGCTCAATGGTGGACTGAAGACCGTGAGTTGGTGGGGTCAAACTGTCTGAAATTATCATTTTAATGATTCGGGTGTGATTTCATAAGTTACTGAAACAAAAATAGAACAAAAGACTTTAACACTGAATATACTTTTGTATGCTTCATGTGTTTGGATGGCACTAAATCTTATTTTGAATGCACAGACAGATGTGAAAAACAATAACATTTAAAGATGTTGATGGTAACAGACTCGGTAACTGTATTTACACTCACCTAAAGGATTATTAGGAACACATACTAATACTGTGTTTGACCCCCTTTCGCCTTCAGAACTGCCTTAATTCTACGTGGCATTGATTCAACAAGGTGCTGAAAGCATTCTTTAGAAATGTTGGCCCATATTGATAGGATATCATCTTGCAGTTGATGGAGATTTGTGGGATGCACATCCAGAGCACGAAGCTCCTGTTCCAACACATCCCAAAGATGCTCTAGTGGGTTGAGATCTGGTGACTGTGGGGGCCATTTTAGTACAGTGAACTCATTGACATGGGCTTTGTGACATGGTGCATTATCCTGCTGGAAGTAGCCATCAGAGGATGGGTATATGGTGGCCATTAAGGGATGGACATGGTCAGAAACAATGCTCAGGTAGGCTGAGGCATTTAAACAATGCCCAATTGGCACTAAGGGGCCTAAAGTGTGCCAAGAAACATCCCCCACTCCATTACACCACCACCACCAGCCTGCACAGTGGTAACAAGGCATGATGGATCCATGTTCTCATTCTGTTTACGCCAAATTCTGACTCTACCATCTGAATGTCTCAACAGAATTAGAGACTTATCAGACCAGGCAACAATTTTTCCAGTCTTCAACTGCTCAATTTTGGTGAGCTCTTGCAAATTGTAGCCTCTTTTTCCTATTTGTAGCGGAGATGAGGGTACCCGGTGGGGTCTGCTGTTGTAGCCCATCCGCCTCAAGGTTGTGTGTGTTGTGGCTTCACAAATGCTTTGCTGCATACCTCGGTTGTAACGAGTGGTTATTTCAGTCAAAGTTGCTCTTCTATCAGCTTGAATCAGTCGGCCCATTCTCCTCTGACCTCTCGCATCAACAAGGCATTTTCGCCCACAGGACTGCCGCATACTGGATGTTTTTCCCTTTTCACACCATTCTTTGTAAACCCTAGAAATGGTTGTGCGTGAAAATTCCAGTAACTGAGCAGATTGTGAAATACTCAGACCGGCCCATCTGGCACCAACAACCATGCCACGCTCAAAATTGCTTAAATCATATTTCTTCCCATTCTGACATTCAGTTTGGAGTTCAGGAGATTGTCTTGACCAGGACCACACCCCTAAATGCATTGAAGCCAATTACATTAATGAGAAATTGAACAGATGTTCCTAATAATCCTTTAGGGGAGTGTATAAGAAAGCTATAGGGTTGCAGTAATGCTTGCTTATTTGTTTATTTGTTTGTTTATTAAAAAAATCTGAATTTTCTTTCCAGTTTTGTTTTGAAATTCAACTCAAATTTAAAATGATTCGACATTTCAAAATGTGAGCGAACCAAAACGGGGTTCAGAAACAGGGTTCATAGGTCCATGTTTGGTAACAAGGGGCCAATTATCTGTAGTCAGGGTTTCCCACAGTGCACCATCCCGGGGTCAAGCCTTCTCTTGCCCACTGTCACTTGCTCTTCTGACAACAGAGCTAATGAGCCACTGATTGGCCTGCTGGGGTTGTCATGTTTATCTTAGTAAAACACTAACTCATCATGTACCTGCACCTCAAGGTGCTTATTTTGTTTTCTTGACATACGTACTGCAAACTATTGTGTTAGATTGTTGTCTCTCTAAAGTGTTACTAAGGCCTTAATGGATTCAGTACTAATATTCATATATATGAAATAACATATAAATCATTTAGTTTAAAAACAACTTAACATATTAATTTCTTCCAACATTGTATCAGTTCTTATTATCAGTTTAAGTACAGCAGCACCTAGTGGTGCATCATGGAATTGTTTCTGGGAATTTTGTTGTCTTTTTATATTATATATTAAACAGTATATATTATATTCCAGTAGGTATAACTTTGGTAATGCAACAACACTCTAAATAATCCTTTATATCACTGTTGTTTCCTTCAGGGTCTCCATGTGAAGCTATCCCATGATGCAACATGTGTCCCCAGCACCAGCATTGACCATGATGGCCACACAGAGCGTCCCACCACCATCGTACCAGGAGAGCCAACAGGTCAGTCAACAAACAAACGGCAAAGAAAGAGGAACTTCTGTGTATTTGGGTAACCTATTTTTAAGAAAGATTTGAATGTATTATTAAATACATAGACCCATCTTAGATGTAGGTTTATAATCCAGGTGCCAAAAGCCACCAAAGCATAAAAAGCCTAACAAGACTGGAACATAATAAGAACAAAAAATCTAATTGTTTGTTGTTTCAAATCTCCAATTGTGAATGTCGAAAAGGTGCATTTGTGGTCCTGTGAAACATTTAGCATGTGAAATCTTGTCCTGAGGTTATCAGAGGGATGCAGAGCTACATTTTTGTCCCAGAGTCCCTTCTCCCTGTCCAGCTGCTGTGTCCCTCCGCCTTGAGGATTAGAGGCTGGGGAAAGAGAGCAGCGCCAGCGCGCTGGTGGAGACATGCAAATGAGAGCTAGTTAAGTGTGAAGAAGCTAATTTATTTCCTATTTGAGGCTGGGATTAAGACTTCCAGCTTCCTCCCTTAAACCATTTTTGTTCTGGGGAGGGACACAGGAGGGGGCTTGCTTTCAAAGCTGCATCACAAAAGAGAAAAAAACAGGACAGGGATAGATGGGAAAACGTAGACAACAGGAGAGTTGTACTCTCTCTTCCACTAATGCATCCTAAACAGGGTATTTGTGCATCCTGACATTGTTTCGAATGCGAGGGCAAGACCTCTGCCCGCCTCGACTGCCAGAGTTTTATTTGATGACTAGGTGGAACATATTCCTGCAGAAGGTGACCTACGTAAAAATTTAGGGGTCAAGTGCCTCAAATTAGATTCTGATTTTAATGAGACCATATGCTGCAGCCGCTAACGTTCTTACATTGTCAAGATGGGCAAACCGAGAGCTTGCAGACACATTGGAAGTGCCTTCCTGAATATGTATGCTGAGAGTCTTACTAGATTTTACCTCAAGTTTCTCTAGAACTTCACCTGGATGTGTGCCATTTTTCCTCCAATGCGGAAAAGATAACAAACCAGATTACTACATGCACATTTCCGCCCTTACAGCTATAAAAGCATAAAAACGCACAAGAGTGAAGCGTTAATAAACTAAATCTGATAAGACGACCGTGCCTGGCTGTGAGCCACCAATAACATGCACATGAGCAAGATGATGTTGAACAGCATCTTTGGCTCATCAGTGTGGAGAGGGTAAAAGCAGAATGGGTTGCATGCTTACAGTGATGATCTCAGTGTTTTCCAAATGAAAATGTTTGTGTTTCTTCTGATTTTCTGTATTGTGCATTTTTTTTTCAGATGACAGGCACTACGCAGCAAAACTCGGAAGGCCCAGCATGTCCACCTCTCTGCAGGCTCAGCGGCTGGGGCCGCACCGAGTCAGGCGTGACGCTCGACCCTACAAGCCCAACTGGAGTCAGACAAACGAGCTGTTTACAGGTGAGTGTTGTGCAATAGTGCAACTTCTTATTAAGGACATAATTTATAAGAAAATCAAGATTTTTAACTTTCTCTGATGAAAATGTGATAATGCTTGTATGATGCAATGATGGGCAACACGATGCAATGATGTTTTGGTTGACATTCACTGCCTTTACGAAAGTTTAAGTTGCTAAGATTTTTTAAAATGACTTTGAAAGACATTTCTTATGTTCACCAGAGGATGCCTGTTTTTGATAATGGAATATACAGTAAAAACAGTAATATTGTGAAATACTATTACGTGTTTTCTATTTGAACATATTTAAAAAAAAAATATGGCAAATCTGATTTTTCAGCAGCCAATAGAGAGCCTAAGTCCCGCCCCTCCACTTCCGTTTCATGGGACCTTATTTTGGTAAAAATATGCATGGTAGTCAATGGTGAGAGATAACTTATTCTTTTTATTCCGTCTGAACTGTGCCCTGAATTACACATATGATGTTTGTCAATTTAAAAAAATAATTATGAAAGTCAAGAAAGTCGCAGTTCGTCATAAAACAGAAGAGTAACATTTAGTTTTATGTGAAAATCGCTCAAAGAACTACATCTCCCGGGAGGCAAAACAACGAGCGAGATCAGCTGCTGTGTGTGTGTGCAGTCTGGAACAACACACTCATGACGGTAACGTTCCGATTATAACGGAAGACTATAGAAACAATGACTTAGCCTCAGTAAAGTTCACTTCATTCATTGAGAGAAAATGTGCGCCTTTGGGGTTTGTAGTCTTTGTAATTACGGTCTTTGTAATTACGTATTTTCACAGTCTTATATCTTCAACAGTTTTACATCAAACTGCGACTTTCTTGACTTTAACATGTATCTTTTAAATTGACAAACATCATATGTGTAATTCAGGAATCAATTTAAACGAAATCAAAATATTTGTTATCTCTCGCCATTGACTACCATACAATATTTTTCCGAAATAAGGTCCCATGGTGGTCGACCGGAAGGGGAGCGATTTAGGCTCTCTATAGACCCCTTTTCAGTTGGTAAACATGGTGACATTTTCATGTGGGCGGAGCTTAGGTGGAGGCGCTCTGGCCGCTTCACTGAACGCTCAGTTAGCAAGTATTGTTAGCTTGTTTTTAAACAATGACTGGAGAAATGTCCAGGACCGTGATTGTTATTTCCAAAAGTTATTTTTAACGGACAGAACCAGATTGGCCAACCCGTAGCCTTCACATGCTCACTCAATGCATGGACGATCTGACAGGATTAACATTACTTCAACTCGGTTGAGTGGCCTGACTTCGACACCTACCTTATAGAGAAACCGATCGTAAAGAGAAACTGAGGGTATATAAATCTTTAGATGTCTATAACTATATGGTCCTGTACAAGACTTTTGTGTATGATCCGCAGTTCTGCCGAGCCAGCGCCGAGACGACGACAATGTAAAGAGTGACGTTACGGTGCGATTTTATTGATGTGAATATTTTCTAGAAATAAAAATTCCAGATACAGCATATTCATTTTTCATAAATTCTTGCACTAAACAACACAACAAGATGACATTTAATAATAATAAAAAGTAATTAAAGCTCCTTATTATGTAGCCGAATCTGTGCTGGTTTGCATTGGCCGCCTCCAGTTTTCACTTTGTTTTGCCTCCAGCTAGCGCTGTGACGTAACTGTGACGTCGGGGTCTATACCCTAGTCTTCAGTGTCACATGATCCTTCAGAAATCATTATGCGAATTTGGTTCATATTATGAATGTTGAAAAAAAATTTCTGCTTAATATTTTTTGTGGAAACCATTATATTTTATTCAGGATTTATTGATGAATGGAAAGTTAAAAACAAATCTTTCAAAAAAAAAAAATTTATACTGACCCCAGACTTTTCATTGGTAGGCCTAATGTGTGTAATATACAAAACTATGAAATATTTTGTGTTCCTTTATTTTCCCGTGAATATTATATAGGTACCTGTACGCCATTGTTCCATCAGATATAAATTATGCAGGTTTATAGTTGAAACCCTCATAACATATTGATCTTAATACAAGCATACAGACTAGACCCTTGATTTGAATAGCAACACGTCTGCATAAGTCATATTTTCCTTGTTTATTCATGAAGTAAATAATACATGGCACACTGACACTTTAAATACTTAAAACCTCATTCCCAGTCCTCCCCTTCCCGGTTGATCACAGCGCGGCTGTTTGCGAGCCGCATGCATATTGGTAGCATCACCGGGTCCTGTGTGAAGGCAGCCGCGAGGGCTCGTTCGCGCGGCTGCGGCGCTGGCTATGATTAGCGGTGTCTCGCGCGGCGTGGCAGAGGCCCGTGGTTTGACGCTAACCCCTGAGGCAGGTCTGTGAAGGCCTGGGCAGGCCTGGGGCTCAGTCTCTCAGCTCCTCAGAGAGAGAAAACTGCCTTTGATGTGAGCAGCCAGCCGGAGGCGGCCCGCAGGCGGTGTGAAAATAAAGCCTAGACTCAGCCTACATTCACACGACGTACACAAACACACACATAAAGTCTGCTCCTACTTTCCTCTCGTTCCTACTCGGCTTCTCACTCGCCGTATATATCTCACCACCTCCTTCTCTCTCTCTCTAGATTTCTGGTTCCTACGTGACACATCTTAAGTGCTCTAAATATTCAAAGGCGCAACAGAGAGCCATCACTTATAACTTGTTCTGATCCTCATCCGGCACAATGAAAACGCACAGGTGAAATAGATACCAAAGAGAATTTGTATTAGACCTGATATCTAGGACTATCAGGTCAGGTGTCTAATCAAATTTGTGTAAAAATTAGGGCTGTCAAACGATTAATCGCGATTAATTGCATGCAAAATAAAAGTTTATATGTGTGTACAGTACATAATATATATGTTGGTGCACTGTGTATAATTGTTTTATATATATAAAAATACACGCACATGCTTGTATATATTTAAGAAATATTTTCATGTATATACTGTATACAGATTTATATTTAATTCATATTATATATAAATATAACTATGTTATATATACATTATCTTTTTTTCTTAAATATACATGCATATGTGGGTATTTATATATCTATACAAAAATAATTACACACAGTGCACCCACATATATTATGTAAACACAAACTTTTATTTTGGATGCAATTAATCGCGATTAATCGTTTGACAGCCCTAGTAAAAGTATACTGTACAAAAAGGAATGATACAAATAATGAAAAAGAAATGTAATGTAATAAATAATTGGGATATGTTTAGATATTTCATTGTTTCATTATACCTAATTTGTTAGTCATTTTACATACATCTGATAAATGAAAATTAATGTAAATAGGGATGCAAATATATATATTGTAAAACTTAATTGCCCAGTCAATATCTTAAATTCAGGACATTTTTATTGGCCAAGCAACCGTGTACATGCTGAGGCACAACAGAAAAGGATCGCTGGCAATGTCAAGGTTGTGGGTTTGATTCCCAGAAAACATACAGTATACTTAGAAAATGTATACATAAATATAAGTAGCTTTGAATAATATATTTGTCACCTCAGAGACATTATTTGGCAAATAATGTATGCCAAATGTAACATATATATATATGTGTATATATATATATATATATAGTCAAGTCAAGTCACATTTATTTATATAGCGCTTTTCACAATGCAGACTGTATCAAAGCAGCTTCACAGTGATAACATGAAAGTAGTACAACACAGATCAATAATATTGTTAAATATTAAATATCCACAACTAAGCAAGCCAAAAGCAAGGCAACAGTGGCAAGGAACCAAAACTCCATCAGATTTGATGGAGAAAAACCTTGGGAGAACTAAGGCTCAGTCGGGGGCCAGTTCTCCTCTGGCTAACATTCATATTGTTTATATATAAATATTAAATATAAATATTGTTTATATATAAAACGGCGCCATAACATATCGCCGGCATTGAACGTCTTACAGTTGGTCTCATCACAGGCGTTGGGGCATCCATATATATATATATATATATATATATATATAAATATTAAAAGTCTTCCTGACCCCTAACTTTGTTATTTAGAGTATAAAGCAACATGCATCTCACCTCCCAAAATTTTAATGGGCATTTAACAGAGAAAAAAGATAACTCATAGCTGTTTGTTTATACTGCATCCTCGTGTACTGTTTTGATTCAATTTGGCAGGTTGGTGTTTATTCCCGCACCTTTCGTTTCTCTAATTGCCAGTATTGTGAGTTTGAGTTGTTGAGTCTATGCTCTGGCATGTGTTGCTTAATTATTAACAGTAGAATAAATGTGCGATACAGTAATTATCTTAACGAGTTACTGCACTCTCTTTAAAGCATCAGAGACCTTCTCTTCTTATTAGAAACGAGGCAGGGGGTCTCTTTCCTGTGGGGTACTTGCGACATATCCAAAATTAGCTGTAATAAAATTCAGGAGATGAAACTGTAATATATATCCAAAGAAGTTCCAGAGGGTGTAAAATTCAGCACTCTTCCTCAATGATAAAAGAGATGGAAAGGAAACTGGGAAGTCAGAGGAGTCAGAGAGTTTCATGAGTGAACCGAACAAAGAAACCCAGCAAATGTCTTTATTACCGAAGAATTTAATATTGTAAATAATATAAACGTACAATTTGAAAGAATGGGAAAAAATAATTGGTGAAAATGCAAACTTTTCAATCATATCATTTCTCAGGAACAGAAATTATAATATCGACTCATCCAAAGCCTAATAAATTAGGCTTTTACTATATTTGATTGATTGATTTGTTCATTTAAGTGTCAAACAGC
Source organism: Hybognathus amarus (assembly GCA_030378365.1). Taxonomy (NCBI): domain Eukaryota; kingdom Metazoa; phylum Chordata; class Actinopteri; order Cypriniformes; family Leuciscidae; genus Hybognathus; species Hybognathus amarus. The sequence continues at coordinate 226,526 of JAQIUQ010004025.1, read as the reverse complement.
TTCATTGGCTTATTAGACACTACAGTAATAATTGGCTTTTCCTATAAGCAAATCAAATGTAATCAATATATTCATGATTTGTATACAGTACAATCCATATTTACTCCTTCAAAATTAGACATTTCTTTTTTTTTCACTTTATTTTTTTAAAGATTTTACATTTTAACATTGGAACATAATTAATAATAAAAAAAAAACATCCATAATGATCTTAAAATAACAAACAGATAGACCGACCAAAGAGAAAAATTACTCTTTGTAATATGAAGCCATAATACAGTGATTTTTGCTCCTTAGTTACATAATAGGTGGAATTATTATATATATTTTATAACATAAATGGCATCTATTTATCAATGAAAGCTTTCCATTTCTTCCAGTAACTTTCCCCTTTTTCCGAATCATGCCTTAATAAAAAGGTCAGTTTCTCCATGTTGTATATTTCATTTGTAATTTCTATCCATTCCGATGAAGTAGGAGGGTCTGTGCACAGCCATTTTCGTGTAATGGCCTTCTTGCTTGATGCTTGTAAGATTTGTAGCAGATATCTGTCTTCTTTTCTTGTCCCCTTTGGTATATTTCCTAGGTAAAACACAGAAAAGGTCTCATCCAATTGTAATCCCATTAAAATTAGACATTTCTTTGAAAATGTGTTTTGTGTGTACAGAATGCTACGCACCTCTCAGCATAGTAGTATTTATGTCTATGTATAGTGTTCAGACCCTCATCAGTGTGTTTATATTAGGTTATTGAAACCTCTGAATGGGGTTTATGTGTTTCTTTCCTCTCTTGCCATGACTCAGACTGGGACGTGCTGAGTGGATTTGCATTGATACTGGATTTCAGTCTTGTGGTGCACAGTCATGCTGTCTTCATTGAGCTCCAGTGGATCAGGGGTGTGAAAGACTGAAGGAAGAGACTGAACGAGGGAACAGAAAACCGAAAAGGAAAAGGAAATTAGAGTTGGGGAACAGCTTTAGAAGACCCAGCAGTAGCAGCAGCGCATATCAGTCCCAACAGGAGTGCTTTTAATTTGACAGCCAGAGAGGAAATGGTGAGCCAGTTCTCCCCAGCCGCTGTAATGCACCATAAATTCTGTTTACATTCGCTGTTGGGGAGCTCTCGCAGTCATTTGGTGCCCAACGTCTTAACGACTCTCTCTCTTTCTCTCTCCTACTAATGGTGCTTCGATTTCTATACCATCCAGAGTAAGTCATCATATCCAAGCCATAGATTCATCCTAGAGAGAGTCCATCTTAAATCATGTGCGTCAGGCTAAAGATTACTGGAGTTTTTAAATCTTAACCGATTGTGAAATCTGGTTGTATCATGACAAAACATTTCTTTGAAAATCTAAAAACCCTAAATCTCACCCCTCAGTCATTTTCTTATTTCAAATCTCAAACCTGTAGACACTACAAGATTTGAAATCCATGGCCAGATTTAGCACCTCACTTGATCTCAAAATGGATACTGTGTCACGGCAACTTGCTTTAGACATTATATGAGGGGAAATTATAAAGGCAGTTGTGTTCGACCAGCCGTTCCTCCATCTCCATTGTCTATCAGAACGGTACAGTTGCTTGTTATTTCGCGGTCGCCCTTTCAAAAATTCTGTCACTTCCTTCTCCTTGTAGGCTTCTGAAGTACTGACGTAATCACAGTCGTAATCATCCCGATTTAAAATCCTAAATATCAAACATGTTTGATATTGTCAATCCCAATGTATCCACGAGCGGATCGGGAGGTTAAATTTGACCTGTAAATGCCGCTCATCCATCAAACATTGGAACGACTGATGCCCTGGACACAATTTTTTCACTGTATGTCTGGAGAGGTAAATCAGCCATAAATCAGCCTGAAACTCCTGTAGTCTGAGCCCAGCTTAAAGGATGTATTTTTTAGATTGTTACTGGCTTATTATGGTAAATAGTACTCAAAGTATCTCAGGAAATCTCTGAGGGCACATTTATATCCGAGTAAGATTTTGTTCCTCAATTTAAAACCGTAGACGTCAAGTTTTATTCCATTTCATCCTGTCTTGTGTCTCCAGGGTGCACAGTGTTCTGAACTTCACAGACTGACTGTCTGAAGATTGAACCCAATCTGACTGTCTGAAGACTGAACGTGTGTGTTCGTGTTAGCTAGAGCTAGTAAAGTCTGTGAATGAATCTAATACTTGTTAGCTGTACTTGCTGAGGAAATGTTATTGCTCAGAGTTAGAGGACTGCTCAAATCTCTATATCTTTTTAACATTATTTCATAGAGATTGGCAACTGCATAGCAACAGTCTAAAAACCCAATTTGAACATAGTAGCAGCTACAGACAGTAGTAATGCCTTAACAACCTCTCGAATCACCATAGCAACTCTATAAACAACTCAAAAAACCCTAGCAACTACAGTACATTGCAACACCCTTCACAACTTCCAGGCTACCCTAGCAATGCATACCAGTTATCAGTGCTTTAGAAACCATGCAAAGCATCACTAGCAACCAGCAAAACAATACTTTACTTAATACATAACAACTGTATAGCAACACCCTGGCAACCACATACCAACCCCCTAGCAATTACTCAGAACACCATAGCAACAGACTAGAAACCACCCTAATACGTTAGCAATGCAATGACAACCATCTACTGTACATCACTACAGCAATATAAAAACCACTCACAATAACCTAGCAACTACAATAGCAACACCTTACAAATCACCCAGACCAGTCTAGCAACCACACACCAGCAGTGCCCTAGCAACCATTCAAAACACCCTAGCAACTGCATAACAACACTCTAAAATGACCTTGAACTGTTTAGTAACTTTATAGCAACATGCTGGCCTTTCAAACTACCCAGAACACCCTGACAACTGTATAGCAAAACCCTACAAATCACTCTGACCAGCCATAGCAACGCCCTAGAAACTACCTAGAAACACCCCAGCAACTGTAATAGCAAAACCATACAAATCAGCCTGACCAGCCATAGCAACGCCTTAGAAACTACCCAGAAATACCACAGCAACTAAATAGCAAAACCATACAAATCAGCCTGACCAGCCATAGCAACACCCTAGAAACTACCCAGTAACACCCTAGCAACTGTATAGCAAAACCCTACAAATCACCCTGACCAGTCATAGCAACGCCCTTGAAACTACCCAGAACACCCTAGCAACTGTACAGCAAAATCAGTTGCACTTTATTTTACAGTATAAATGTATATATAGTGTACTTACCTTAGAAAAACACACACAGTAGCACTGTCTTGGTAGACCATCACAACACTCTAAAAACAACCCAGAGCCTCTTAGTTACCATGTAGCAACATTCTGGCAACCGAACATCAACTGTATAGCAACTCTCTAAAAATGTGAACACCTTAGCAACTACTATTTTTAACAACATCCTGGCAACCAAAATGTACAGCCTAGCATTGTGATGGCAACTTTTACATTAGTAAGCACTGCTGATGTATTCTTCAAACCTTTGATTGCTTTTATGTGGCATCTCTGTATTTATTAACCTCTATAGTCACACCTATGGTCCAATGAAAAGACCCGGCTGTGTATGACAACAGGCCGCAGCCACCCTTTACCCTGCAGGTGAAAGAGAGAGAGGGGAAAACGTTGAAAAAGAGCAGCGCCACTCATTGAAATGCAGCAGTAGGGGTCCCATATAAACCCTGATGGCAAGTGCTATGTTTGTGTGTGTGCACCCCCAATACAGGTTGAGCTCCAGACATGCAGCCTGGAGGAGGGAGTGTGTGTTCATGTGAATGTGTGTGTGTGTGAGGAGCGGTCTCAGCGTGGGAGCACCCCAGACTGGGTTTAATAAAGCCAGCAGCCACTGGCTCGCCCTGATTAGGATGGCAAACATGCCGGGTGAGCACACAGAGTGCACACCCCCATCTCCCCAGCAGCCCGTGGGTGGCCCACCACGATACCAAAACAAATGCAGCTAGAGCTAGCAATCAAAATGTGTCCAGCTTTAGTTTTGGACTCGGAATTGCTTGGATGTGCTTTTATTCATTTCTTAGAAAATATTTATTTATTTGCTATTTACTTAGGGATTTAATCTTTGAAACCTCTATGTGTATCAAAAAACAGGTAAGACCTATAACTTAAATGTCTCATTAGCTAAGACGATGAAACCCATTCGTTGAATGGAAATAAAAAACGACATATCCGACTTTAATTGTCAGTTCGCAGGGTCAGTTCTGGCAAATGACACTTTTATGGGATAAAGGTGCAGTGTGTATTTTTTAGCGTCATCTAGCGGTTCGGTTGCGAGTTGCACTAAGGGCTCAGCCCACTGCTCACCCCTATCTTTCGAAGAAGCTATGGTGGCTAAAGCGGGACAAACATCTCGTCGTCTGGGACAGCAGAGAATAGCCAGAGTAAGCCAAGAGTGTTTAACATTGTTCCACAGTCCATTATAAACCACATAAGGGATAAAGTTTACAAAGCCATAGTCAGGTGAGGATCAAGGGTCTTAATATATAATATAATAAGGGTAATCAGCTGATTGTCTCACAAACGTAACCAGCACATTTCTCCCCACATAGCAAACCCATAATACAGCGAAGGAGAAGAACCACATGAAACTATGCAACTATATATTTTTTCTAACAGGGTAGTAAAAGTTTAGCTGGCTAATATGAGCTGTTACTGTGGCTGAGCTGGTTAAAGCGTAAAGCCTTGTTTAGACTCGATGCGTCCGCATGAGCCCAAAGGTGCGCGCGGCAAAAACGACATGATTGTAACAGCGCGCGTGCCTCCACATCCCCTAGACACCATTTACTACACACAATAGGCTTTTTTTAATTTCTCTAATTTTTAAAACTCTCTGCTGATTGACTTAAAACTGCTTCGCAGAGGACTAAACTTGTCTTCCAGAATCGACGGGTTGGTGATTCCTGTAACATTACTGTTTTACGGTCAATGACGAGAGTACTAATCAGCTGTCTCACGAACGTAACCAGCACATTTATCCCCACATAGCAAAGCCATAACACAGCGAGGGAGACGAACTAAGTTACATGAAACAATCCAACTACATATTTTACACCACTGACAAGGGAAAAGTCACTACTCACGGTGTTTATGGCTAGCTTCTAGCTATTCTGCGGCTTCTCTTTCAAGGTAGTGACGAAACGCGCTCTGTAGCAGCTGTTTGTTCGCTGTCGGCTACAGTAGAAACATGACGTCACAATATGTCGACCTTCATAGAAGGGGTTGCCCACGGTTATTATGTAGAAATAAATGTCTCATTCTAAGGTAATAAAAACATTACGGTTTATTAGTAAGTTCTTTATACACCACTGAAAACATAGTCATGGATGTCATATTGCATTTCTGTTAATAGATCTCAAAATTGTTACACATTGCACCTTTAATAGTTCCCCAGCTGCCTTCGTCCTGAGACCTCTGCACTGCAGATAATGTCTCTCTGTTCTGGCACGTTACCAGCTCTAGGTGCCTATGTACCAGACGCAGTGCTATATAAGATGGCTGTTTCAACATACGGCAGCAGGATTACCATTTTAAATCTGTATACATTTCATTAATGTTGTGGGGTTTTCTTAAGTCTGGAGTTTGTGAGACTTTATTAACAATTCATTTGATTTATAGAGTGGTCAAGAGTCAGCAGAAGAGTTCAGCAACTCAATTGACTGATTCATTTCATTATAAGAACCTGCTCATACGAATCGTTGTGAACTTAATTACTTTCGTTTTTATGCTTAGCCACACAAGAGCAAAATAAAGACACGTCATGATTTTTATTATCTAACGAGAGGGCTAAAGTGGCTAAAGTTTTTCTTTTTTCATTAAAACCACCTTTTCAAAAGAGTAATTTGTTTGGACATTTTTTCCATTTATAATTTAAAACCAACATTAATTACGCAGTACTCTGTATATTTTGAGGCCACACAGTTCAGTAAATAAGTCAGATGTTAATGTAGTTTCCACTCACAAATTCAGCAAGTCAATTAGTCAACTTTCGAGTTTGTGAGTCTTTTTACTAATTAATTTCATTTTAAAAAACTGCTCACAAATCCTTTTTTGTGAATGGTATTACACTTGATAGTTTTTATGCCTAGCCATCAAAAGCAGAATTTGCAAAATAAAGACTTGTCTTGAAGAAAGAAAGTCATGATTTGGAGTGGCCTTAAACAGAAAAGTTTTCTTTTGTTTTAATTTCTTTTTCAAACCTTAAACCGATAGTCCATCCAAAAAACGAAAATGTTGTCATTATTTGCTCACTCTCATGTCATTCCAAACTGGTTTGACTTTCCTTTTTGTACAATAGACATTTTAAAGAACAGTTAAAGTTCCCATTGACTTCCATTGTATTTTTTGTCCATACAATGGAAGTCAATGGGAAAGCGAAATTGTATTTCATTACAAGAACATCCTCTTAAGAATAATATGTTTGTTATTTGAATTTCATTAGTACAATAATTAGTTTTTATGCTTAGCCAGAAGGGCAAAGGATGCAAAAGAGACTTTGGCTACGTTTTTTAATGACATCAGTAAAAGTTTGCTCATCACAGAATGTAAAAGTCCTTCTAATGGCCCCTCTGTTTCCAACTATGAGCCTACACTTTTATGTTTGAAGGATGCAGCCTGGACAGTCTTTCCCGCAAGAGTCGAGAGATGATAACTAAAGGTTAAAGACAAATAGCATTAAGTGTTTCATTTTAACCGGCACATTTTGAAAGATTAACCGATTAGCTCTGCACTTTACGGCACACTGCCTCATCCAGACCGCATAGATGAAGAGATTTAAAAGTCTGGAGTTGCTCAGAGAGATCAGATTACATTTAAAAGTTTTTCTACCCTCATTTACCCTTCGAAACAACTGAGGCAATTAGTTTATAGAGTAACTGCTCTAAGTGTTCTGTCCATCTTTAGTAACTGCGATTGGCATGTCATCTGAGATAATGCGATGTTCTGTTCAGAATAAGAGCTGCTGCTCGTCCGTCATCGCATTTGTATTCAAGACTTGACTGAAGTTTCCAAAAATCTCACAGTTTCTGCGGCAGATAAATGTTATGAAATGTAACCTCCTAATGAAGGTAATGCAGTCTTATTAGACTCACTCCAGGGAATGTGAGTGTTCAGATGAACCTCTACCTTGTGGCTTAACTCTCCAATTCGATTTTATGCTCTAATTTCTGGGTAGTTTGTTCCTCAGCCTACTTGCCAAATCCTCAGAGAGCTAAATTGATAGCATCCTTTGGCTTTGGGGCTGTGTCCGGGTTATGATCCCAGGCCTGCGAAGAGAGAGAAGAAGAGAGATAACCCAGCCATGCCCTCCAGGATTTACTGTGACTGGGGAGGGAGAGAGGAAGAGGGACTGGCACGGCGGAGGGGAGCGGGACAAGCCCGGAGAGAGCGCAGATCGCCTCGCTGCTCAGCATTGCCGAGTCTGTTTAGTATTCCTGTCACGTCAGCTGGAGGGAGCGGCATTAAATTGGGATCAGGCAGATTAGAGTCTAATATAGCCAGCTATTAAAGGCTGCAAATGAGAGTGGTGGGTTACAGCCGGAGCCTGGGCCCCTCACCCAGTCTTACAGCTTCTCTCAGTCTCTCAAACAGGCTCCGCAAGGGGGAAAAATATACACACAGGAACATGGATAGGATAGGGTCAGGATGGGATAGGAGATATAATAGGATTGGATAGTATAGGATGCTATTTTGACATAGTGTTTCTTGCATCCAACAACAAACAGAGCACAAGCTTTGATGTCCGATTTGTGAACAAATTAGGATAGGATAGGATAGGATAGGATAAATGGATAAATCAAGATAGGATAGGACAGATAGGAGATAGGATAGGATAGATAAGATAGGAAATAGGATGGGATAGGAGATAGGATAGAATAGGATATGATATAGGATGGGATAGAAAATAGATGGGATAGGAGATAGAATAGGATATGATATGGGATAGGACAGGAGATAGGATAGAAAATGGGATTAAATAGCGTAGAATAGAATAGAATAGAATAGAATAAAATAGAATAAATAGAGTATGAATAGGATAGGAAGATAGGATGGGATAGGAGATAGGATGGGATAGGAGATAGAATAGAATAGGGTATTATATGGGATAGGACAGAGATAGGATAGGAGATAGAATAGAATATGAATATGGAATAGGATAGGATAGGAGATAGACTATAATAGGATATGATATGGGATAGGCAGGAGATTGGATAGGAAATGGGATAGAATAGAATAAGAATATGGGATAGGATATAGGATAGAATAGGATAGGATAGGATGCTATTTTGACATAGTGTTTCTTGCATGCAACAACGAACAGACCACAAGCAATGTCTGATTTGAAAACAATTTACTCTTATGAATATATATGCGGAAAATGATTATTTTAACTCTTATTCTAAGCCTCTGTCTGGGAAAGATCCAATTTTAAGGGGAGACTCCTTTTAGTGCTGTCCGTAAACAGCCACTGTCATGATTATTGTATTTATGCTCAAAAACAATTTGACATATATATATATATATGATAATATACATTTACCTAAAGGATTATTAGGAACACCAGACTAATAGTGTTTGACTCACTTTCGCCTTCAGAACTGCCTTAATTCTATGTGGCATTGATTCAACAAGTTGCTGAAAGCATTCTTTAGAAATGTTGATATCATATTGATAGGATAGCATCTTGCAGTTGATGGAGATTTGTGGGATGCACATCCAGGGCATGAAGCTCCCGTTCCAACACATCCCAAAGATGCTCTATTGGGTTGAGATCTGGTGACTGTGGGGGCCATTTTAGTACATTGTCATGTTCAAGAAACCAATCTGAAATGATTCGAGCTTTGTGACATGGTGCATTATTCTGCTGGAAGTAGCCATCAGAGGATGGGTACATGGTGGCCATAAAGGGATGGACATGGTCAGAAACAATGCTCAGGTGGGCCGTGGCATTTAAACAATGCCCAATTGGCACTATGGGGCCTAAAGTGTGCCAAGAAACATCCCCCACACCATTACACCACCACCAGCAGCCTGCACAGTGGTAACAAGGCATGATGGATCCATGTTCTCATTCTGTTTACGCCAAATTCTGACTCTACCATCTGAATGTCTCAACAGAAATCGAGACTCATCAGACCAGGCAACATTTTCCCAGTCTTCAACTGTCCAATTTTGGTGAGCTTTTGCACATTGTAGCCTCTTTATCCTATTTGTAGTGTAGATGAGTGGTACCCGGTGGGGGTCTTCTGCTGTTGTAGCCCATCCGCCTCAAGGTTGTGCGTGTTGTGGCTCCACAAATGCTTTGCTGCATACCTCGGTTGTAACGAGTGGTTATTTCAGTCAAAGTTGCTTTTCTATCAGCTTGAATCAGTCGGCCCATTCTCCTCTGACCTCTAGCATCAACAAAGCATTTTCAAATGCACTCAGGATCACTACAATGACAGCATCAAATGGGACTATAACTACTTTTAAACCTCTGAACAATTCTGTAATTTGCCAACTAAAGCATCTCCTGAATGTTTCATTTTGGGATCCTACTGCTCCCTAGTATTTTTCTATGCTGTACTTATTGACTTACAGCGTGACCCTCAATCATTTGTTGTGGTGATGTTGTTTTCTTTTTAATTGAATCTGCATGTCAGGCTATGCTTAGCTTTCAAGAGGCTGAGCTGAGTGAATTTGAGCTTTCATTAGGTCTTCTCTTCAGCAGAAGCCTCTCTCTGGACAGGCTTAAACCAGTGCAAACATATTCATCCTCTGATGATACAGGAAATGTTAATGCTGTTAACATGACAAATGTCAACTTGCTAGAAGAAACCTTTAGACAGAGCCTATGCCTACAATCAAATGAAGATGACAAAGATTATATATTCTGCTGTGTAATGTCATCTGTCCTGACTGACATTAAACTGGTTGTTTTCTTCTTAACTGGTTGTTTTATTAAACACTGGTGTATTGCTTACTGCATAATCCACAGTATATACTCTCTAACTCCTTCAGAATATGTGAAACATGATGTGTGGATAGATACAAAATAAGATATGAAAGGATTAAGGTTAATAAGAATTATTATGCCCATAATGCTGCATTAATTTACAGTAAATTAATACTATCAAAAGTACAATAATATAATTAAATATGATCTCTTTTCTGTGTTCGGCAGACATCCTCTTTTCCCTCTTCTGGCATTGCTGTTTGAGAAGTGTGAGCAAGCAACACAGGGCTCAGAATGCATCACCTCCGCCAGCTTTGACGTCGACATCGAGAACTTCGTCCACCAGCAAGAGCAGGACCACAAGCCTTTCTTCAGTGAGGACCCTGAACTAGACAACCTGGTAAACACTGTTACTTTATTTGTGTCAAGTTCAGCTGTTTACCTGCTCTTAAAAAACGGTTTACTTCCTGTACCTAAATGTCATATTTGCACTGCCCTCTGCTGGCTTATTTGCACTGTTTAGGCTACTTTTTAAAATATCATTAAAACGACGAGGAATAAACAATGTTTATTGAAAATAAAAAGTGTTAGTCACTATGACATTCGCCACCCAGTCCGTAGCTCTTTCCTTCCCTCTATTGTTCTCGTTTCCTCTAACTCTCTCCCTGATATTCATCATCTCATCTCTTCTGTGCCCTGCAAGACAGTTAACAGTAATTAGAAATTAAGGGAAGGAGGAAGAAAAAGGTCACTGTACATCATTACCGGGGCACTCGGCCGACTAGCGCTGCTCAGTCAATTAACTCTGCATCTGTGTGCTTTACGACACACTGGTCACACACGCGAGTCCTCCGTTCACTAACTCCTCACTCGCGACAGTTATAGCGCCCGCTCTGCGCTTCGTTCTCGCCTCAGAGAGATGGCACTGAGCCCTGATTAAACGAGCTGCAGTAATCTGGCAGATTTATCTCCTCCTTGGCAAAGCATTTTTTAGCCCATTTGGTCGTCCTTGAGTTCTGACTTTGGGCGGTGACGATTTGAATGGGTAGTTGGAACTAAAAGTTCAGTCCCGTCCAACTGTATCAGCAGAACTCGAAAAGTGTTCGTAGGATTAAGCAACACAAACAGCTGCAGGCAAATTCAGGCTCCGAATTTATTTTGGTTTGGTTATTAACGGTTATTGAAATAATTCACTAAATAAAGGAAATTCCTTAATTTACTTATTTTTTGTATAATGTACTGGCTGCCCTTTTTCATATAATAAATGGTAAAAAATCACCACAAAGTATAAAAAAGTTACCCATATTATAGTGCACAATACTGCATATTCAAATTCTTTCAAGAATTTTTCGACTTTAATCTCAAAATGTTTCAACTTTAATCTAGAAATTTTTCGACTTTAAATCAATGTCCGACTGTAATTTTCAAACGTTTCGAAGCTTGGATTAAATCAATTTCGAGATTAAACTTGAACGTTTCAAGTTTAATCTCGAAACGTTCAAATTTGTCAAACGTTTTGACTTAACCTCGAAACGTTTTGACTTTAATCTTGAAACAGTTTGACTTTAATCTCAAAACAGTTTGACTTTAATCTCGAAACGTTTTGACTTTAATATCGAAATATTTTGAATTTAATCTTGAAACGTTTCAACTTTAATCTTGAAATAGTTTGATTTTAATCTCGAAACTTTTCAGACTTTAATTCTCAAAATGTTTTGACTTTAATCTCGAAATGTTTCGAACTTAAATCTAAAAAATTTTCGACTTTAATCTCGATATGTTTCGACTTTAATCTTCGAAACGTTTCAACTGTTTATCTCGAAAGACTTTAATCAAAGTTTCGACTTTAATCATCAAAACGTTTGATTTCGAAACGTTTCGATTTAATCTCGAAACGTTTCGAACTTTAATCTCGAAACGTTTTGATTTTAATCTCGAAACGTTTTGACTTTAATCTTTAGTCGAAAAATGTTGAGATTTAAGTCGAAACGTTTCAAGATTTAAGTCGGAACGTTTCAAGATTAAAGTCAAAACGCTTCGACTTGAATCTCAAAATTTTTCGACTTTAATCTTGAAACATTTCGACTTTAATCTTGAAACATTTCGACTTTAATCTCGATAATCTCGAAATCTCACTTTTTTTTGTTATGTTCAAGTTTGCATTTCAGTTTTTATTGATTTAGAGAAATACTGAATCTACTTTTGTGCAAGTGAGAGGTGTCTAGAACTACAATAACCCTCATGTTTACAAAGCGGACACCTTAAGTCTGATTTCTCTCAACACGAGTACAGGAGAGGCGTTAGTCAATAATAGTCAATATTTATTTGAAAAAGTACCTCAGATTTTGTTCTAAATTTAAAAGTAATGTGCTACATTAAAACATAACTCATGTTACTTGTAATCTGTTACCCCAACACTGACACAGATGGTGAAGGCGATCCAGGTGTTGCGGATCCACCTGCTGGAGCTGGAGAAGGTGAACGAGCTCTGTAAAGACTTCTGCAACCGTTACATCACCTGCCTCAAGACCAAGATGCACAGTGACAATCTGCTACGGAACGAACCTGGGCGGCCCGTATTCACCATCACAGACCAACCTCGGTCTGCAGCAGGTGACTGACAAACACATTCTCCCTAGACCTTCAGTCTAAAGGCTAAAGGTTTGTTTCTAACACATAAACACAATGCCATGAATGCACACACTCTCACAGCAGTAACATTTACACTTGCACGAACACAAGCTCTTCTCCCGGGATCAAAAGGTCACATCTGGCTTGCCCTTGCTGCTCCTGCTGAACTTTGCTGACCTCTGCGTGAGAAGACTTAAAGCACACACTTTTGGATGTTTTATCTAGGACTGTCAATCAATTATAACTGAATAAAAATGAAAGTCAAATGATCATATTAATCGGAATTAATCACATGTGCACTACTGTTCAAAAGTTTGGGGTCAGTGATTTAAAAAGAAGAAGAAATTAATACTTTTATTCACCAAGGAGACATTAAACACAATCGAAAGACAGCAGAAGACATTTATTATGTTACAAAATATTTCTATTTCAAATATAATAGAATATTTATATTTTTATTATATTTTATATTATATTTATATTTATATTTATTATTTATATTTATTTATATTTATTTATATTTATTATATTATTATATTTATATTTTTATTATATTTTTATTTATATTTATATTTTTCAAATATAATAATATATCTATATTTTAATACATGCTGTTCTTTCAAACTTGTATTCATCATAGAATCCTGAACAAATAATATTAAAACTATATTAAGCAGCACTACAGTTTTCATAATTGATGTTAATACAGAATTTTTCCTTAAAGTAGTTCACTTTGAAAAAAACTTTTGCTGATAATTTACTCACCCCCATGTCATCCAAGATGTCCTTGTCTTTTTTTCTTCAGTCGAATAGAAATTAAGGTTTTTGATGAAAACATTCCAGGATTTTTCTCCATATAATGGACTTCAATGGGAACCAAATGGTTCAAGGTCCAAATGAGAGTTTCAGTGCAGCTTCAAAGGGCTTTAAACGACACCAGACGATGAATAAGGGTCTTATCTAGCGAAACAATCAGTCATTTAAAAAAAAAATACAAAAGTTTAAGTTTTATAAGCACAAATGCTGGTATTGCTCTGTTCTGTGATAAGCGTTCGTGACTCTCCTGTTTGAACTCGTTTATCAAATTGAACAAATCTTTTTCGAGTCTTGACATCGAATAAGGGTCCTACATAAGACCCTTATTCATCGTCTGGTGTTAGTTTAAAGCCTTTTGAAGCTGCACTGAAACTCTCATTTGGACCTTGAACTGTTTGGTTCCCATTGAAGTCCATTATATGGAGAAAATCCTGGAATGTTTTCATCAAAAACCTTAATTTCTTTTCAACTGAAGAAAGAAAGACATGGACATCTTGGATGACATGGGGGTGAGTATATTTTCAGCAAAAGTGTTTTTTAAAAGTGAACTACTCCTTTAATAACAATCTTACCAACCCCAAGCTTTTAAACGGTGTGAAAAAAGCCTCCAAATGAAGATAATTTAGGCCATTAGTTTTATTTCCATGTTATATAATTGACACCTCATTATGGAATTTACAGGCATAATTATTGTGTGTTAATTTATAATGGGTTATTTTAAATAATATTGAAATAATAAATGACATATCTTATAATATTATGTTTACGATGTTCACAAAACGTCTTACAAAGTCATATTCCCCAAGAAATTCACATGTGGACAGTAACATCTACTTCCTCCTCCTCTTATAGGACCTGCTTCACAACTCATCCCCATCCCTCACCTCTGTCTCCAACTCGATAAACCCCTCTGGGATCGTAGTCCCTGCCGGTTCGCTGCAACAGAACAACGTTGCCATGACCACTATCAACTCTCAGGTGGTCTCAGGTGAGGAGGCCAATCATCAGTCCCTTTGCCCGCTCCTAAATCAGAGATCTCAGCAATCAGAACTGCTTTCCTTTCCAAATTCCTGAAAGTAATGCACATTATCTTGATTTATGTAGTTTTTTCTTTGCCTCATTTTCTTTACATCCATCTCCCGTATAACAATACTTTCACATTGTGAATACAGAATGTCTAATTACTGTGAAATCGAGCTAATTAGCAGCAAAACAAGAGCTCCTTGTTCTCTTCTTGATCCGTCCCGAATACCCTTTTGTTTTATTTTGCCGCTGTGAACCGCTGTGAATTGGTATTACAGTATTTTCAATTCAATTCAAGTTTATTTGTATAGCGCTTTTCACAAAACATATTGTTTCAAAGCAGCTTTACAGAAAGTGCATTACAGAAAAGTACATGGAAAAATACATTTGGTTTATCATATTTCAACAACAGCGAGGTAGAGTCTGTGATAACCTCAGTCTTGTGTCTGTGACTGATTCCCACAGGTGGGACGCTGTATCAACCGGTGGCAATGCTTACCTCACAGGGGCAGGTGTTAACCCAGGGCTTACCACAGGGAACCATCCAAATCCAAAACAATCAGGTGAGGGAAACCTGTTTTGATGCAGAGAAACTGCAGGGCTGTGTCTTCACAACTAATTCTGGTGAATCATTTCTATATATATCCTTTTTTTACAGTTTACATTTTACTCTATCCACTTTTTTATGAAATATTACTAAATTATTTACAAATATACATGTAAAAATGATTTGTTTTGCATCAACAGTACATGGCTTCAGACAGTTGCATTGGCATATTTTGATCATTTTGTATGTCTGTTTACTAATTGAAATTAAATTTGGCCCTAATTCATAAAACACAAGCCGAACTAATTTCTGTGTAAATAATTAATAACTCCATTCAGATGTTCAACACCATTGAAGTGGATGCAATTTATGAGTTGTGTTTTACATAATAGTTTTACATAAGATTATGCAGATTGTTTGTCCTTTCTCTTCACAAATAAGACCCAAAATGGAGGAGGGAGGGGGAGATCATTTATTAATTTAAAACTTATTTGTCAAACATTATTGAATTATTAATTAAAATAATATAAATTTTTGTATATATATATATATATATATATATATATATATATATATATATATATATATATATTATTTATATTATTTATATTATTTATATTATTTATGTTTTTTATTTTATATATTAATATATTTTTTTATTATATACAGTATATACAGCTATGGAAAAAATTAAGAGACCACTGCCAAATCAGCAGTTGCTCTGGATTTATTATTTATATTATAAATAATAAATCCAGAGCAACTGCTGATTTGGCAGTGGTCTCTTAATTTTTTCCATAGCTGTATATATATATATATATATATATATATATACACACACACACACACACACTGTATTTAATTAAAAAAAAAATTAAATAATTAAATCATTTTAAAATAATTCAGACTAATCATATTAAAACCACACACACACATAAAGTATATATATGTGTATATATTTACACATACCACATATGCAAATTACATAATGGACTTTACATGTTATTTCTTTTTTTTAATTAATGTTATTTTCATTTAAAGGGATACTTCAGGATTTAGCATTAAGCTTTGTATTTGTATGAAACCTGTAGTATTTTCAAATTACCATGCTTTCCACTGACATATCCCCCTGAGACGAGAGATTTATGTATTTTTTGAGTGAGAGCTAAACCTCTTACCTATTTTTTAAGCTAAAAAATTATCATACTTTCCACCGACAATCCCCCTGAGACGAGAGATTTGTGTATTTTTTGTCTGGAAAAAAATCTCAGATGACGCAAAAAACTTAATTCTTTTGTCATCTGAGGATTTTTTGTCCAGAGGCTAAAGACTACAGTAAGTAGTCAGGGTCTTTCCTGCATGTTCTCAACCTGCCCATAGAGGGCGATCTCACTCACAGAATGAACACATAGTGTCAGACATCTTTTTTGGAAGCTAAGCTATCAGGCTCTTGTTCTATGGAGAAAGCTGAGTAGTGGGGTTTCCATCCTCTTTTTCCTGGACATGTGCGGCCGTCGATATCCGGGATTTAGCTTTTGCTTTCTGCAGTCGCCATTCATTGTTTACATGCACAGCTTTTGTTTCAATCTAACTGAATTCATTCCGATTAGTGAATCTGAATGTAGTGTTTACATGAACTCTAAAGAAGTGATCGGTTGATTGATGTGTGTTTTAACGGTGCGTCTCACAGGTGTCGCTCATCGGTAATCACGCCACCGGCCTCACGCCGTTCTCCCGCGGCCCTCACTCGTCCCGCTCGCCAGTAAACATGATGAACGGCGACTGTTAGAATGCAGAAGCCGAATGCCGGACATTTTGGGCGATCTTGAAACACTTTTTCGGGCAGACTCATCACAGAGACTCACTAGTAGCCTAGACTTGTTGTTTAGCACTCTGTTACCAGTAGGCGTGGCCTCCTAGGGCAGCAAAGCAAGTGCATTCTGGGAGTTGTTGTCTTTCATCCACATACATTTTCTGGCTTTTCTCAGTCTAGAAAGCTCCAAATTCAAAAATAATTTATTCTACATAAATGATCCATTTTAAATACACATTCATCTTTCCAGAGGTGAAGTATCCTTTTAACTGTTGCCTAAGTCAGAGCTAAACCTGATTTGTTAGCAAAACCCCTGAGGTGACGTGTCACATTAATGGTCATAGATAACCCTTATGATGCATTGGTTGCTTCAAGGATAGACATGATGCAGTTTTTTTTAACAATTCTAGCTGTTAGTTAGTATTTTCGTTGCTGTCAAGTATATATCAGGTGAGTCAGGGTTTGACAGACAGCCGGAGCCTGTGCGGATCCCCAACATTGGGCCGAGGTGCTTCACTACACGCAAGCTGGGAATAGAGTTCTGCCCGTAGCTACTTCTCCGACAAGCTTTCAGTAATAATACCACTGCATGAAGCCTCCAATTAATTCACTCTGCTTCCTGAATCACACACTCTCCCCCAATGTGTGAGTGTGTGTGTGTATTTTGAGTAGAGGAATGGGGGAAGAACCACATGACACCCAGCTGCAAATGTAATGAGGAGGTTGTTTTTAGAGCTTGATTATTATTTATTTATTTCAAATTTTTAAAATCAGTGGGGAGCTGCTGCTTTTTATGGCTTTCAGTGGCAATGGTAGCATGAAATTAATTATCCCTATTTTCAAAGTGGAAATGTTAATTTTTCCTTTTCTTCTTTTATTAATTTATTTATTCGCGCACAGAGCTCTCGTAGATTATGCATCTTAAACGTCTCTGAAATGTTAATGTGCCAGTCTCAGAATGCCGTAAACCAAAGGAAAATAAATCGTTAATTTAGCACGCATCCTTTAAATAGTCACTCTTCGAACTCGTGCATTTTCACTCGCCTTACATTAATCGTACTTCGTAAGTTTGATGAAGAAAAATAAATAATTGACGAACATTTTCTGCAGCTCTTTGAGTTGATGAAAGGCTTCTGTAAATGCACCCTTCTTGGCTTTAATTTTAGGTATCATTACTCCCATTGCGTTGCTATGGTGACTGAAGGCATTCCTGCCCCTGCCAAAGAAATGGTGACTGGCGACTCTCTTTGTTTCCGTGGCAACTATCCCTCCCTCTCCCCACTCACTTTCTCGTCTCTTTCTCTCTTTCTTCCAAGGTGAACCTGGACTTGTCCTCACTCTTGGAATGCCGACAACAAGAAATCAAAAAACAAACGAGGTGTCCTTCCAAAACATGCCACAAACATTATGCGTTCCTGGCTCTTCCAGCATCTCATGGTGAGAAAAAGGATGCGTGTTCTGCACACTTAAAGTTTAAAATGCACTGCAAAATCTCACTCCAATGAGATAAAGACATATAGTTACCCAAGAAGACTAAAAATAAAGGCACACCTTTATAACATTTTTTGTATCCCATTTTTGTTTTCCAGCATCCTTATCCTACAGAAGATGAGAAAAGACAGATCGCAGCACAAACAAATCTTACCTTGTTACAGGTGAACAACTGGTAAGAATGACTAGTTTGTTGCATTCGATTAATCCACAGCAAAATGGCGCCATCTAGAGGCCACAAACAAAATCACAAACCTTGTTTATAATTTGCAAAATAGTATCCTGGTATATGTCTTATATCAGTGTCCTTTTTTTCTGTCTCTCTTTGAAAGGTTTATCAATGCCCGCAGGCGTATACTGCAACCCATGTTGGATGCCAGTAATCCTGACCCTGCCCCCAAAGCCAAGAAGATGAAATCTCAGCACAGACCAACACAGCGCTTCTGGCCCGACTCCATTGTAGCTGGAGTCCTGCAGACACACGGATCCCACTCAGCAAACAATTCAGACAGTCAGTAATACCAGCATATTCTTCTCACGGCAGATATTATTTTTACATACTGGAGATATTATATATATATATATATATATATATATATATATATATATATATATATATATATATATATATATATATATGTACAAGACTGTGCAAAAATTAATTGCGATTAATCGACAGTCCTTAATAAAAGTCTGTGTTTACATAATATATTTGTGTGTGCTGTATATAATTATTTTGTATATATAAATACACATGCATGTATATATTTAAGAAAATGTGTGATAGATTTTATATTAAATATTTTATTAAATATAGATATAGAATATAAATATATACATGCATGCATAGGTATTTATATATACAAAATAATTATATACAGCACACACAAATATATTATGTAAGCACAGACTTTTTTATTTTGGAAAAAAATCACGGCAAGGCAGAATGGGGAAACCCAGGCTATTGGAAAATCACATAAAAATAAGATCTGTGTTTAACAAAGCGTTTTGACCATTGCACGTTTTGTCTATCAAGATGATCTTTAAAGTTAATCCAAAAATATACATTTTGAAGCCTATATAAAGTAAAAAAAAAAAACACAAGCAGACACAGTAAAGTTTAAAACGTGAAAATATATTCAGAGGTGTTGTTCACCTCAGACCTTATTTCAGGCGATTTAGCAAAAACCCATTCAAAAATCCCATAGGGAACCGGAAGTGCTAAAATGCTAACTCCGATAACATCGGCACTGTATTAGGACATTTAAGTAGTTTTTTTAAACATTCCTTAGGTAAAAAAAAAAAAAACATTACTGGTGTGAATCTTGAGAAAAAACAATGCCACTGACATATTATATTTACTTTAATTAAAACAGATCAAACATGCATTTTTGTCCCGGACAAGCTTCAGCTTTGTCTATGAAACTGGAGCTATATATGTTCTAAGTTTTTACAATTGACTTTTTGGTTTTTCTAAATGTGTTTGTTAGATTCTCTGGGCATGGATGGCCTTCAGCCTCTGTCCTCTGATTCCGCCACACTGGCGATGCAGCAAGCCATGCTGGGAGGAACCGACGACTCCATGGACGGCACAGAAGAGGACGACGAAGAAGAGGAGGAAGAAGAGGGGAATCGACGAGGAGGAGGATGAAGAAGAGGATGAAGAAAGCGACGCAGGCAGACAGATGGTTCAGGAGAATCTGGGCCTCAACCACAACGAAGGACTCGAATAAAGATTCAGATCGACTTAACTCTTACTCATCCCCATGGCAACACATCTCAACACTGCCTGAATGGTTTCCAGTGGACACTAAGTGCCATGGATCATCCAATCAGAATGAAGAGGAGGGGCCTTGATGAATAGCTTACATTCATGTTGAAGGAGGACAGAACATTGTGCAAAGGACGTACTGTACATTGGGCCGTCAAGCAACCGGTCATGCTACTCTCATTCATATAATGCATTTAAGCCTTACTTTGTTTATGTCTCTTTGGTTCTCAGGTGTCTTAGCATGACATAATGTCTAACCTCTTACAGTCGAAATTGATAACCATGCAATGAGTGGATGTTTTAGGCATGTTTTTTTTTTTACTTTTACTTTTTGTAGATTTAACTAAATATTCAATCTTTAAAGTTTAAAAAAAGAAACAAACAATCTAAATGCCTGACAGCACAATGTATGTACATTTGATAGTGATGCATTTTAACCGGACACTTCATATTTATTTTCTAAACTGTCAAAAGGCAGCGGCACAATCAACGAGGATGCTGTCCGCTGAGCAAATAAACATCGGCTTGTTTAAGACAAACGCATGTTTGAAAGACTCGACGAGTGCCAAGCATCTCTTCCACGCAAGGAACAAAACTCCCGTGCCCTTCTGGAACCGTATAGGACCTACAAATGAAGTTTACTGAAGAACACTGCAGGAAAACAAAGACATATTTACAGGTGCGTATCACACCCTGAAACGCCCCTCTTTATTTTATGTGAAGGACGAAACAAAAAACTGTGAAGATATTTCTGAGCTTTTCGGCTAACTGTGTCTACAGATTGAATCACCTGTTTCTGATGTGATGTTTAGAAAAGACAGAGGATGTTTCTGAATGTTATTGCAGTTAGTCTTTGTGAAGTACATGTTTCTCATTATCCTTTTCTTGGTTGTTTTTTTTTTAAATTGTTCTTCCAGAGCAAGTGATGATAGGGGAGCTTTTTAATTATTTGTTTGTATACATTGTTGTCATAATCTATTGTGTTTCAGTAGACCATTTTTGATAATTAAACACTATGACTCTACTGGACCTGGGTGTCAATTTTACAACCCAGTGCATTACTAGTACAAAACCATACATGCATATTATTGCTAAATTATAATATTGACCATTTTGTTGGGTTGTTATTGTGAACTAAAGCTCTGTGCTGTATTGTGAATAAGTAGCCTACTTATTCACGTTATTTGCGGCTGATGGGCATTACTTATCTTGCAACCTAAAAAAAAAGTAAAAAAATGTATTAGTGCAACTTTCATGAAGTAAAATCACTAAAAGCCTTCCTTCCGCTAGAAAAAAATAGTCCCTGACCGTGACCAGCAACAACGTTCCAATGTGTAATATGCATGAAAGCTCATAAAAACAACATAGGAACTGCAGTGTTGCGCAGTGAAGACTAGAACCGGTCATAGCCGTGTTTTATCATGAATAAAGCACAGCTACTGACCAATCAGAATCAAGGATTGGAACTAACCGTTTTATAAGTTATAATATTCACCATTTTGTTGGGTTGTTATTGTGAACTAAAGCTAAACCTATGAAAACATTTTGGTAACACTTTACAATTAGGTGACTTCTACAGCACTTCTATAGCATTTTAATCTCTGTTAATGTTACATGAACAAACTGAACAGCTGTATTTTATTAACTAACATAAATACTGTAACAAATGTATTGATCATAGTTCATGTTAGTTAATAAGTTAACTAATTTTAACAAATGAAATCTTATTTTAAAGTGTTACCAACATTTTTGCTAATATAAAATAAAATATAAATATTTGACAAATTAAGACAAAAAAATTATAAATGTTTTACTTGGCAAGTTGAATCACGAAAATGGAAATAACTAAACTGGAAATAAAATAAAACACGAGAATAAAATAGGATTGGCTATTTAAAAATATAGATATAAAAAAAAATCAAAAAAGAAAAACGCTTTTTGAAAATATATTAAAAAACTATAATACTATATACAACATATAAACGATATATATATATATATATATACTGCCAAACAAACGAATAAAAACAAAACCTCATGAGTTCCTGCAAGGATTTAAAAAAAATCAAAAAACATTAATGGCCACTGGCAAATACAGCTCTAATTCCATTGGTGAATAATTTTGGCTGACTTTATGGAAGTGTTAAACGTTCATGGAAGTGTTAAATACAATTAATGCAGTTATTTCTGGATGTTTACTCAGATTGCAAACTCCTCAATCTCAATCTTTGAAATCTTTGTTACTATTAAGTTACAACTTACACTTAAAAGCTTTACAGATGAACATATTTTGGGCATGAATGGGTTAAACAGCCTTCCAATAAGCTCTAAACTTCGTGAGGGTCTGTATGCATCTGAAATAACAGTGTTTGTGGCAGTCCAGTACGCACTCTTGAGCATGGCTGCATTGGCAGGGCTGTTCAGGGCCGGAGAGTATTAATAACCCGGGAAATGACAGAGGCAAGAAAAGCCACATAGCCGGTGCATTTGAAGTGGATTGGTGCCACTGGGCTGATGAGCATGTTAGGGAATTCAGTAGATCTGCAGGCCATCTCCACCCTCTCTCTCTGCTCATAGCAGACTCAAAAGGTCCTCTCTAGCTCTTTTAATTACCCAGTAACCCAGCCCAGTACAGCCTCTCATTTTGCTCAGACCTCCTCCAGTATTTAAGATCAGCGCCAGCATCACTCTCCTCTCCAGCCTCAGGACCAGTTTACTGCAAGATTGATCCACAACATTCCTCTGCTGGACAAGGAACTCATAAGGTAATGTAAGAGCAACTGTACAAAAATAAGGGCTTTTTTTGCATGTTAAGTTGTGTCTGTACCATTGATTGGACGTATGTGATGCTACCCGTTTAACGTTTGTATTTGTAGCCTATTAGTTATTATTTGCATTTTCTAGACATTGGTGTCATTTACATCTGGAAGATGTATTTTTCTAGAGTGTTTGCTCATCTGCAATACATCTATATATAGGACGTATCCTGTCAGATGTCAAATAGACGTTTAGAAGATGTCTTTAAGATGTAATGATTTAGAATGGACGTTAAACTGACATCTTAAAGATGTCTATCAGATGTTAGTAAACAGCAGATGTTTTCCAGATGAAGTGATCTTTAACAGACATCTTGCAGACGTACGTGTGCTACAGTAGCTGGGTTGTTGCGTTTATATTTCTAAAAAGTACCATCACCAGATAGCAAAAGTCTATTTGATGTGATGTTTACATCTGGAAGACGTATTTTAAGAGTGTTTGCTCATCTGCAATACGTCTATAGGACGTTTCCTGTCAGATGTCAAATAGATGTTTAGAAGATGTCAGTTTGACATGTATTCTGAATCATTACATCTTAAAGACATCTTTTAAACATCTATTTGACATCTGGCAGGAAATGTCCTATAGACGTATTGCAGATGAGCAAACACTCTTAAAAATACGTCTTCCAGATGTAAACATCACAATAAATAGACTTGTGCTATCTGGGTAGACAGTTCGGACCACAGAAGTAAGAATACAACCTTTCTTCACTCAAACTAACTCGTTTTCCGTTTGCGACAGTTTTTGTGACTACAAAGCTCATCCCTATTTACTGAGGTACATGCTATTTTCGCTTATAATTGGTTGTTTATTGCTCCAGGGCATTTTTTTCCATATCTCAGGACTAGAAACGATGCTTAACCTGGGTTAAAATGTCGACAACCCTGGTTTGTGAGCTAACAGCCCAATCTAATAATCGTTAACACTTGTGTGTTAAAGTGGCAGTGCATCAAAGGTTTTGGTTAATAAGAACTTGGCTGCTAACGAATTTAATGGAAGACATAATTACTGTTTAATGGAATCATTTCATGGAAGGCTTAATCTGATACTTTATCATGCAAGTAAGTCTCATCATTGATTATATGGGTTCTTGTATCACATTTGCTATTTAACCACATCATCAAAGTCAAAGTGCTTCTTGATAACTTAAGGTGTCCCTTATGCATTCATATTGATGTTAATTGACTAGTTTTGTGTCAATACAAAATGCTGGGTTGTTTTAACCCAACTTTGGGTCAAATATGGACAAGCCCAAACGTTCAGGTTAAAAATGTAATGTAAAAACTTAACCCAATGGCTGGGTTTGTCCATATTTGACGCAAAGTTGGGTTGAAACAACCAAGCATTTTTTAGCGTTTATGAATGAAAGCACATGTGATACATTAAACCAAATTGCTTACCAGAAATACCCTTTGTTGTCCACAGTTGGCAAGATGTCCATCGCCAACACGGCCGCCAGGCGATGCTCTCTGATGCCCTGCTGAGGGATAGTGACGGGGACAGTCGCATGCGACACCTGGAGCTGGATTTGCCATTGGATAAAGTCATCAAGTTCATTTCTGTGGGCCTGCCGCTCCTTCTGGTGTCCATGGCTTTTGCCAGAGAGATTTCAATCGGTTAGCAGCTCTTTTTCTCTCCCTAGTGTGTCATGCGCAAATCACAGCACATCAGAGCGACACTGGCACTGCAGTAATTTCCCAGACCCTTGAGTTAATTGACTGACCATTAGCTTGAGGGCTGGACTGATGGAACTCTGGATGTAATTAGTGTTCATCTGAGGTGACAGCACTATCTCCACTGCTCAGGAAGGGGAACCGTGGTGAAATATGAGAATTAAGCATCTGCTAATGATTATTATCCATTTATATGACATTGCAAACCAACTGGAATTGCTTTCAGGGGAGATATCTTTAGTGACTTGGACAATATGGATGCCAAATTGCTGGCTGTAAATGCCACCAACTTGAGCTTTCCTGCCAACTGTGCTTTGGAGAGAACTGTCTGTTTTGTGTAGGCAGTTGACTTTGAGGTTGCAATCAGTTCCTCTGGAGCTGGTCTGCAATCAGCTCACACAGATGTTAATTGGCATGAGGATGATTAAGAGAGACGTGTAGAGATGACAAGGGTCTGTAATTACAGTCAGTCTGCTCTTTCCCTGCTCTCTATTTCAGACGAACGAGAAGATATGCTAATTAAACGGAGACGTGCAAGGCAAGCAGACTGATTCTCTCTGGCTCTGAAAGTGGTCTGACAACACTCAGGTTATTTGGTTAGGAGACATCAACACAAACTTTACAGTGGAAAGAAAATTACATCACAAGAATGCAGGATATAAATATATACATTACCAGTCAAACGTTTTGGATCGTTAAGAAGTCTTTTTTGATTTTTTGTTTAAAAATACAAAAACATGCAGTAATATGGTGACATATTACAATTTAAAACAGCTGTTTTCTATGTGAATATACAGTAAAGTGTAATTTTTTCCAGTGATCAAGGCTGAATTTTCCGCATCATCATTCCAGTCTTCAGTGTCACATGATTCTTCAGAAATCATAATTATATAATGATTTGATACTCAAGAATAATTTATTGTCACTGTGGATACAGTTATGTACATTTTTACTTCAGGATTCTTTGATGAATAGAAAGTTCAAAAGTACCTTTGGAAAAGAAAAGAAGTTTAGGTTCAGTAAGAAGCTTTTATTTTATTTTTGTGGGAAGTAAATCAAAGAAATCAAATAAGTCAATCAAATCAAATAAGTATGAAATAAATTGATTAAAAGTTGCAGTAAAGACATTTATGATGTTACAAAAGATTCTATTGATCAAAGAAAACTGACAAAACATTTTTGCACAACTGTTTCCACATTGATAATAATAATGAAAGTGTTATTAGCGTCAAATCAGCATTAGAATTATTTCTGAAGGATCATGTTACACTAAAGACTGGAGTAATGATGAAAATTCCGCTTTGATCACAGAAATAAATTATATTTTAAAATGAAATTAAAGGTATTTTAAATGGTCATAATATTTAACAATATATATATATATATATATATATATATATATATATATATATATATATATATATATTATTTTTTTATTTTTATTTTTAAACAAATAAATACAGCCTTGGTAAATGCGGCAGATGACTTCATAAAAAATCTTACCGATCCAAAACTTTTGAATGGCAGTGCACATAAATAGATTAAGATTGAAACTTTTGGGAAACTCAGATGTCTATTAATATCTCTCCTGGTTTGAAGACGTTTGGTATCATATAATTTGCAGAGATGTTCTGTGGAGCTGAGTTATCCATAACAGCCGTGGCCCGTGGGTGTGGGGCATGTTGTGTTCAGTCAGTAAATAGAAGGTTGACTGTAGGTTTTGGAGGGTAACACCAGATGTTTAAGTGGTCCATATAAAGTAGGGCTTGGCCTCCTCTCAGCAACTGGGTCACACCCTCTCGCCCAGGCAGCCAAACTCGCCACAGAAGGGTGTTTCCTGGCAGCCTCGGTGGTTTCACCATCTGTGTCCCTGGACAAGATCTAGCATTATTACAGACATGCCACCCAACTCTTAACCAGCCTCTCCACTTACACAGCAACAAGTGATGCTAGAACACTGTCATTTATATCTCAGCATGTTCATTTCTCTGTGTTCCCTCCCAGGCCCACAGATTAGCTGCTTTCCTCCCAACAACTTCACAATAAAGCAGGCAGCATATGTGGATACGTACTGCTGGGACTCTCTCATGCACCATGAGTTCGACACAGATGGGAACTTTGAAGAACGTTCACTGTGGGTGCATAAAGTGAGTGAAAACATGCATAAAGTGCATCACAAATGAGATCCCTTTAATATATTTGTACATCACAAATGAGACCACAGATATCTTGGTTATTTTTTTCTAGATGTCATATAAAATTCAGAGCAAAGTCTCTTGCTTTTTCTCCTTAACAAGAGAGACAAGTGATTTATACAACTTATCATTCTACATATCTCATTGTCTCAAACTAAGCACTGATTTTCCTAAATGTAGTTTATAGATCTGAGATTTACTTTGTCAACAAATTTAATTTAGTGTCCATTAATTCTATTATAAATCTGAGACAAATCTGAGAGAATTTATTTTTTAATAAATAAATGCATTATTTGTATTACATAAGTAAATAAAATGCATACATAGAATAATATTAAAATTATAAATAAATTAATAGATGACAGACAGACATATAGATAGAAAGAAAGACAGAAGACAGACAGACAGAGAGACAGATAGATAGATAGATAGATAGATAGATAGATAGATAGATAGATAGATAGATAGATAGATAGATAGATAGATAGAGATAGATAGATAGATAGATAGATAGATAGATAGATAGATAGATAGATAGATAGATAGATAGATAGATAGATAGATAGATAGATAGATAGATAGATAGATGGGTAGATAGATAGATAGATAGATAGATAGATAGATATAGATAGATAGATAGATAGACAGATAGACAGATAGACACTACTGTACTCAATTGTTCTCTTGTTTGTGCAGATGTTTCCGTACTCCTTATTGGTCATGTCCATGATGATGTACCTGCCAGCTGTGATCTGGCGGCATCTAGCTGTGCCCAGTCTGACCTCTGACCTGTTCTTCATCATCGACGAACTGGATAAGTCTTACAACCGCTCTGTCCGCATGGCCCAGAGCATCCTGGACCTAAAAGTGCAATCAGAAAACCCACTGCAGTTTCAGGCTGAGCTTGAGAGGTATATGCACATTTATTTGTGTGTGTGTGAAGTGTGACAAACATTAAACAAAAAATCATTAATTTTTTTGTCTTTTTAGAGCCAAGCGCAAGCGGTACTTTGAGTACCCCCTGCTGGAGAGATACATGCAGTGCAAGCACGGCTCCTACTTCCTGGTCAGCATGCTCTTCCTGCGAGGCTTCCTGCTCCTGACCTTCATGTCAGCCTCGTGCCTGTACCTAATCTACTTCCACCTCTCCGCCTTTCTGCAAGACGAATTCAGTTGCTACGTGCGCACCGGCCTCCTCCGTGACCAGCCCTGGGTGCCTGAGCTAGTTCAGTGTAAAATGACTGGCCTACTTGTGTTCCAGGTCATTAGCGTAGCTAACGGTGCCGTGTATGTGCTGCTAGCTCCTATTGTTCTCTTCAGCCTGCTGCGTTTGTTCTGCTGGGACACATCCTTCCTCTCCCTTTACGAGGTGCTGCCCGGATTGGGGCTCATGAGCGGTCAGAAACTGGGCTGCCCACTGAATGATCTCAACGTGCTGCTCCTCTTTCTACGCGCCAACGTAGCGCAGCTGCAATCGTACGGCCGCCTGAGGGCCGTGTGCTCCCTCGCGCCTCCTCGGTTAAAGGGGTCTAAGGGTGGGCTGACGGAGGAGCAGGCGGAAGAGGCAGCGGAGGCCAGAGAGGAGCTCGAGGAGGAGATGAGAGAGGCCAGAGAGGAGGGGAAGCTCAATCTTGTGGACATCATGACTGTGCTGGGAGCAGCCAGAGGAAACGCAGTGAACTGTCCCGAGCAGCGCCCTCTTGTGGAACAAGACATGACGCTTGGTACAGTCACTCTCATCTATATCCTTAAACGCATCATGCTCGTCGGCATTTTCGTGGCCGTCATATGGGACGTTCAGAAATTCATCAAAGTGACATAAATATGTTATTTAGGGTGTTGAACATTTGTATACGAACATCATTATATTTTGTGCGAACCGAAGATAATGTGGTACAATGTGCCATTTCTTGAGCATTTTAATATGAGCGTGCTTCTTAACACACATTGTGTGTTGGTTTATTAAAGGGGAAATGAAGCAGTGAATCAAGTTTACATGATTTACAAGATGGATTTCCAATATAATCAACGATTATATAAGAAACATGACAAATGTAAACATTTAGAAGAAAAAACGTTATATTTTTCACCGCCAGGGCGCCGCCATTGTGGAGTATTCTAACATGTGACGTCACGGGGTTGGTTGGCTCAGGCTCTATCCATAGACAGTAAGTGAATATCGTGACATTAAACTGTTTACACCAGTGTTTTGATCGCGAATGACTAATGTTAGGTACAGTCATTAGACAAAAAGACGACATCTAATGTTATATGTTGACAAACTGCACATTGTTCGCGATGTCTGCCGTCATTTTACCGTCTCGTCAACACCATGTAAGTTACGTTGCTGTGTAGAAAAGACGGTGGAGGTTTGGGGCGAAGAGCGGGTTTGCAACGCCACCAGGTGTCAGAGTCCATCTGCTGTCAAGAGGTTGATCGTGAGCATGTATTGCGTGGTCAATTCTGCATCACCGGCGCACACGTTTACTATGCTGTGCCGTGAGGTAAGTTAGACGTGTTGGAAGCGGCGATGCTTTCCCTGAAGGATCTCAGAGCGGAAACACTTTTTCCTAGTACATGTAGGCTGTAGCTACGGTAGCTACTAGCACTACCAGTGCAAAAACATGGACGTTTCATTTCCCCTTAAACAAATACATGCTAACTTACATGGTGTTGACGAGACGGGAATATGACGGCAGACATCGCGAACAATGTTTCTATGTGCAGTTTGTCAACATATAACATTAGACGTCGTCTTTTTGTCTAATGACTGTTCCTAACATTAGTCGTTCGCGGTTATAACACTGGTATAAACAGTTTAATGTCGCGATATTCACTTACTGTGAATGGATAGAGCCTGAGCCAACCAACCCCGTGACGTCACATGTTAGAATTTTCCACAATGGCGGCGCCCTGGCGGCGAAAGTTTTTATTTTTTTTATTCTAAATGTTTACATTTGTCATGTTTCTTATATAATTGTTGATTATATTGGAAATCCATCATGTAAACTTGATTCACTGCTTTATTTCCCCTTTAAATAACATGGCTAGTTTTAACCTGTATTACGATATTCAACAGATTTTGATTTAAAATGTCCATCTGGGCCGAATACACACCACTTTCTTAAAAGTCTATTACAAAATTCTACTTATGAAACTATTTTATTCGTTCTAAAGGAGGCTTTAATGAAAAACAAAAGTTTTAGCATCCGCATTGTGCACTTTATTTTAGACAAAAGATGTTTCGCACTTAACAGCCCAAAATTGATGCCCCTAACAGCACTCTCTGTCTCTTTACAGAGCCTAACCACCCAGGGGTACCATGAGTTGAAGGAGACTACAACATGTTGTTTTGCCTAAAGCACCAGCAATGGACTGAACCAGCACTGTCATACTCTAGAGACCCCTGTAGAACAGCTAAAACTCTGAGATTAAATAAAGATGAAGATCCAATAGCTCTTTCGTTCATTAATATAATCCCTATGGATCTCTTACACAAATCACCTCAGGAATAAAAACCCAAAGTCTGTATTGAGAATTTAAAAAGCCTCCAATAGCTAGCCCTCATAAACTTGATTTTATATCTTTATTTATTCTTTTCGATCTGAGTATCTGATGTGAGTGGATTCTATACTTCTTTGAAAACTGGATTCTTTACTTGACCTTTCTTTACTTGAATAAAAATTGTTTATATTTGTGTTTTCTTTGTTAATTTCCGCATTATACACATACACAGATGTATGGACTAACATTCAAAAGTTTGTTTTTTTTTCAGCAGGGAAAAAATTTATTATAGTTTACACTAAAAAACACACTGCTGGTACTATAATCAACTGTTTTTGAACATTGATAATAATACAACTGCTGAAAATGCAGCGTTCCCATTACAAAAACAAATTACATAAAAAAAATAACATTGAAAACTGTTTCTATAATACTATTTCACAAAAAAACAAACAAACAGAAAACATCCCCACACCATTACACCACCACCAGCAGCCTGCACAGTGGTAACAAGGCATGATGGATCCATGTTCTCATTCTGTTTACGCCAAATTCTGACTCTACCATCTGAATGTCTCAACAGAAATAGAGACTCATAAAACCAGGCAACATTTTTCCAGTCTTCAACTGTCCAATTTTGGTGAGCTCTTGCAAATTGTAGCCTCTTTTTCCTATATGTAGTGGAGATGAGTGGTACCCAGTGGGGTCTTCTGCCGTTATAGCCCATCCGCCTCAAGGTCGTGTGTGTTGTGGCTTCACAAATGCTTTGCTGCATTACTCGGTTGTAACGAGTGGTTATTTCAGGAGATTGTCTTGACCAGGACCACACCCCTAAATGCACTGAAGCAACTGCCATGTGATTGGTTGATTAGATAACTGCATTAATGAGAAATTGAACTGGTGTTCCTAATAATCCTTTAGGTGAATGTATATTCTAGAATAATTATATTTCATAAAATTAAATAAGACATTAAAAACTACAACATTTTTTAAGTGTGATACCTGCAGAATTGTACAGCTTATCATTTACCTTAGAGAAAAATATCACCTCCTCCTATGAGATTTAATGTGTCCCATAAATGCTAGACTTTCTGAAGTTTCTGTTCCCATGAGAGCTATCAGTGGACCCTTCTTCAGCGTGAAGTTTTACAGTATCTACTTAAAGTTTCATATATCCAAGCACTGGAAATGATGGCCTGACATATTAGGAGCACTAAATACAGTACATCCTTCTACATGGCAAGAAGTTTGCGAGACATTCCAGTCAAGATTTTGGAGATATAGGACAACAGGATTTTTTTTTAGAACTATATTCTATAGCAAATCACCATTATACAGTATTACGGCTGGGGCTAGTTGTCCCACGGGTAAGTTGTCACAACACTCTAAAAAATGCTGGGTTGTTTTAACCCAACTTTGGGTCTAAAATGGACATTGGGTTAACTTTTTCATTACATTTTTAATCCAATTTTGGGTTTGTCCATTTTTTGACCCAAAGTTGGGTTTAAATAACCCAGCATTTTTAGAATGAAGTGAACTCTTTCTTCCAAACTAAAATTCCATATGATATTTTTGCTGCAGTTCTGGAGTAAACGTTAAAACCACACTGATACACATTCAAACAGAAGTATAAAACAAGGCAGATTTTAAAATTCTGAAATTCTAAATTTTATTCTCAGGATGAGGGTATTATAAAAAAAGTAAGGTTGGGGTAAGTTATCACACTTATAGAAATATATAGACAGTGACTTCACAAAAATAGCCCGACTTATTCAGTGGAGAAAAGGCCAAGAGTCCCTTATATCATTTACTATCAACGGCCTCTTCCTGTTTTTGGTGTGGCTCATTGAAAGTCTGTTTGGAGAGATGCTACCTTGTTCCCATGCCCAGTCCATCTGCTGCCCTCTCTGCGTGAGATCCATTTGCTCAGCACCAATGTTTGATCTCAAAGACACTTTATTCTCACAGTATGTCCACAGACAGAACCCGAGGAGGGCAATAGGCAAAACAGTCTGGATCTTATTGAGCAAGTGAAAATTAGATGCTGGTCATTTAAATCTAATAAACAATTTCAACTCAACCATGAAAGAGGGTCACAGCTGCTCATATTTTCCTCACACTCATAGCATAAACAAAAGCTACGGACATCATGTGTACCGACGACTTACATGATACGCTATTTTTATTTATATTTTTATCATATACTCGTAAAACAATTTGAGGATTTGTTATTTACTGTGGTACCAACACAGAGGAGGGGTCACTCGAGTAACACACGTGACACAAGCTGGTTTGCCCTGTGATCAGGGTTAAGTTAATGAGCCTGCTAAAAGCCAGGAGAAACTCGATTAGTTTGATGGAGTACTGAAGCACAGATCTGCCCAGAGGATTTCATAATGGTCTTCTCAGAGGTGAGGACAAAACTGCAAATAGTAAATCAGCTCTGAAGAGAAGCCTGAAAGGGCAAAAAAATGGAAAAAGCCATTATGCTGTAGCCTTTATGCTACAAGTAGGTATGTAGTCCACTCATTAATACGAAACATATACGTCTGGAAAGTATAAAAGCCTTGATTCATCAGACCTTGATAATGGATGTTGATATTATGTAGGCTTACTCAAAGGGGATTTTAGGAGAAAACTCCCCCGGCAATGTCACACATGTCCACATGAGGGCAGAATTTAGTTATATATCAAATGAAGATGACCAGTTTCAAGGCAGAATTTATAGAGAACACCTAGCTTGAAAAAAAATATAGAGTCAAATTTATTTAGAACAATTATATGGAGAAGCATAATGATTGCTTTGACATGGTAAAATGTATTGCTTTAACAATCATTGAATAGGCATATCATCATTATCTGAAAACTATACATTTTAAACATTGTTTATAAACTCTTTAAAGCAAGATAGGCCTAATAAATGTTCGGTGACTAATTGCTTCACAACGTAAAAAAAAACAAAAAAACGTTCCATTATATTCAAGATGAATAATTTGATATGTGTAGCCTATGTTTTATTCCATTTAAAATATAACTAAATTAAATCAATGTATTACATCTTTTAGTATTTGGGGAAAATTCC
This sequence comes from Hybognathus amarus, assembly GCA_030378365.1. Classification (NCBI taxonomy): domain Eukaryota; kingdom Metazoa; phylum Chordata; class Actinopteri; order Cypriniformes; family Leuciscidae; genus Hybognathus; species Hybognathus amarus. The sequence goes on along the minus strand of JAQIUQ010004025.1, from coordinate 193,209 downwards.
ACATACTATAGCCTACACAAGAAAAGATTGTCAGGGTCAAAGCTAAATTCAATTTATTTCTTCATGAGAACGACTAAAAGATTTGTAATATTTTTCCATGAATATTTTTGACTGATTAATGGTCAGGTACACTTAATTTTTTTATGTATACATTTGTAATTTTGTATTTTGTTGTATATTTTGTTCTATTCCAATCGCGGTTTTGATCTCCAATTTTGACCCTTAGAGGGCGCTGCAGAAGCTTCAAGTCGTCGTGTTGTCTGCTCTAAAAATGGCTTGTTTGACTCAGACTAGTTGTGTTAAAAAAATTGTTGGAGTTTTTGCGTAATATTGGAGTATATAAAAAGATATAGATAATCAGTATTAAAGTTGTAAATAGCGATTAGAGAACAGAGGAGGGCAGCAAAACGCTATAGACGCGTCTAGCCCGCCGGAAATACAAGAAGAAGACGTGTTACCGAAAGGCCAGTGAAGGTGTGCACGTGTGTATTCGTGGAGGAGTAAGGTAAGATATAACGTGGAACCACAAGCCCCCCTTTAGACAAATCATCTGTTTTAACTCGACAACGAAAAATGGGAATGAGAGGTGTAAAGTAAACTGTACTCACTTTATTAAGAATGTTTTTTTATCGATTTTATTTCGTCGTTTCATTATCAGGATGTTGGGTGCACGTTACATTGTCGTAGTAGCGGGAAAAAAAGTAGGCCTATGCGTGAGTTTAAGTTGGTTGGTACTATGTTTGTTGGTTGTTCATCCACTGGCATTAAATGTTAATTTCAATGTTTAGGGGCTACTTGAAAGAAAAGCAAAATCTTATTTTATGTACTAAAAACGTAAAGCATATTATAATTGAACACTAACGGGAGAACATCATACCAGAGAATGTTTAATTAAAGATAATTGGCACTGGTTGGTTACTTCCAGTTTCTGGACTGGCTGCAGTAATACGTCCCTGTCCATGCGGGGGCGCTCGCGGTCGATTGTAGAATGAATGGGAGTCAATGGGGTTTCACCAGAGCCCGTCTAAACGGAGAGCCTTGGCACTTACTATTACGCCCGTTTCACACATACTCCGTTTGCAGTGCGTATGCGGTCCGTATTTTTTTCCGTACCCATGTTAACAGGTTAGAGCTTTCACACTGCACGCGGATGCAGTCCGTCGATCCGTTCCAGTTGCGGTGCGTATACAGCAGTGCAGAGATCGTTTCCGTGCCGAGTCTATTTCTGCTGTGCTGTAAACGCAGAAATAAAGTGACAGCGCACGGTTCGTGGTCAAAATGATCTCAGATTGACCTCGAAATGTATTAGTTTCACCATAAATGCATTTAATTCATTAAAATATAGTAATCTCTCCATACATTTATATTTAATTGTTTTTTCTTTTTACTTTAAGACATTATATATATAAGTAATGCATGGAATTGTAGGCTATGCATTCGTTGTTTAAATTGTGTTTAAAAGTGCATGCGTCCATTAAAGTTTGTAAAAGTGTACAAAGAGAATCGCAATGCTGGCAAAACTTTTATTTTAATACAAGTTGCTGCATAGGGTGAACATATTTTGATTAGCAAAAACCAGGACACATGGCTCGGCAAACAAATGATACTCGAAGTTTACTCAAAGATGCCTTATTAATTTCAATACATTTAATAAAGGCTATGCGCCCTCTGTGGATAGAAAATTGTTATATTAAGATACAAATTCAGATAGGCTTCTCAGAGGATGATCAACATGTTTTATGAAAGGTTTAAAAATAATGAATGAAATAATGATAAAAAATAATGTCTCTTCTGTATTAGAAAAATAAATATATAAATATTAATTAGAAAAATAAATACCTTCAAATTGAACAAAATACCTCCCACAAACTTACAAAACTAGTTTTCTTCCTTTTTATCCTGTTTTCTTCCTCATCCTCCTTGTTTACCCATCTCCTATATTTTGCTGTAAAGCTTTTTTTTTTAAAACCGACATCACTTTATAAAAAACGGCCAGGACAGGACGTGAAAACAGGACATGTCCTGGGATAACAGGGCTGTTGGTCACTGGTCACCCTATTGCTACATAACTTCTGAATTTGAAATAAAAATAGTGAGTGTTTGTGGTACAGCATACGCACTGCAAACGCAGCATATGTGAAAGCATTTTAGCGCGTGCTGCTCCTGTACCGGATGCGCACCGCAACACTCACCGCATACGCACTGCACACGGAGTATGTGTGAAACGGGCGTTAGCCCCATTGTGTATCATCTTGGTTGCAGTTCCATTAGAATTCCACTGGAGGTGATCGCGGACGAGAGCATAATGAATGGGAGTCTATGGGGCTAAACGGCTAAATGCGTCTCTTTCACTTGCTTGTCGTTGAATTAACATAGATTTTATTGTTGATTCTGCAAGTTCAATATAGATTATAGGCCAAAAGTCAAATGAACGAGTTCTTATGTCCCTTTGATTTCTTACAGGTTAGGCCGTTGTTGGCCGGAACATGCTAGCATTCTGCTCTTGTGAGACGTCATCACGTTTTTGAACGGATTTTTAGAACAGATAAGTGAACTTAAAAATGCAATTTTCAGCTGATCGTCACATTTTTAATAGTGTATTATCTTAGCCCTCCCTTTTGAATGCAACTTTCAAATTACTTGACAAAAAATTACATCCTGAGAAAAGTGGATTTCCGGGGGTGAAACCAGAGAATGTCTAATTGAAGAGAATTGGCACTGGCTGGTTACTTCCGGTTTCTGGACTGGCTGCAGTAACACGTCTCTGTCCATGCGAGGGCGCTCGCGGTCGAGTGCAGAATGAATGGGAGTCAATGGGGATTCACCCCCAGAAATCCACTTTTCTCAGGATGTAATTTTTTGTCAAGTAATTTGAAAGTTGAATTCAAAAGGGAGGGCTAAGATAATACACTCAGCTTAAATTTAAAAATGTGATGATGTCACACAATAGCAGAAGGCTAGCGTGTTCCGGTCACAACAGCCTAACCTGTAAGAAATCAAAAGGATATACCCAGCAAACAGGGGACATTGCAAACATCTAATTAGGTCCGGATATGGTCCGGTTCAGAACGTTCGCTGGGGGATGTTCGGAGGACGTCCGCATTTGGTCCGGTTCAATAACGTTCGCTGGGGGACAATCCGAGGACGTCCGCATTTGGTCCGGTTTATAACGTTTGCTGGGGGACATTCTGAGGACGTGCACTTTGCATTTTGACAAAATGGCAAATAAACCACAAAAACATAAGAAGTATTGGTGGTATAAAAAATACTGCCTATGATTTTTAGCACATGTTCAAATGAAATATACGAGGCTTGAGTGTAAATAATAATAAAAAAAAATAAAAAATAATCTGAATTAAAAGTGCCATAATATTATCCCGGAGTGATAATTTGCACCTAGGAACGGGTCATAACTTCAAAATAAGTTTAAGATTCATTCATAATAATGATATTTTTATTCAAGTAGGTGCTAATTCTAGTTTATGTTTGTAAATGCATGACTTTGATGCGTTTTAACGGGCATGCGCGTGAAGTTGAGTTGCCATGGAAACGGAGCGTCACCAGTGCAGACAGCAAAACTCCGACTCTCCCTGTTTTTAGGTGAGTTTAGTCTCTAAAATCACACAAATAATACACACGACTGTTCTTGACACTTCTCTTAATTGTAACTGACAGGCTTATGTTTAAAATTTACTTTATAGAAATGGGTTAGTGCCTTTGAAAAAGTCCATTCGCATCACAACCGTTTTCAGAAGAGTTAACGTTAGGCTAACTTTATAGCTTGAGCTTTTGTTTATGAATGTTTGGGCTCCTTTACTGGTTGTATTACAATGATCCAATACAAATTATGTTACTTTGTTTTAGGTTCCAAGCTTATGGGTGGAATCAGATGTGGAGGAGTAACGCGTTTCAGCTGAACCTGGCAACCGGACACGCAAACACACACGCTCTTTTTTGATAATGAAAATAAAATTATTTTGTTTCCTGATATTCCTTGTTGTGTGTTTGTTCCTTGGGTAGTTAAAATGTGTGTTATCAGACTATAATAGGATGTTAAAAAGACTTCTAGTGAATGTTAAAGTTAACTTGCGGAATATTGAACTTAAATATTGAACTCGCGGAATTAACAATAAAATCTATGTTGATTCAACGACAAGCAGGAGAAAGAGACATATTTAGCTGTTTAGCTCCATAGACTCCCATTCATTCTGCACTCGCCCGTGATCACCTCCAGTGGAACTCTAATGGAACTGCAACCAAGATGATCTACAACGGGGCTAATAGGAAGTGCCAAGGCTCTCCGTTAGACAGGCTCTGATTATATGCTGATTTCACGCAGCCGTCATTTTGAAACACAACAATTGTTGTGTTTAATGTAGAAATTTGTTATTCTAAAGATGTATATACATTTCTTTCGTAGTTTAGACTTACAGTGAAATTTATAAATAAATGTTTTAATATATATTCAGATTATAAAAAAGCAGGAACGAACTATATACATATTGGATATTAACATCTAATAGTTTAAATCGCTTCAGGTTGGTAGTCCAAGATGTTATTGTCGATCTGTACTTCCGGGATTCTTCCTACCGGAACCTCGCTTTCGATTTCAAAATGGCAGCTGCGTGAAATTAGCGTATAGGGTTAGGTGCTACTACATCAGTGTTCTCAACAAAATATGTTGATGCAGTTCGATACTTGGTGTAGCTTATTGTAGTATGATATAATAACGTGATATTACATACTTTGTGAAAATGAGTGAGTGAATTTGGACTGAATGCACCAGAAGTGCTGCAGATGCCATCTATTGAGTGTACGCTCAATTATACAGTTATACACTTGTTTTTGAGGTGCATTTTAGGATGGATTGTGTGCACTCGATAATGTAGAGTTAGAATGAGGGTATATGGTGCAATTTTAGATACAGCCTTAATTTTTCCTATTTGGTTTGGTTATGCTAGTGGTGTAGAAATGTGCACTGCACACTTTGCAAATAGAATAGTATTGATTGTCACCTTTGCTATTTTTTTTCAAACGGAGGACGAGTCACATCCCACCTCTAATTATACAGAATTTCTTAAGTCTTGCAGTCATTTATCTGAAACCGTTCTTGAGTGATTCGTACCCATTATCCAATTAAGGCCCGACACGCTATGGCTTTCAAATTCCAATCTTTCTCACTATGCGTTTTTGGTCTACTGACATTAGTTCCTGTGACTTTTTTCCCTCCTCTCCTGAGAGCTTGGTGAAAACAGACGGTGGGATGGAAAACGACAGCCAATTATTCCTCTCGTCAGTTCGTTTGTTTCCTGTATCTCTTGTTGTCGTTCGGAACCAAAGGTTGAGCGTTGCTAGTGATTTCTAGCTAATGTCCAATTAAGACTGATGTGGGCTTTTTGTGCCTGTATCAAGGGAAGTGAACCGGTGTGATGATGGATGCTGTGCATGCCATGTGGGATGAGCTGGAAGCCTGATTCTGTTTGCTTAGACCCAACATGATTCGGTAATGGATCTCTAATCTTGTTGAGAGAAGAGAGCTGTGGGGGAAAGAGTCTGAGAGAAAAAACAATAAGCAAGGACCTTTGTCATGCTCTGCTGCTGCCTGGGAAACCTTGATTACGGTTGTTAAAAGCTGCTCGCCACAGCTGAAATAGAAGGTGAAAAGTAACTAGGCCGTATCACGACGTACATTATTGGGTCTCTGCATGAAATGATGACAAGATCGATAACTCAGACCTTGTTTTTAAGAACCACTGATTGAAAGGGATAGTTCACCTAAAAATCATCAATTACTCCCTCTCTTGTTTTTCCGAACTCATGAGACTTTTCTTCAAAACTCAAATGACCCTCCATCGAAAGTCCCAAAACGTTCCTAAGGAGATCGTACACACACACGATGTGATTATACATTATATATATTGGTTTTTATACTGTACAATCTGGATATTCTATCCCTTTACACTAACCCCACGCCAAAAACGTCACACAAAACTTTCTGCATTTTTACATTTAACTATTTTATACTAAATTTACAAACGAGGATGTCACTTATGGGAGGTTTTTGGAGACTTTGTCAAGTTTTAGTCACTGGTTACAAATTTGCCCCCAAAATATAGTTAAAGGTAGGGATGCACCGATATTACAATTTTGGCTGATACCGATAACCGATAATTCGTTATATTTGAAAGCCGATAACCGATATATTGGCCGATAAATCTAAATCCAGAGCCTGATTATAAAAAAAGTCTCCTCATTTAAAGTCAAACAAATACAAACACACTTATGATGTTCTTATTTTAATGTTGTGTGCACATTTTGCACTTTAACTGGATTTTCCTTTTTTAAAGTGATTTCAATCATATTTCAAGCAATTTAATAGCATCATGTTGAACAGTGCGCATCTAAAGTGCCTCAGCTGAAGGAAATAATACATTATTTATCGGCTTTTAGATATCGGCTAAATGTTCTTGTTGGGCCGATAACGATAACATTAAAAATGATCATTTATCGGCCGATACCGATAATGTGGCGATATATCGTGCATCCCTAGTTAAAGGAGAACTCTGGTGCAAAATGAAACATTGGTACCTAGTCAACCGTTCTCCGATTTGTTTTCATAATAATCGAATGTAAAGAGTCTTACCTCTTAAAATATTATAATGCTATATATGGGGGCATATAATAATTAAAAAGAAGTTGCTAGTTAATATCACTAACAAGGCTCAAAATAGCCTCAAACTAACACAGTAACATAACGAGGGTCCCTGCAGTACATGCAAAATGAACTGTATGAATGGTGTTCGTGGTTCGACTTTTTTGAGACTGTTTTTCAAAGATGGCTCCTGTCTGTATACACAAAGTGGACTGTTTTTTTAAAATATTTTCTTATTAAACTGTCTGTACACTTAAAGTTCTCAATGCTTTGTTTTGCATGTAAGGACCCTCATTATTTTAGTGTGGGGCTATTTTGAGCCTTGTTAGTGGTATTAACAAGCCTAAGTGATTTTTTTTTAACTTATTAAATGCCCCATCTACTAGCTTTATAAGCTAAACAGTTTTTAAAGATAAAACTCTTTACATTCGGTTATCATGAAAACAAATCTCAGAGAGCGGTCGACTAGGTACCAATGTGTTATTAGACCAAGGTGTGGTATTATCACACTCACACGCTCCCTCTCCCTATACATATCCCTATAGCAAGTATCTTTACAAGTATCTCAGTTCAGATGCCCCCATCAAAGTTTAACAGTGTCTTTTCAAATTGAAGTGAAAGAAAATACCAGTTTAATTCAAACACAAACCGAGAAGTTAACGGTGTATTCCAGCCTCTGTGACAGTGCAGAGAATGCGTGTTATCTGAGCGGTGTAATGTCATCTGTATGGTGGGAGAAGCTGACCTTGCAGTCATTCAACAAAGCAGAAGGGAAGGTGAATGACAGGCTGCTTAGAGCTGTGCACGAGGTGAAGATATTCCCTGTTTATTCCCAGCGGCCTCACATCTGTGTGGAGGCTGATAATAGGCAGGGAAGAGGAACACCTGTTCACATGACTCACGTGAGAGCTAGAGGAAGGAGCAAGGTTGGGTCCAAAGTCATAACTGGTAATCGTTGTTGAACTGCTGAAAATGCATAATAGGGGTCCCGGCAGACCCTGTTCAGTCTACACAATAAATATGATGTGGTATCAGTATACCGTAAGGCCATTTATCGGTCCAAATGGGGGTCTCCAATAATACGGGTGAAGGTTTCTGCTCGTTACCGTTGCCTTTAATGCAACACAAGATTCAATTAAATACATTTTCTCAAGTATATTATCTCGTTATTTCATCTGACTCCATAAATGATTTTTTTTTAATGAAATCTGAGCATCATTAAAAGTGAGCGAATGTTTGACTAACTCTTTACCTATATTTTACCCCTTCATTTCAGGAAGCTGTGACGCTCAGAGGTCCTCACGCCTTGTTTAACATGGGTCTCGCAATCACAATCTCGCCAGCTTCGGCACTAAACAGAGGTAATTGCTATATACCTGAGACTAGTCACATTCACGCTTACACAATCAAGACACTTTGGTATAGCCCCCGTGATTGCATACACTTGAAATTAAAGTGACGTGTACTTCAGTAGAGGTATGGCCACTACTACAGATATACTGTAGGTCAACCAACTTTACTTGTCTTTTAATAGCTTTGGATTGGCCAAACTCTAGGTTTGAACTCTCCATACCTTATTACCTTTTTGGTTTACTTCTGTGGAAATGAGACATTTCAAATGATACCAAACATGTTTAATACTGTGTGCTAATTGTTCATATTAGACCATAGATTGTTGGGTGAATTAGGTATGGATGGGTGAAGAGGATGATGTGTAAATTGGGAGGTGATCAACTCAAGTGTGATCATGTTTCGAATGGGGATGTTCGAATAATATACTAGAGAGTTCAAATGTTCACTTCCTTTGTTTACTTAGAGAGTAGCCCTCTCTCTCAGTTTCTCCAGTCTTACAATATGTCCAGTTTTGGAGTCAGTGACGTGATGCTTATTTAATTCATAATAAAAATAATAATAATATATATTAAAAAAAATTATATAATTTACAATTATACAAATAATATATTTTTTTATGGGACATAAAGTGAAAAATAGTGATATTTCTTAGAAATATTAAATAGTGATTATATTTGTTTAAACAGTATAATAATTTTGTAATAAAATATTCTTCACTGTTTATTATTTTTAATAAATATTTTTAATATATGCACCATAAAATATATAAAAACAGAGCTAAGGATATATTTTGTATATATTATTTGTAATAAAATCCAGGGTAATACTTTACATTATCGATGTAAAGCATTTGTTTATTTTAATTTTCTTCCTTGATTTCTATATAATTTTACCATTAAATATTAGCATTTGTTAATATATTAAGAACTACCATCATTTTAATTATCATTAATCAAGAAAATAAATGTAAAAATAGTTTTTAATGCACCATTTAATTAAATAAAAAAGAAACATAGAGAACATTATTGCAAATGTATTTTTGTTATTGACCCAAGAAAATCACTGATATTCTCACTGTAAAAAAGTTGCTGCCTTAAATTAACTACAATCGACTTGGATGATGTTTAAGTCATTTCAACTTAATTTACATTAAACTGACTGAAAACATTAGTTAAATCTTGTATAACTTATATACACAATTTTTAAAATTGTTTAACTGATTTTGATCAATGTAAAAACACTTATTAGTCATATATCTTTTTTATTTTATTTTATTTTATTTTTTTACAGTGTCAGTGTACAGTGTTCAATATCAGAAATGGAAAGGATATAAATGTCTGGCCAATGATCTGAAAAAACACTATTACTCTTATTTTCCCAAACTGTGCATTTGTATGATACGTTTACAGAAGTTTAAGAAGAATACAACTCACTTTTAATGTGCAATGAAGGTGTAAATTGATTAATGTTGACATTCAGCTGCAGACTATAAGCAGAACAGTTACATATCCTCTTATAATTTTCCAGACCACACAGTTTTCAATCAAGTGAACCAGATATTTGTAATGCTGTAAAGTTTCTAAGTTGTCCTTGTTTGCCCTCCATCACTATTTTGCTGCAAATGCAGAAGAAAAATGAAACTGACGACTGTGCAAGAGCTGCAGGATGTTGCTGTGTTGCAGTGTGCATGTTGAGAGATTGGCCACGTGCCCGACTCTCAGCAGTCACAATAGTTCTCAAAGAGATTCTGCAAGGGTGTGTGCTAATGAGCGTGAATGTAAATATATAAGCAGAATATTTATGTGGTCTGATATCCAGCAGACACCTGGAAGAAAGCAGCTGCGCTGAGCTCAAAGGCATACACTTGTGATTTACAAAACACGTCTGCAAAACCTTGTGCTGTACAGCTGGGTAAAAAAACAACAAGTGGTGAACAGCTGTCATCACCAAAAGCACTAACTCTGCGGAAGGTTTCTGAGATTACACAGAATTCATATCTTGACTACATTTTGGCCATCATGTTTGTACAGTCAAAACATAAAAGTGTATTAAATAGGAATCTAACGATACCCTCATGTCACAATTCGATAATTGTTGATACGTTTAACAATTATACAATTAATTGTCGATTGTCGATTAGATAATTCAATATCCATCCCTTCTTAAATGTCCGCGCAGCAAATGCGTTGGCCGTTAAGTGAAACTGACGCACAAATATCCTATGATCTAACGGCAGATGGAGTAAAACCGTAAATCTTCATTGTGAGTCCTAATCATAAATACAGTGCATGTTCACAATAACAGTTTAAATAAATAAAAGAATGATTTAAACTATGTTTTATTCCTGATATAAACATTTAGATTAAATAAATAATTCTCATTAATGGGGTTAACCCCCTGGGGACCAAGGGTTATTTGGGGTCCTTGGGATGTTTTGACATGCACCGACGTCCGTGCTTTTTTCAGTTATTTATAAACATATTAATGGCAAAGGTGTAAATTCACTCTATATAGCACAGACAGGGCTACCATAATATATGGTCAACATGTATGTACATGTTTGTATTTTTAAGAGAATATTGTTTATGCATGGTTATAACATTTTTTTTGAATGAAAGTTGCTGAAATAAGACCACAAAACACATACTAAATACTAAAAACACTTAAACTGCATGAAATCATTACTGAGAAGTTACAAAAAATGTATATTCAATAAATAGAAATAGACCTATTTGTTATGGATGCAATGCTTTTGAACACATTTCCTATGGCATGCTGTGTTTTAATGTTTTAACTGACAGCTAATAGCAGATTGTCTGAGAAAATTGTTTCGTGCAAATAATGCACAACAAGGTCTATCTGTTTCCATTAAAATATAAATTAATTAAAAATACTATTTGCCCAGTGGAAAAGATTGAGAAAACCTTTCTCTGAAATGTGTTTAACACTGTTTGATTTATTTATTCAAAAACAAGGCAAAAGATAGGCTACTAAAAAAAATATGTTTGTAATAATGTGACGGCACATCCGTATTTCATATTTTACTAACGTATTGTACCGCTAAACATGGTATCATGTGGATGAATAATCATATGCAAATGATATGCAGATGAGGATATGCATAGTAAAATAGGCGTTGTAATCTCCATATATGGTTATTTCGGGGAGGAGATGCATGTGCGCGCATTCTTCCGCTGACTGGGATTTATAAAGTGAATTCTGCGCAGGTTCTAGCGTATGTGCGTACGCACACTTTAAGGATGAAATCTACGCAAAGTTTTATACATGAGGCCCCTGAAGTACTTGTCTTTAAAAGTGCAAGAGGAATTTTGTCATATTCCATGTGACAACAGTGGCTCAAATATAAGTTTATCAAGTGACGAGAATACTTTTTGTGCGGAAAAACACCCAAAAATAACGACTTTATTCAACTATTACTTTTCTTCCTTGTAGGCCTGAGACGAGAGTTCATGAGAATTGCTATCTTCTTCAACTACTTCAGTTCAATTCTCGTTCATGCATCTTTTGTAGAAAAAAAATAAGCATTGCTTGTTCATAATTTAATTGTAAATAGTAGGTACGTTTATATAGTAATATATATAGTTATTAAATAAATATAGTACTTTTTTTGTGAAACACAAAAGAAGAAATTCTTGAAATTTTGTGCATTTAAGTGGTCAATAAATACAGTAAAATAGTAATATTGTGAAAAATTATTCTTTCTCTTTCTCTCAGCCCTTGAAGCAGTCACTGTACACTTAAAGCATTGGCCAGTCGACCACAGCAACTGCAGAAAAGCAAATGCATGTCATACTTTGATGTCCTTTGATAATAATATTTCCCCAAAGTGGCATTTTAAATGACTTTTCTCTCAAAAGTCAGAAATGGTTTTGGATAATGTCATTGAAAATTCAGTATATCAAGAAGTGAATGCATTTCCATTATTATGGCCCTAAACTGTTTACTGACTATCTACACACATTCATAAATATAAATTTGAGTTTTGCTCCAAGCGGTAATCCCAGACTGGCCAAATGCAGTCAAGCGGGTCAAACGTGTCACACTCGTGTTAGATAAGGCTTGGCAATATGCTTCTAGTGCTTGTAGAGTTGTGTGTATATCTGAGTGTGTGTGTGTGTGTGTCGTGACTAATGATGATGAAAGAATGAAGATAGATAAAACACGTCCACCTCAAACTATAGAGCTGTGGACACTAAAACAACACATGTTCGCTTTAGATCACTCTTTAAATAGCTTAACAGGATAATCTTTACTTGTAGTTCCAAAAATAGCCACCAGACAGAGCAGTTGATCAAATTATAGTGTCTTTGCTAAGACAGAACATCGTGTTTTAGTATAAATAGTCGAAACAGTGGAAACACTTGCAAGGATTATTTAATCTGTAGATAATATCATTGAGTCTTATTTATTTGAGACCTTTCGCCCTCACTGTAAATACATCAAATCATAGAAAATACAAAAGACGAGACAGAAAACACAGAATAGCAAGTCTTTGGTACGTTAATTGCTCCCCAAAATACAATAGGATGTGGGTGTGCAGTCTCCTTGGTAACAGTGTGCAGACATTCTAGATCCATACTAGGAAAACAGGGAAAGTAAGTAGGTGAGACTGCAAGGCCATGTCAGGTAGAAGAGTGTTATTGGATGACAATTCAAATTTATTCATAAATGCTGTCAGGGTCACAAGGCAGTTTTTTAAAATATTGTGTCAGTTTCAAATACATTATGATGAAACTGCGAGATATCAGGACCTATATGACCATTTAAAAAAACAACAATATTTTGCTACTAAACTTAAAAAAAACAAACAATTAAATTATTATTTAATTTACACATTCAGTTTAACACATTTACGAGAAAACAAAACTATATAAGATGTGAAAGTGTTGGGTTCGAAAGTCAGGATAACACTTAGACATCTAATTTGCACTTCTTCACAACTGTGGATCCCCCCATCCTCTCAGCCATTCAAATACATGTTAAACATAATGCAATTACATTATACAGATTCTGAATTCTGAGGCTCCGTTTTAAGACTTGTTTTTCCAACCACAGTATTGATCACGTCTTTAGCTTTAATGTGACAATAATCATATTAATTTGTGGTAACGAGCACATTTCTGTGCTTCACATTTCACATTTTTTGGCTACTTGAGCCTTATTGATGAAGCTGTACAGTCCTTATGGCAAAAAAGTTGGGCAAAACTTATGACTGAGTGTTAAATGTGTGAAATGTACAGCAGCTGATCTCTGTAGCTAACAAAAACACCAGACTGTGCTCAGTAGGGCAGAACAGAATGGGCTGATTCAATTTGTTTCTCAGTTTTTTTTTTGTGCCCAGACCTGAAAAATATTCCATAATCAATATAAATATATGCACTGGTTTTGTTCTGCTTTATGAAACGGCTATAAGTAATAACAGCGAGAGCCAGCCATGCAGTGCAATCTTTAATTAAGTGTTTTAACAAGCAAGAGGAGAGAATGCATGGTCATCAATAACAGTCTTACCTTGTGCTATTATGTACATGTTGCTGTCCAAATTTTCTTGTGATGATTGAATATAATGCATACATGTATATTTATAATATATGCTGTCAAACCTAACATAAAATCTAACATACATTTTGTTTTTATATAAAATGTGTGTAGTGTGTGTAAATGTATAGCAAAACCACTAAGTCCGTCTGACATGTTTTTTTTTAAACTAGCATTTTTTTAAATCAGGCTCCTATGTTAAAAGGTTCAGTAATTTCACGTAAATGGCAATGAAAAGGTTATTAGTCAGTAAGGCTGCGTTCACACTGCAGGGCTTAATGCTCAATTCCGATATTTTTGAAAAAATTAGGGTTTTTTTGCAAGGCCGTTCACATTTCCAATTTGATCTCCTTTTGTGATCTCCTGTGTGAACGTGAACGGGAAATGACCCAGAAGTGACCCGCATGCGTATAAATAGGGCCCTATAATTTCCGCGATCACGGAATAAAAAGCACACTCTTTTTACAACTAGAATAACAGTAAAGGGTAAAAAAAATGAATTCCCAAAAATTAAAACGGAAAAAACGGAATTTGCAAAAATTAAAACGGAAAAAACGGAATTTGGGAAAAAATAAAACGGATTTTATAGGGCCCTATACTCAACGGTCAATTACGTCACTTGTTGTTTGCGGAAGTAGCTAAACATGGATGTCAACAGTGGAGCTCGTTTAGCAATGTTAAAGTTATTTTTTTCCTATTTATCTTCTCATTCCCGCCAACTTCAATGCAGAATTATGACGTTTGTTGCATATCAATGACGTGCAGGTCGAATACATGTGACCTGGCCATTCAGATTGAAGTCACATTTCAAAAGATCGGATACAAATCGGATTTGGCCCACATACCCAAGTGGCCTGGGTCGCATTTGAAAAGATCGGCTCTGTGTTGTTCTGTCAGATAAAGTTTGCGTAGGGGCAAAAAAATCGGAATTGGGTTGTTTCAGCCTGCAGTGTGTGAACGTGGCCTTATTGAAATGCCTAATTATCAAAAATGTCACTATTCCCTATTTTAACTAATTTAACTGTCCGTGTATGCTTTTTTTTTTTTTCAAAAATATCGGTAAGTCCACCTCTTTGGACAAGACATGGTATAGAGGAGGTTGATAATTTGAATTTGATAAGAGAACACAAAAAGCCACGTACACCACACACATATGGCTTTTTATTTATTTCGTTAACAAACATGTCACTATAAATTTAAAGTTATTTCCATCAATCAATTTTCTGCCAAAATAATGACCGACATGCTTGTTTGCTTTGTGGCCCCTTTAAATACCATCATGCATTCGATATACGTCAGAGCGTCCACGAATCTTTCCACGGCGTCGTTAACAGAGCGGCAAGAGTGAATTTTGCCGCTCTTGCCGGCGGCGGTGTGAACGTATGGTTAGGCACGATGCAAAGCGGAGTAACCCCTTCAGCTGTTACTTATTCACGATACAGCACTTGCCTCGAGTACCTCATTGCTTTTATAAAATGGTTACCACACAATAAAAATATTAAAGTAACAAAAAATATGTATTAGAGCAACTTTCATTAAGTAAAATCACTAAAAGCCTTACTTCCGCTAGAAAAAATAGTCCCTGACCGTGTAGCAACAAAGCTCCAATGTGTAATTTGCATGAAAGCTCACATAAAAACAATTTGAACTGCATTGGAACGAACCTTTTTATAAAAAAAACAATAAAGATGCAACTGGAAACATTATAAATGATGAAAGCAGAATTCAAAATGTAACAACGAAGAAACTGATCCACTCAGTAGGGGGAGCTGTGATGAAGTGACCATTTTTGACCAAGGTGGCATTTAGCGTTGCATCTGAACTCTTCATGTAAGCTACAGACACACTCATACATATTATAAAAACACAGACTTTTATGTTAGATGTGATTTAATCACAATTAATTGGTTTGGCCAAATTGATTTTTGTGTTGTGGGGTTTTGGATGAACTGTAAAATGCTGTGCAGATAGCATCACAGATTAGCATTTCACAGAAATCCTTGTATTCCCCTGCTGTTGCTTGTTGATAGTTGGCATGCTTCTTGATGTTGTGGGCTTATTTTATTTGTGTCTAACTGCAGGACTGTCATTTTTGTTTTCTTGTTTCATTTTAGGAAGTGATTTCTGCTCAGGAGTGCTTTTTTGCATGTGGTGAAACTTTCAATTTGGGCTAATGATGAGCCGAGACTGTCTGATCTACCACCCGTAGGCTCTCTCTTGTAGATGCCAAAATGGTAGTTGCCAAGGTAAGTCTGTGCCTTTTATTGTTGCTTTAATCTGTAAAACAACTGGTTATACCTGATCAATCCAAGCAAAATGCAAAACTTTGAAGTGTTGGTGGTTCAAAATTGGCTGGATGAATGTAAAGAGCCTCTCCAAAACATAATCATTATTTGTCCTATTCTCTGTGCTGCACAGTGTTGGGGTATGTTACTTAAAAAAAGTAATTAGTTCTAGTTACTTCTCATAAATAGTAACTGAGCTACTAACTGAGTTAAATCATTATAAAAGTAACTAATTAACAGGGTAAGTAACTATTGTGTTACTTAAAAAAAAAAAGTTAAAATAGGCCTATGTCAAATAACTTGGATGAACCCAATATTATATATTAAATAAATCACTATAGACTAAATTATTATTATAAAACGGGTAGTTCGAATCCTTGATTCTGATTGGTCAAGAGCTGTGCTTTATTCACGATAAAACACGGCTACGAGCCGCTTCACCCAACGGTTCTATTGATCGCTGCGCAACACTGCGGTTCTATGTTGTTTTTATTTGAGCTTTCATGCATTTTACACATTGGAACGTTGTTGCTGTTCACACTCGGGGACTATTTTTTCCAGCGGAAGGTAAGCTTTTAGTGATTTTACTTCAAGAAAGTTGCACTTATATTGTTTTTTACTTTAATATTGTGTGGCAACCGTTTTATAAAAGCAATAAGATACTCGAGGCAAGTGCTGTATCGTGAAATAAGTAACAGCTGAAGGGGTTGCAGGCACTCCGCTTCGCGTCGTGCCTAACAACGCCCTTCAGCTGTTACTTATTTCACGATACAGCACAGCCTCTCGTACCTTATTGCTTACTTATAAAACTTTGTACTCTAATCTACACTGTCGTAATTTTGCTGCGGGACACCTAAAAAATTCAATATATTATTTTAAATATTATTATCATTACTATAGTAGAACAATAAAACATAATTTTAGGTTTAGGTTTAGAGCTTTTAATATTTAACATAACTGGCCAACAAATAAGTCTAAAAATAATTTATGCTTAAATGTACCAAAAAAAAAAAAAAAAAAAAAATATATATATATATATATACTCTTTGTAGTGAAAATTAAAATGATAAACAGTTTAACAAGAAGTGCTCCCAGAACCCGAATTCCCAGAACGTTCCCTGCAGGTTAATTTTTAGATTTTATCTGTATTACCATGTAAATTAATTAAAATGTTGCAGATGATACCAATATGCTACAGAGATTATTTTAATGCTGAAATTTGTAATTTATTTATAAAACAAACTATATAATGCTCAGAGACACTCTCTCTCGAAGCATTCGCTCCGCTTTAGTCCAGTCCGGCACCTCGTAAACACACATACACACACACCAGAGAAAAAAACGTTGCAGTTCCTATGGTGGAGAGCTGAATTTGGCAATAGTAGGCCTAACGCCGCATTTTGTTGTCATTAACGGTAACGGGGAAACAGTAATTCATTTGATTTCTCGTTACTGAGAAAGATAAAGCCGTTAGTAACGCCTTTTATTTATAACACCGTTATTCCCATCACTGGTGCTGCATGTGAGCCAGAAGCTGTGGTTCAGTTAGGACTTCTTTTTTATTATTTTATTGTTCTATCCATAGAAACACCCTAGTAACCCTTCGATTACAATATAACTGCCTTTCTAAGCGAGTTGCATGAACTTTTTGCTAATACTTTTGGGTACTTTATTAAGCATTAAAGTGAGTCAAGATATTCTGCAATTGTATTGCCTTCAACTCAACCAGATATTTATTAAATGGTCTCCTTTTGAATTTTGCATAAATAAGAAAATTGGAACAACATAATGTGTTGAATTGTGGATTTCATTTTGAGGTGAGCTATTCTAAAACATTGTGCTGTTTGTTTCCACATCCAAAGCTGTAACAACTCAACATTGGCTCAACTTTAGTAGTCCAATTTGGTGTCTGTTATGGCACAGAAAATCCCACTTTAAGACTGACTTAAGAGAAAGAAAAACAGTTAGCTTTAAATATGTAAAACTCCCACTGACTCGAACATTCATAAAACAGTACGTCAGAAGCAGGATGTCTTGTTATAATTTAAATGCCTTTTTAATTTACTCTAGCACCCTGGAAGACTTTTGGCTTGCTGAGCTCTTCATAAATCCAAGTCTCGAATGTATTACAGATATTTTTGTGCTGGCCACAGGATAGAAATCTAACATTTTTAATGAGCAATTACCTTCTGTAATGGGTTATTTTATGGTTCGTTTAATTTAAACCAATAGCTCATCTGTGGGACTAATACATTCCTTGCAGTTTCTTTTACAGGAATGCTAAAGTCCGCTGAACATCCATTAAACTAAGTTTGCAAATTCACTTAGCATTTAAACTCTCTGCTGTGTGAAAAGGTCTAGTTTCTTAAAGGGGTGTTGAATTGAGAAATCATAATTTCCTTGAGATTTTGACATCTAAGAGGTCATCATATTATAAGAATATCCCGTAAGTTTCAGAACTGAAAACGTCCTTTTTAGTCCAATAAAAGCTTTTGACACCAGGCTCAGCAAACGACTTGTTTTTCAAAGTGGGGAACTATGACGTCAAAAAGGATAAAACACCACCCTAGGTGCAAAACTAGGATAGAAAATAGCCTATTATGGCTCGTTTCCACTGAGCGGTATGGTACAGTTTGGTACGGTATGCAATTACTTGCGTTTCCACTGTCAAAAGTACTGTAAATGGAACCAAAAAACCGAAGATGGTACTCAGTGATGTATGTCTCAAGACCGGTCTTGGTCTCGAGACCACTTTTACGTGGTACAGATTGAGGCGCGAGTCTGAGTGAAGACACGGTGTGCACAAGCCACGAGAAAACTCTGATCGCAGCGGCAACGAGCACTTTGATCACTTGATTTAAAAAACGCATATCATGTACAGTTAATGATGTATTCATATTTAGTAAAACACATATCAGTGACATGATAGGTTTTAACTTCATTCAGGAGATTTTGGGTAACTGCACAACTGACAGATGAGGGCACAGCCAACGGTGTGTGTATGTGTGTGTAACCATATAGCGACAAAACAACCAACTTTCGGTTCCTGCACTTAAGCTTATAATTTCGTTTTTTAAAAATATTTATGTATTTAAAAGTTGCAGAATGGATTGATTTGGAGACTTCGAAATCGGCAGAGATAGACAGGCAATGCAAAACAAAATCTTACAAGTTATTGCTTTGCTTCAACAACACTAGTCTGTTTTTTGGTCTCGGTCTTGGTCTTGACTTGGTCTGTCTTGGTCTCGATACCCTCTGGTCTTGGTAGTGTCTTGGTCTCGGTTTAGGTGGTCTTGACTACAAGTCTAGATGGTACTAAAAGATGGAGCTAGGCTCACTGTTGACAGAGTATTGTCAGTATTGCGCGTGCTACATGGGCATTAGAAGCGCCATATACAATTGAAATACTACTGTTATGTCCCGAAATGTAGTTTTAAGATTTTTTTCTGGTGAAAATGTGTTTTTTAAAGCTCAAATCTGTGGTTTATTCATAATTTATGATAATTTGACTGGGATCCATTCCAAGCAATCACTGGGCGCTCACTCTCATGTACCCCACCTGGAACAGCCTTTCCTTGGTCTCGTGAATCTATAATTCAATAGCAATGCGGCCTTGTACTCCAGAATTCATTGTATGATAGGAACGAGAGGATTTTTTTTAGATAGTTTGCCGAATTAAACTTTTAAACATAAGAATTAGGTTTTTACTTGCTTAAATATCTAATTATACCAATGTAAAACACAAACAAAAAAAGTTCAAGTTTTTTCAAATGTTGACTTCTATTTAAGATGCGATTTATATATAGATTATACTCTTTATTATATACAGAAAGAGTAGACTGGTGCAAATATTAGACAGTTTGTGAACATTTGTTTTCAGACAGTTTAATATAACTTTCAAGACGCCATTGCAGATACTGTAAATGGTCCAAACCGTGAATTTTGCGATCTTTTCCACCACTAGAACCTGATATTTATATCAAATATAAACCAGTGATTCTCAGCTTCACACCATCAATATCTCCTTGTCCGTATTTGATGATTACGTAATAATAAACATTAGCAACAGGATTTTGGTCCAGTGAGTCTTCAGTGTGGGCGGGGCTACCTAGTGTGGCATTGCAGAAATATATGCAACTGAGAAAATATGTTACTTGTGTAAGGGTGTAGTGCCTCTGTAGACATGTTTTAAAATCATATTTTTTTGGAGTGCAACTTTTTTTCTTTGCCTTTGACTTACCTAAGCGGTAAGCGTGGCAAAAGGGTACTGTAACTGCAGAGCAAGTATGGTACATTAGATATATCACAGCAGGAGTTTTCTACACAACACACGGTGAAAAATCTATTAGCAATGCTGGGGTCTCTTGTGCGTGCTTGTGGCATCATTGCTGCTTTTTGTAGCCTGGAATACATGATTATTCGAGTCGTCTTCACCCAAAGTGACATTCAGTGTAATCACACCACATTCTGAGTTTTGCCTATTGTGTGCATAATTAGTAGGTTAGACACTGTTGATTATATCTGTCCAACCTGAAAGCGCAACATAACATGTCTCTGTGCTGGTGTACCATTGAACCTAGCCATTGAGAGTGGATCAAAGCATATCACGTTTTACTTTTCTATTTTTTTTATTATCCGCTAGCTCAAACTTGCAGATACTTCAACCAGAGGAAACTTTAGAGAAATTGAGTTTGTCACACTGCTCCAGTCTCCTACTTTGTTCTCCTCTCCTAAATCCATGAGTGTTCATACAGATTATATTCAACACAAAAAGACTAATGAATGGCACTGCAAAAGTTGATCTAAGCGTTGGGTTTTAGCCGAATGGCTCAGCGCGTTCATGATTCATCCGAGGTAGGGCTGATTTGGAGAGACTTTGGGGTGTGCTCAGGTGTCAATGAGCATGTGTGGCATGTCACCAAGCTCATCTGGAGAGAGTACGAGCAGATAGTGACCTGAACTGAAGGGCTGCACAACTGAGCAAATTTATTTCTGAATTATGCATATAAGAGGAAGTGTGCCACAAAAAACTGAATCCCAATCAGCCAGCTGTGCAGAAACTGAGAAAAGCATTCCAAGAATGCAATTTTGTTTTCCAACTTGGAATGGTTATTTAATTTCCATTGCCTCTCAATGTATCTGGCTGTTTTTTTCCTCCACCCGACCTTAATTTCAGCAAATTTACTGTTGTGAATGTTATTGTAAGGGAATTTCCTCAGTCACCCAGTAGCTGTAAAAAAACAATGTTCAACACAGGTCATGCTGGGCGTCAGGATATTTTACACAGCAACAGACTGGAACCGCAACCGTATTGGGCCATTTTCTTTAACCAAGTTTTTTTTTTGTCTATATATGAGATTGGAAACAGAACCATTGTTTTTGATATGTTGGATACATAGTAGTTTACCACAGTGTTTGCAAGTTAACAATATTTGTGATGGAGCTCTGATAAATGCTTTCTCAGCCTTTTGTTCACAACCCTCCTAAATAATAATAATAAAAACAAGTTTTCGAGTCTGGCAGGTTGAGAAGAAGCCTCTTATGCTCACCAAGCCTGCATTTGTTTTCTCAAAAAATACAGTAATAACAATAATATTGAACTGCTCCAAGGGTTGAGGATCCGAATGCAGTTTTAATGAAGGGCAATCCAAAAGCAGGCAATAGGTCAAAACAAAGGGTAAACCATCCAAATAGTAACAGGGTCAAAAGGGCTCAGGCAAAAACAGAGAAATCCAATAACAACAGGAAGAAGCTAAAAAAACAAGATACAGGAAACCAGGGGAGTGCTTAGAATGGCAGTTTGACACAAAACAAGACTTCGCAGAGAATGACTTAATAAACCAGGTAGATATAGATAGACTATGGTAATGTCACACACAGGTGGAAGTGATCAAACAATTATGAGTCCAGGCAATGGGTTATGGGAAGTGTAGTTGTTGATTGAGTGGCAATAGTCTGGTGACTACCAAGGGCACTCAAGCTGGTGATCGTGACAAGAATTGTGTAATATCTCAGATTTGTGTTTTAAAATGTATGTTATTCTTGTGATCGGAAAGCTTCAGTCTGGTTTCAGAAGTTATTTTATATGCTGATTTGTTGCTTAAGAAACATTTATTATCACAGTTAAATAACAATTGTGTGGTCTGTTACCATATAACATTATTAACCATACAGTTGCTATTTATTAGGGCTGTCAAATGATTAATCACGATTAATCGCTTCTAATATAAAAGTTTGTGTTTACATAATATATGTGGGTGCACTGTGTATATATATATATATATATATATATACACATATATACACACACACACACACATGCTTGTATATATTTAAGAAATATTTCATATATACTGTTTAAAAATTTATAAATATTTTATATATAAATATTTTTTTTCAATATACATGCATGTAAGTGACTGTATGTGTATATATGTGTATATGTGTATATATATATATATATATATATATATATATATATATATATATATATATATATATATATATATATACAAAATAATTATACACAGTGCACCCACAAATATTATGTAAACACAAACATTTATTTTGGATGAGATTATTGGCGATTAATCGTTTAACAGCCCTACTATTTATTGATTCATCCAATATGTGGATGGCATGCAAATAAATTATTTTTCACTATTAATAAATTCTGATATTTAAAAGGCAATTAATCTTGAATGCATATTTGTCCTATTTTTGTTAAGCTCACCCTAAAGGGCAAACGAGCATCTTGTTCAGCTCAGACATACAGCTTGTAATAATTTTCTTGTTCTCAGCTCCTTTTCTCCAGAGGACAAGCATCAGTTCTACCAATAAAACCTCTCTGTTAGTGCAGAACCAACCCATAGCCAGCTGAATTAAATTTTCTGTTGTTCCATTCCTGTTTCACATGTCCAGAGAATGAGGTGAGATTTCTCAAGAGAATGACAGTAGATGATATCTGGCAATAATAGCGTTTATGTGTTTTGTTGGTCCTGCAAAATAGAAGTTGATTGTTTCACAGACCTTTCACTGACACCACAGCTTCACGTTTCCAAGTTTGTGCCTTAAATAATAATGAAAATAATGTCATTATCAGTGTTACTCTTTTTATTGTGACATGTTTTTCTGCTGTCATTTGTTATACTTCCTTGAACGCAAATGCTAATCAGTCTGTCAATCATGTACCAGCGTTAATGAAATGGTGACCTATTTTTTTAATGTTAGCTTGCAGAGTTGATGTACGCTGACTTTTTAATGCAAAAACAAACTCTTGAAGTCAGGGATGTTAATTCAGGTTAAAGGATTGCATATCTTGTGCAGACTACATAACGCATATAAATCGGTTGTTTATGTTTTATGATCCCTGCGGGATTCATAATTCTTTAGTTTAGATCTAAACTCATTTTTATCTTGGAAAATAACAAGCTCTGATTCCAGGCATTTTGTTCTAGGCATGTTCATAATTGTCAACACATTTTTTATAAAACACACGTTTTTTGCAAACAACGATGTGAGGCAATTGAACCCTTTAAAAATAAAAGTGCGAAAACGAACAGGTTTGTATAAAAACTTTTTTAAAAAAGGTCTGACTGTGCAGACAGATATAAATTCACAGCCTGAAGTTGTGTCTGTTTATCTAGACGACAATTGTGTACCTATCTGACACTTCGCCACATAGCCAAATGTTCTCGTCTATAATGTTGTTTGGGATGATTACATATCCGCAGCTTGATTTGTTAAACTTATAATCTTTTCCGCATGTTCTTATAAAATAATTGTTCTACTCGAGATGTTCTTCTAAATTGGATGACAGCTTCCCCACTGGGTGGGCATGATGAACTCTTGCCAATAGGGAGCAAACTAAGCAAGCAGAAAATGTCATTACAGCTCGATTCGAAAGCCTCATCTGTCTCCCTGTCAGCAGGTTAGCTTCTCCTACCACAGAAATTTCACATACCTGTAACTAGTTTAAAAAGTTATTTTTCAATTTGTCATCATATTCCCAAATTATGTAATATAGTTGAAAAGGTTTGGGAGGCACAATGGTTTGATTTCGTTAGGCTCAATGTTCATTACAAATCATTTTCTTGCTGAAGTTGGATTTTTTTTTGTAATTATAAACGGTGTAATTAAACTATTAGCCTATATTTGATTGATTTTGCATCCTATTGTGCTGAAAGTTATTAAAGCGAATCTTGCATTATGAAAGTCTCGTAAACAGAACAACAAGGTCTGCCCAAACATTTTGTTATTTCAGGTCAATAAGTCTTGTTTTTCTGGAAAATTATGCTGGAAATTGTAGACTTTAGCCCTGACCTTCACATCACAGAGACATCGGATGGGTCTTATCTTTTAATCTAATATCTTGAGACGGCATGAAGGTCCACCTGAAGTTCAAATCCCAGTTAGGATCCTGAATCTGTGCCTTTTTGCAGCAAAACGTTGAACCTTTAGTTGGTGTAGAATTGACCTTTACTTGAGATCATAAGACTTCTACTCTTGGGATTGTATGGATAAGTGTGATTTGGTATTCTAGCATTTTTTATTTACTCTTCTTGAATGGGACAATTTCTCGCAAACAAAATTAAAGCATTATACAGTTTGAGGAAATCTCAAGTTTCGCTCATTGGTGACCCAATATCTCATTCAAAAAGAAGTGAGAGTAACATGCTGTCATAAAATGAAAAGAAGAAAGAAATAGAGCAGAAAAGAGATTTAATAGACAGCAATTGTGTCCCTCAGATTTGTGTAGGTTATTTGTGAATACTATTCCCCTATTCTCCATTAAAGTCAAAGTCAGTTATCTGAATTCAAGAGACAGATATGTGCTGTTGTCAAGACCCTGAAACTACTTCTGTCATTCTACATTAGGTCCATCTTTCTTCTTAGATAAAACATGGTTGGTTATTTTTTGGCGTATTGAAGGACTGTTCTGAATGGAGACAATCAAACGTCTTATTAATAAGGCACACTGTATAGATCATATAGATGTTGTCAATGTTTTCTTTTCTTTAACTCAACATAGAAAAAATGAGGCTTTGAGGCTACTCGAGGGTTTCTGAGTACTGGAAGACTGGAAGAGTAATGCATGTATATACTGTATACAGCGGTTGGACAATGAAACTGAAACCCTGGCCAATAGCATGGCTTGGTTGTCAATCTTCACTGATTTTACATTCCATCAGTAAGAACAGAGTGTGAAGGTTGAATTAGCTGAGCAATAGCATAGCTGTACATAAAATATTGCAATGTACATGACCTGAGAATAACTCTTTAATCTTTCCATCTCTGTATTATTTCCGTGTTGTTTTGATGCATTTTAAAAAGTTGGCAGTCAAAATTTAAACCTTTTAAATTTAAAACTTTTAAAACTTAAAACTTTTAAAATTAAAAGTTTTGGGTTATAGATATACTTCATTCTCTCTGACAAACAACAATCGATAGTGAATTACAGTATACTTTTATATATTTTTTTGCAGTGTACAGTGTTTATTATAAGGGGAATCAAAGTACTCATGCGTACTTTTAAATAAGCTGCTTTTTTACCTTTTTACCTGAGTATATATATATATATTTTTCAGTACTGTTTCCACCCCTGATATTAGGTGGTGTTTTTAATAAAAGTGTAGCAATGAGAATAATGCTGAAAGTATAGCTAGCCATTTCTCAAAAGTTTCTGGTGCTGCTAATGAACGAGATGCTCTGTGCTTACATTAACGCGGCATGACTGTCTGAGATAGCAGATGCCTTGTGCCACAGCTGAGGGCCATGTGTGATATGTGAGTGTATGCGTGTGTGTGTGTCAAATGACACTCGAGTGGCGGCTCAGCAGAGAAATCTCTAAGCTGGATGAGACATCTCATGTCAGTAATCAAAGAGAGGCAGAGAGATTGAGGGCAAGACAGACACTGAGAAATAATGGTACAGGCTTGGCGGGGAATGCGGGTGAAGTGAGGGATTGGGAGATTGATGAGGGATGATGATGATGAAATGATAGGATGGGGGTTTGGATGCTCAGATGGCTTAAGGCAGCCAATCTCCCCCCCAGAGAGGTAGGAGCCACAGTGGTGGTCGCGTCTCTGTTTGTACTGCTAAAGTGTACACACACACACACACACT
This sequence comes from Hybognathus amarus, assembly GCA_030378365.1. Taxonomy (NCBI): domain Eukaryota; kingdom Metazoa; phylum Chordata; class Actinopteri; order Cypriniformes; family Leuciscidae; genus Hybognathus; species Hybognathus amarus. Next base: position 167,238 of record JAQIUQ010004025.1, on the reverse strand, counting down.
GCTCTGAACAGACTCCATATTTCACACTGGAACATCATATTCTTAGTCACGTTTGTCTCAAATGTTCCAATGACAAGCTGTCAGTGCTAGGTTGGTCCGTTAAGTTTGTGTATGTTTAATATACAGTATAAACTCAAACTTATTCATCAGTTAGTTTCTACATTTCTTTTTCATCTAATAGTTATTTTATTTTACTTCAACTTTATATCAATTATCAAAAGTGATTTAAATAGTTTTACGATCACATACATTTGGTTCATTGTGTGATCTAATTGTGTAAATAGTAGGGCCCTATAATTTCTGCGATCACGGAATAAAAAGCACACTCTTTTTACAACTAAAATAACAGTAAAGGGTAAAAAATATGAATTCCCAAACATTTTAACGGAAAAAACGGAATTTGCAAAAATTAAAACGGAAAAAGCGGAATTTGGGAAAAAATAAAATGGAATTTGGGAAAAAATAAAACGGATTTATAGGGCCCTAAAATAGGGAGTATACAGTAATTGAGTTTGAGTTTTTGACAAAAAATCCAACTTTTTTCGTCAAGGATGACACAAATTTCTTCAAAGAGGTTTCTTCCATTGTAGTCTTTGATATAATGCAAAATGACACTCCTAGCCACGGATAAACTGGCATTAGCAGAACAAATACAAATTTTAAAACACTTTAGATGTAAATTACAGTATTCCACTTGAGTATTGGAAAGACCTCTGGACATACATGGTCATGAAACAACATAAAGTAAGTTAAGTAAGATATGCCATTCCGGACTTTTCACCCCACCTTAATATGTGTTACTGAAATGGTAAACCAGCTGTAAACGTCTATCTGTCTTGGCAGATTATTTGTGATCTGATGCCTATTTACACCGCATATTCTGAAAAGCATGTTGATTCTGGACCATTTTAAAGGGTAATTCCACTAGCGGAGACCTGAATATGTATTGAAAGTGGGTCATAATATAGTAGTAGAATAGGATCATAAATTTCTAATTTGGGTCCTTCTTGGCCAATAAAAGGCAGGAAAATTACTTTTTAGTGCTTGTGGATTGTAGACACCAATCCCCATAGTGCATTGCAATGCTACCACAGGCCACTCCCACTACTCCACCCATCAATGTAGACTAGAGTTGAGACTCCACTCTACGCTACCACCTGGAAATCTTTTCACACAATGAAATCATATAATGCACGTTTAAATTATATGACGACGTAAGAGTTTTATATGGGCTTCAGATATTCGACACACTTACTCTTGACGTGTAATTTTACACGTGAAATGCAGCCAAACCTTGGAGCGTTGTGCGCCTCATGACACAGAGACTCAGGCACCGAAATTTTCGTTCTTATTCGGTATCTGGTTATTACCGTTTACGTAGGAACCGGTTCCCTTTTGGCACCGTGTTTCGGTAACCAACCCTATCCATAATGCATTCGCCTGTGTATTCAGTACCTTCGTCCATATTTTTCCTTCTTACACTTACTCCTAGAATGATGTAAAATGGCGATTTTTGCATCATTGTAGGTGGAAGTGAAAGGTAAATAGCAGATTTCTCTAATCTCAGGGGAAAATGAGAGTGTTGCACGACCATTCAATGGTATGACTGGATTTCTAACAATGGACATCTTAATGCAAATGGGTGGAGTGTCCCTTTAACTAAGGTCTGTGACAATCTGAGGATACTTCTTGTACCATGAGCAAATGTAGATTTGTTACAAGTTAATTATTGAAAACATCAATTAGATTCCCTTCCTATTGCCCAGAGCTGAATGCACAAACTCCCAAAGTATTGTCTACTTCCCTGACACTCTATTCCCCATTTTTTCTCCCCTCAATTTACACCCATGATGCTTTTGGATGTGCAGAGATTCAGATTGATTACTGATGTGTAAGATAAAGATGGCAGTATCAAGCACAATTTCAAGTGCTGGCTTTTATTTCCCAAGGAAACGGATCTTTGGAGTTGTTTGGCTCTTTTTTTATTATACATGTGCCAGTGCTCTTCATAATTTCCTTTTTAATCCTTCCAAAAATCTTAGATTAAGTAAATTAATTGTTCATCATAAAAAATTTTGTTTCAATCACATTATCTTTGCCCTTGTCATATGCTGTTTTTGCTGTTTATGCATTTCTTTTGATGCAACAACTGTTCATATTGACCACATCTGGCAACTCCAAAACAAGATACACAAAAGTAGTCCACATGATAGATTTTTTCAACTGGTTCATTTCAATAGACCTTAGTCAGGTTAGATTTATGAAAAGGAGTCTGTGAGGAATAGTGTAGTACAATGAATAAAGGTCCTCACATCATTTTCACAATTCACAACTTTCAAAGCTGTTTTTCCCCAAACAACACTATATAAGTGGAAAAAGACATTGAACATATGTAGGCCTACTTCTTTTTCTCACAACCTTATTTTCATTCCTGTCAAAAATGTAATTTAGTGTTGTTACCCTGCCTAAGGTCTATGAGCCTAAGGATTTCCAAATTAGACTGAACTTAAATAAATTCAACTCACTGATTTAATGATCTGCTCACAGCAATTCTTGAATTTCAATGTGTTATTCATACAAAACTAACGTTTAATTATTTATTAACTACCTCATTGTCATTATGTAGTGCACCATCATTTATTTCACATAAGAGGAAACTTTTAAAAGGAAATGATTGAGAAAGGTTGAGTAAACAATGACAGGATTTTCATTTTTGGTTAAAATTAACAGAAAGATCCACTGAGGTAAAACAAGTGCAGCTTTTCACCAGCTTGCATACTTCATTTATTATTATACAATTATTATTCATTATTTTAAAGATGAGCAGGTCGCTTTGAAAAAGAAAGCGTTTGAGAGTTGAGAGTTATAAAGAAATCCTAAGCTGGAAATATTTGACTCCGCCATCATGTGTAAACCCTTAGGGAGGAATCACACACCTGTCACGTCAACAGACACATATAGGTGTGTTAACAGAAGTAACGTGTCAGTCTACATCCTTTCAAACAACCATCTTCAAGTATGTGACTTACTTTTTATGTAATAAGATGATGTTTTGTGATCCTGGGGATGAATTTTTGTCTATTTTTTCCCCGTGGATTTATTTTGGTAATATGAGGGTGGCATGCAGAGATAAACACTAAAAATGATTTCCATGTCTAAATTAGTGGTTTAATAAAGTGAATGGTTCATGTTGCGTAGGAGGATTGCTGACAACACTTTAAATGTTAAGGATTTAGAGCAATAACACTGACTTGGATATTCCTATTCAAGCAATTGCTGTCCTTTTGTGTACGATTAAGGTTTCACACTGCTTGTTTTTGCACAGGTAAAATGAGACAACTGTTTTGAAATGAATCAAGGGAAGAATGTGAAAAAAGCATTTATTAACCATAGGGAAATATTAATTCTTCTAAGTTGTCTTTTCAGGCTGCCAAAACTGTGCCTTTACAATTACATGTTCCATCTGCCTCTTCCTCTTGCCAAATTAATTTAGGCCACTTTTGCTTATGCCCGGGTATTCAGATGACAAACTGGCCGGCATGAAGAGGCTGCAGGAGAGAATAAAAAAAAAACAGACCCAGAATTTGCCTTCGATTCGACCTTGTTAAGACTCTTGTTAAGGATATTTTATGCTAAATCTTAATCAGATCTGTTTGACAATTATTTAACCTTCTATTTAAATGTTTTACTATTTCAAACATGATTAACATGTCAAATTAATAATTATTTTCAAAAGATTTTATTTCTAAAATGTTTCCTCTGATTATAAAATGTAGATGTACATAGAAAGGCATGAGGCTTTGCTTTTGTTCTTTGAAAAAAGTCACAAAAAATAACAGAATAAAGGATTGAAAGAACTTATACTATAAAGATATTTACATTCATATGCTTTATAGTTCATACTTGCGTCTTGTCAAGTGCAAAGGCCAAATAAGGCAAAGAAAAATAAATAATAAATGTAGTCTATATGGCTTTTGGGCTGTATGTCAAGTTTTCAAAGTCATACAATATTTTTGTTTGAGTAACAAATTTCTGTTACCATCTCTGAAAACAACCAAATGTAGCGTAGTTTATCACTTAAACAGGGATGACTGACAAAGTTATTCAGGCCACAAAAACATACAAACCAAGAAATGTTTTTTTTTACATTTTTTTATTTCTGAACAAAATTAATCCTTTTTGGTTAAGCTCTTGAAATTACAGCTTCCTTTTCCTATAAATTAAAATTAAATCTAAAGTTAAATTATAAAATAATAAAGTATTATGATAAAAATATGTGATGGTATTGTCTTACATTTTGACAGGAAATCAATTCATCAAAAAATCAATTATTGATTAAACTATTCCATTACCTTTTGTTCAATCTACAGATTCTGTGATAGTCATTCTGTCGCTCTCTTTTTATCTGTATTTGTTCGTTCTTCTTCTTCATTGGTGATATGGTTAATAGGAATACAAAGTCCTGAAGAGCTTGAACACATGGCCATGTACGCATCACATGCACACAAATATAAATATGCAGTGCTAGGTTGCCTTGATGGAAGCTGGTCAATTTGTAACTTGAGCGCGAAACTCACAGCATGGGTGTCTGAGAGGTTTTGGGTCTTTTTTCAAATGGTTTATTGTCTCTCTCATTTAACTGATGCAATATTAGATTTGAGAGGCAAGAGGCTAAAATGCATCTGAGAAGCAAAGATAATATTTTTATAATGCAACAAATCATAGTGGTGCTTGAAATTGCTTGGAATAATTTGAAAATCAGAGCAAAGCAGTGGCTTTTCTATACAGTAGGACTGCACATTATAGAAAATTGTCAATCTTTGTGAAATTGGTCTCCATAAGTGTTTGTCTTCCTTGCTCTGAATTGAGAAATGCTGGTTTCTTTTTGATAGCTTCCTCAAAAATTGATGTAAGTGTAAAAATGTAAACAAGATAATGAAAATAAATAATCATGTAAATATAAAGATATTGATACAAGTTTATCAAGTCATTGTTTTGCATGGGCCCAAAAGCTATTGTTGACTCCTGTGCTGAGATGTGATATATTGATATTTCATCAGCACAGTTTGGGCGTATCCAGCACAGTTATATCGTTTCATTCTGGATACCTCTGGATATGGTAGATTGCTGAACTAATGAGTACACTAAAAAAGGAATTGCTGAGAAAACGTAAAAATACAACATAACCTGATTTTTATGTTATCTCAGCAATTGTCCTAAAATTGTCAAGGCCTCATTCAGCCAAAAAAATCACCAAGTCCAAGGCAACTATAAAATGATCTCTCATTTTGTTGGCCATGTATTTTTATAGGACACTAAAAATGTCAAGTCATCTATCTGAAGGCTAATAAATTATTGCGACTGTCTATAACTGTATCCAGTTTTAAGAAATGGTTATGGGTAGAGAGATACTGTAGGAGTAGGATTAGCAGCTCAAAATATTTTTTTTAATTTTATATATATATATATTTATATATATATATTATATTGTTAATTGTTTAATGCTAAAATTGCTTTATATCTTTATTCTGTATAAAATTGGTTTGTTTAGGTTTGGGTGTAGTGTTAGGGGATCTTACATTGATCTATTAAATGGTAAAAGAGAAATTATACAGTATCTTTGATATGAAAGATTCGTAAATATTTATCATTTTGTAGCTTTGAAGGCATAATAATGCTTTAAATGTTGCCAATAAGTCCATATTGTAAAATTTAGCATTTATCCAAACTTACAAAAAGTATGTTTTGTGTCGAAAGTTAAGAAATAATTAATATGTATTAACAATGAGACCAGGCTGCATTTGGCACACTAACTTCAAAAAACTTAACTTGGCAATTAATAAATGAGCTCACAACACAAAAACATGATATCACTATAATTATATTAATATATTAATAATATACATTTTTTTTTTCATGTAATACATGTTACTTCATTGAAGGTGGAGTCCTGTTATCAGAGTATTTGATATCCGTTCAAATAAAACAGCTGCTGGATTGTAGACAGATGTTATTTATCCTAGGTCACAGCATGTAAACATGTGTGTGTGTGTGTTTGGTCAACACAGAGTTGATTTTAAAGTCAAGCCCTTCTCTTCCCACAGATGTGTGTAATGGGTGTGCCATTTATTGAACGATAACAACTAATGTCATCTTTGATACGCCAGTGTTTTGACTGGGAAAAGCTATTGAATGCATAGACTTTCAAAGAATTTCAAAGATCAAACAATATTTTAACTGAGATCTTCAGGCTTTCATGTCAGGGATATTATGAAAATATTTGGGGTTACTGGAGTTTAATTGTCTGTTTCAGTTAGACAAGTGAATACATGACTGAGAGAAAGTGTCACAATCAGTTTTCAAAAAAGGTTTTAACTTGAACCTCTCGGGCCCCCGAGTAACTTACATTTTCATGATATTGTTAATTTATTTCAATCTTTCTAACTAATATGCTAAGAATTGTGATATAATTTATTTACAAAGAATATTTATTTGTTCATTTATTTGGGTCAGTGCAGTGGGGAAATTTTTTTGGGCCTATTAAAGTTAAAATATTACTTAGGGTGTTTTAAAGGTGCAATGTGTAATATTTTTGAGCATCTATTAACAGAAATGCAATATGACATCCATAACTTAATAAACTGTAATGTTTTTATTACCTTTAGAATGAGACATTTATCTACATAATAGCTATGGGCACCCTCTTGTGACGTCATGTTTCTACCGTAGCCGAACACGAACACACAGCACTATAGAGTGCGTTTCGTCACTACCTTGAAAGAGAAGCAGCAGAAAGCTAGAAGCTAGCCATATACACCGTCAGTAGTGACTTTTCCATTGTCAGTGGTGTAAAATATGTAGTTGGACTGTTTCATGTAACTTAGTTCTTCTCCCTCGATGTGTTACGGCTTTGCTATGTGGGGTAAATGTGCTGGTTACGTTTGCGAGACAGTGATTAGTACTCTTGTCATTGACCGTAAAACATGTTACAGGAATCACCAACCCGTCGATCGCGGTTCGACAAGTTGATCTTGAAGTATTTTAAGTCGATCGTGAAGAGTTTTCAAAACCAGAGAAAAAAAACCTATTAAAGTGATTGTCTAGTAAGTGTCTATGGGATGCTGTTACAATCATGTTGTTTTTCCGCGCAAACTTTGGGCTCACGCGGACGCATCAAATTTGAACAAGGCTTTAACCAGTTCAGCCACAGTAACAGCTCATATTAACCAGCTAAACTTTTACTACCCAGTTAGAAAAAATATGTAGTTGCATAGTGATCTCACCTGACTATGGCTTTGTAAACTTTATCCATGATGTGGTTTATAATGGACTCTGGTACTGAAAGAGTGATAATGATACACACTCTTGGCTTACTCTGGCTATTCTCTGCTGACTTAGACTCGTATACATCTATGGTCTCAGACGACGATATGTTTGTCCCGTTTTAGCCACCGTAGCTTCTTCGAAAGGGAGGGGTGAGCAGTGGGCTGAGCCCTTGGTGCAAACTCGCAACCAAACCGCTAGAATGTCGCTAAAAATCACACACTGCACCTTAAAGTTATTTGAAGGGCAAATTAGTTCCTAATTTTATTTTAATCTAAAATAAATTCATCATAAGTTTAATTATGTGTCATCAATTTTATGATTTTATTGAGCAGTATTAATCATCTCAAAAAAAGGCTTGTCTAAAGCGCTCAAAGAATATGTCTTTGTCATATGTTAGTACCGCGAACATCAATTATGATTCATATCAGGGCTGCTAACGGGACACTGTGAAATGATAATCTAGTTTATCTGCGGAGTTCGGCTGGTGCTCCGTTACCCACAGAAAACACTCTTCCCTCAAAAAATGGAAAGATTTGGTGGCATTTGCATCACATTTTGATATACATCAGTTTGATAAGCTCTTTATGAAATATGGACCAAATTTCCAGTGTGAGTTATTGTCATGGGTTGGCTTGTGATGGCACTATATCGTGGTTGGCCTCTTCGGGACACTTTGCAGGTAGGGCAGATTCTGAATTAGCCTGACAGTTTCAACATTAAGAATTTGCAATTCAGTGACCTTGCTGGATTTGATTTAGTGTTTGGTTAATAGTACTTGCAGTGCAATTCAGACTTGTTAAGAACTCGGGTAATATTTCGATTAAACCCCTCTGCTTTTGCTCATTTTTAATTCATAACTTGCCAGTAAGAGTGCAATTAATATTCAAGGAATTCATGACATTCTCTGGAAGATCACACTTCTGTTTTGAATGGATTGCAGTGGAAGTGAGCATGAGAGATTGTCTAAAGGCATAAGTGTTGCAACTCTTCAACTTATGAACCACACACCCTGAAGCAGAACAGCAAAACATTGGTAACAAAATCATGTCGTCCTGGTGGAAAAGCCTGCTTAGTACACAGTGGATCAACTGCAAAGTAGTTTGTGAGGTCAGAAGTCCCTTATGGAAAAAGTACTGTGAAAGTACTAGGCTAAAGTCTGATGATTCCAAGGTTCTTTATTATCATATTCATATTCCATGGATTTTTTAATAGTATTCTACCCTGATTTTTTTTCCAACATGGTTGTGCATAAGGCTGATAACAATTCTGCCAAATATGTATCATTACGAAACTTGCAGAGCCACATTTGTTATATTTGAAATTATAGTTATTGCTGCACTCAAACAACCATTGACTCACTCATCACACTTTGTGCCTTATATAATCTAGCCCCATATGGCTACAGAGTACATCAAATATTTGAGTGTGAAGCCTTTTTGATTGAGTTATATCTTGGACTGCTCGCCAAACACAGAAGACTCCCTTTGAGTTGTCAGAGTTTTTACATTGTGGATAGTCCTTGTGGTACATAGAAAGCCACTGTCCTCTCACAGGTCAAGTTTTTTTTTGCTTTTACTTTACAGCAGAGTTTCATGACTAGTTTCCTCAGCTGTACCTCTTTGACCTAAATTATATTTGTACTAAATATTTGAAGCACTTAGTGAAATATTACATTACTGTGCACAAAACTACTTGTGCATAAATGCAATAATTTGCATGGTAATTGCAAGCAATTAAATCTAACTGAATCATTTTATTAGACTCTGAAATGTTTTTTTTTTAAATGGTGTGCTAGTAACACTCTACATTACAAAAATGTCTTAGTAGTTAATGCTCAGATAAGCATTAACTAAAATTTACTAACAGTGAGCAATTCATTTGGTACAGTATTTATGGTTAGACTATTTTGATGGTCCACTTCAGATATTTTACTAACTAAAACTCCTTTTGCAACTATATTTTAAACTAACTCTCATTAGAATATTAGTAGACTGTAGCATACAGTTGCAGTTCGGGTTAACAGAATAAGTTGACGCATAGTTGCAAAGTTACTTATACCGGTAGTCAGTAAGGTCTGTTGTGAATCATCAAAATAAAGTGTTTGCAGATATGAAGCAGACACTGCTAATACTCTACTGAGAGTTAGTTGGCACGCAGTTGCAAAGTTACTTATAGTTAGTAGAATGTCTAAAGTTGACCATCAAAATAAAGTGTTACTGTATTTAGAAATCTTTATTAATACTAGTTACAAATACAAATGTTCTTAAATTGTTAGATACACAACTGTTATTTTAGCTCAGGTCCATTAAATAACAGATTAATTTAAGATTAATAAATGCTTTTAAATTATTTTCATTGTTATTTCATGTTAACTAATGTAGCTAACTAACATTAACAAATGGAACCTTATTGTGGCGTTACTGCAAGGTCCCAAGTCAGGTCCCAAGTCAGGTCCCAAGTCAGGTCCCAAGTCAGGTCCCAAGTCAGGTCCCAAGTCAGGTGTCCCAAGTCAAGTGCCAAGTCAAGTGCCAAGTCAAGTGCCAAGTCAAGTCCCAAGTCAAGTCCCAAGTCAAGTCCCAAGTCAAGTCCCAAGTCACGTCCCAAGTCACGTCCCAAGTCACGTCCCAAGTCACGTCCCAAGTCACGTCCCAAGTCACGTCCCAAGTCACGTCCCAAGTCACGTCCCAAGTCACGTCCCAAGTCAAGTCCCAAGTCAAGTCCAATAATTGCCAGAATGACCTAAATCGCCTGGAATTCATTTTAGTGATTTGGCTTACTCAGGACAATACAAAACAGCATTGGACAGAAAAAACAACAACAACACATCATCAGACATGACAAATAAAATAAAACCAAAACAAAATCAGAAGACAAATACTTGGGTTGCTACCAGTGAGTAAGTATAATAAATAATCAAATAAATAAAGTAATAACACAGCAATGATCAAGACAAGCATTAAACTTCAGTTGTTAGGATTGGCAAGTGTAGATAGTGATTGTATCTTCAACAGCTGACTAAATGCACACACATGCTGATTATCAGGCTGAATAGTAATCAAAGTCTTTGTCTTACAGGTCTTGGGGGAATGCTGGAGAAGAGGAATGGACACATCAGCAAGGAGACTTGCTTTTGGGAATCACAGGAGGGAATGTTTGCAAGTGAGGAATACAGGTACGATACTGTAATCCATAGACCAGACAACGAGTGTGTTTGAGGTGTGTGCTTATATGCCAGAGGAGATGAGTGTGTTCATGAGGTGCAGACGAGAAACAGGAAATGTACTGATAATGCTGGTGAAGGGAGTTGTGAATATAGTGTTTTTTTTATTAATTATTTGCAACACTTACATTTATTAATTTAGCTGACACTTTTATCCAAAACGACTTAAAATTGCTATATATGTCAGAGGTCGCACACCTCTGGAGCAACTAGGGGTTAAGTGTCTTGCTCAGGGACACATTGGTGTCTCACAGTGTATTCTGAACCCGGGTCTCTCACACCAAAGGCATGTGTCTTATCCACTGTGCCAATTTACAAGTATTTTTTTTTAAATATATATTTGTCTAATTGTTATGTGTCTTAAATACCAATGGATTATGTCTTACTGCAGACTTTTTCAAATGTTTTAAATATATATAAAAAATAAAAAAAAACTAGTTTAGTAAGACAAAATACACTTATATTCATGATACAAAACCAAAACATGTTTCGGTTTTCATATTCATATTGATGATACAAAAAATCAAAACATGTCCTAATAGATTATTCAGTCTCAACTCAAGATATATATTTTTTGTAATTTTAATTTTTTTTTAAAAGATATTTTAACTGATATTCTCATTACACGGACAGTAATTTTTAGTTGACCGCATTGGTTTTTCATTGTGCTTGATGCTGACCTTGTTTTGGTGGTCTTTGGAATTACTATATAGTGATTGATGTAACTTGAAATGATATTACGTGGTTCTTTGAGTTTTTTTTCTTTTTACACTACAACATAATGGAACAATTATTAGATCTGTTTATGTTTATTCGGATGCATTTAGGATGGATGAGATGCACATTGTTAATCTTTGCCGCTAAAGATTTACTGAAGCTACCCAAGGTCACCTTGAGAGTTTTGTCGGAGTTGTGATGACTATCACATCGAAGGGACTTCAGCATCTTGGCATGAACCCAATACTCAGTGCTGACAGCAGGCAATTACACAAATAAGAAAGGCATGATCTTTAAATAGAAGCAATGTTATATAAGGGAACAGAGCAATTCCAGACGTGTCTATCAGTTTGTGGTGACAGACCAAATATTAGGAGGCTTGCCGCCAGTTTTATTGAAGATGCTGCTCGTCTCGTTCTCTCATCTTGCAGAGCTTTGCATTAGTGGTCCAGTCGAAGCATGAACCCCTTGCTGACAGGCAGCCAAGAGTCTCGGCCAATCAGAGCTCAGAGGGGGCGGGGCGTTCCCTTCCGCCAGCCTGCTGAGCGCGGTCCTCTTATGAAAATAATCAATGGGAGCTCAGTCTCTCTGCCGCTTTAACTTGTGCTGGATTTAAATTGCCTCCACTCCACTCCATGCCTAACCAAGGGTGAAAATAAGCCGTTTTCTGCTGTAATTACCCTGTGATCAAAGAAACGGCAAACAGAACACAGGTGGTTGTGTTTCTGTGCAGAAAAGCAAAAAGGAAAGGAAGAAATACCAGCTGCTGCATCCAGAGAACAGTTTGAAGAATGTGCAATCCTGCCTGCTTTATCTTCATGGTGTGGCTGATTGCTTTGCTTGTGTATCCAGGTACTGTTGTCATCCGTTTTATGCATGCTAAAGCTGAGAGATGATATTTGCTTTTAACCTAAACCGGGATATGGGGGAGGGATGTTGTGTTTCAGTAAGTCAGCAAGTGTCCTTTAAGCATGGCATTTCAAATGTGATCAAAGTTGCAAGAAGTGTGCCGTGCAGAATTCCTGTGAGGTGGCGTGCTTCAGGGGTTGCATGCAACGTAAGGGTGTTTTTTAGCCGAGGGACATCCCGGAGGAATGTCGAAACTCACTTCAGGTAGACTAATCGAGAATGACAGTGGAGACAAACTGAACGAAGACATCACCGTTTACTCGCTTCCATGAGTCATATCAGAGGACGAGGAGTGCTCTTTTGGCATTTTGATAAGCTCATGGTGCAGATATTTTCTATGCTTTATATTTCAAAGTCATTTTAGTCTGATCCCTTGTGTAACTGAAGGGAAGAAAAAGCTACAGGTTTACCTGAGGCAAAATATTGGGCTTTTAAGCTAGGGACATTTCAAGCATACAACTGCAACAAAAGAATAAAAACAAGGCATGAATGTGAGTCATGGTCACAATAATTGAAATTTGAACCTGAAATTCTCTGTGACTCTGCATTCACACAGAAACGCATACACAGATCAATATTCAATTTTGAAAGAAGGTTTCTCTCATTGCAGTCACCTCTTTTAGAATTGCAGTAGTGATTGCAACATTTAAAAACTAACAAATAAAGTCACTTGGAGAAAAAAGTCCTCCTGTCAGGGTCGTTCTACTCCATTCACAAAGGTCACTCTCTGTACAAGTGTGCGTCACATGATTTGATAAATTACCTTTTCCATCCAGGTTGCCTAATTAATAGACTCAACTACTGGTTTAGAGAGGTAAATACTTCAGGACTGGAGCCATCAGTGTGATACTTTTAATCACAGGTGGTTGTTTGCTTTGACTTAATTAGCAAACTGTTGAAACGAATTATTGGCCAACCATCAAAGGGCTGCCCCTGTTTGATCACAGTTAGGTCTTGAGCTGTGATTTAATTTCATAATCAACGGAAACCAAAGAAAATATATAAATGTTATATTAATAAAAAAAAATGCACTTGGAGCATTACAAGTCACAATCAAGTCTTAATTTTTAAACTCTGAACAAAGATTTCTTAATAGGTTAGCATGACCCCGTTAGACCAGTAAACTGCTAATGTATGCATGTAATTTATTTACAATATAATTTATTAATTGACATATTTTAATAATATGTATTTATGGTCAAACTTTAGATTAGGGTCCAATTCTCTCTGTTAACTAACTATTAACGACTTTTGCTTCAGTGAACTTCTAATTACTGCTATTAATAGTTAGTGAGGTAGTTGTTAAATATAGGTATTGGGTATTATTAAGGGGTTTAGAATATGCTCATGCAGAATAAGGTATTAATATGTGCTTTATAAGTATCAATAACAGCCATATCCCAGCAATATGCATGCTAATGAGTAACTATTAACTAGTTGCTTATTAGCATGCATATACTTGAAAACTGGCTGTTTATTAAGCACTCATTAATGACTTATTCTGCACGGCCATATACTGAATCTCTTAATTCTACCTTAAAAGGATGGAATGGACTTATTTTCTATCTCTGTTACCCTTGATGTCACAGCTCATGATAGTCACTAGTGATGTGAAGAATTTTTGGTGTGTTCTTGTGGTGTCATCAGCCAATGCAGCACTGTTGTGATGTTATTGGATGTGTTTGACTCTGAATATTTGCCAGATACAAAGACCAGGGACCAGTTTCATAAACAGCCATTACATTGAACTAGTCTGACCAACTAGCAGTTAGTAAGGGCTAATCTTCTTATAGTACGTATAAAGACTTACTTTTCGGTTTCAAATTAGTAACTGACTTAAAGTTATGAGCAATCTTAAAGAAAGAAATTTGATGACTTTTAAACTAGTCTTAGTAGTTTATGCAACCAGCCACATGTTTTCATGATGCAAAAGAAACACTTTTTTGCAATTTTATTTTTATGAATATGACAGTATTACAGTGCTTTATCTGAACTGAAGGTGTCAGAATAAACATGTATCCAGACGTCATCATTGAAGCCGGCCAGTCATGAAATAGCTGTTCTCGAATTACTTTTGCTGTACTTGATGGCATTCACATAGCTAAAATGGGGGAAAGACATTTTTAGTGACATCATAAGAAGATCCCCCCCCAATCCATGCTTTCAGAACACCTTGCATCTGAATGATTAGATTTGTCTGCTAGTCTGCCTTTGTGTCACGAGAGGTTAAAGTAGACGAGGTAGTAGGATCCATTTGGAGATTGACTTTTACACCACTCAGACTATACAAAGACAGACTCAGAATCAGGAATAGAAGAACCCGCAACCAACATTAAAGGACCCACAAAGACTGAACTAGACATACAGGCTTAAAGGAGTAGTTCACTTTAAGAACAAAAAAAAAACAACTTTTGCTGATAATTTACTCACCCCCATGTCATCCAAGATGTCCATGTCTTTCTTTCTTCAGTCGAAAAGAAATTAAGGTTTTTGATGAAAACATTCCAGGATTTTTCTACATATAATGGACTTCATTGGGAACCAAAGGGTTCAAGGTCCAAAAGACAGTTTCAGTTCAAAATGCAAACTGTTCAAAGGGCTTTAAACGTTTTCAGACGATGAATAAGGGTCTTATCAAGCAAAACGATCGCTCATTTAATAAATAAATAACAAAGTTTAAGTTTTATAAGCTCAAATGGTCGCCTTGCTCCGTTCTGTGTTGCGCGTTCGTGACTCTCCTGTTTGATAAAAATGAACTAATCTTTTTTCATGTCATTTGGTTGATTCAAGGAATGAAATGAACGAATTGACTCGATTCATTTCATGAACGAACGAATGATTTGGAAAAAGATTCGTTCATTTTGGAGAGTCACAAACGTTGTGCAATAAAGAGTCACAAATGCACATCATAAAACAGAGCAAGGCAACCATTTGAGCTTATAAAACTTAAACTTTTTTTTTTAAATGAGCAATCGTTTCGCTTGATAAGACCCTTATTCATCATCTGGAATCGTTTTAAAGCCCTGTAGTTTGCACTGAAACTGTCTTTGAACCATTTGGTTACCAGTAAAGTGCATTATATGGAGAAAAATCCTGGAATGTTTTCAACAAAAACCTAAACTGAAGAAAGAAAGACATGGACATCTTGGATGACATGGGGTGAGTAAATTATCAGCAAAGGTTTTTTTTAAAAGTGAACTACTCTTTTAAATAAAAGGTTAGACAAGCTAACAAGATATCATGGCTTATAGGAAACATGTGACAGAATAATAAACATATCAGGGAGCTGCTAAACATGAAACAAGACAGAAACACAGACTAGAGACATGCATGTTACACGACAGAAAGACAAACTAGACTGTGACGAACATGAAACCAGACTAGCATTGTGACACTTTGAGCCATCAGTTCAAGTCACTCCACCATCATTAGTCAGGTCAACTTTGACTGTCAAAGTCATATTTATATACCAGCTTACATTCCTCAATAATTTAGACAGAGTTTCGACCATCTGAAAACTTGTATATGCTTGAAAATTATGACACTTGAAGCGTGACATTTTCAAGTCTCAATATAAAACTTTAATGGTCCCCCATTAAAGTGTCATTTTTTAAAGTGTTACATCATCCAAGTTGTAACTTTCAGACCAGTGAGATTGTTCCACCCACAGAAACAATAGATTTATTGTCAGCTGTAAACAATATAAGTAATTCATAGTGATTGACAGCTCAGTGCTTCTGGAAACTTGTGTTTGCTCCCTCAGCCTTTGGAGGCATAATGAGCCTTGAAATAACATCATTCAGGCACTCAGAAACATCTTACAGAATCATTCTGATGGAGGCTGATGGTAATATATTTATGGAGTAAACAAAATGCAGATTACTGCTTCTCAACAATATCAAAGTATGTGATGGCGCAGATGACAAGACGATCAGAACTTCAAATGTGCTGCGATTGGCATGCTACTTTTTTAACACTTGGTTTGATTGCTTGCCCACATTTAGACTCTTATGCTTGGTCAAAACTTGGTTGAAAGTATGTGGCGCTGATTGATCAAATGACTTTTCAATGACACTGTACTCTATGCTAAATATTGTGCAGCTGCTGCAGGGCTTCTCTTTGCAATTTTTGATTCTGTATTAATAGATCTATTAATCAAACTGGCAGCTAAAGGACACATGCGTTCTTACTGTTCCAATCACGGCAGGTTTTTTTTTTTTTTTTTTTTTGGTAATCAGTGACAGCCAAGTGAAGAAAGTATGTGAAAATGATCACGGATGCACTGTTAAATAAAATATCATGGATGCACTGTTAAATAAAAGCTGTGATAACTTGAAATAAAAGACTTGGAATGAGCATTGCACTCGCATAGACTGAAAAAAGATGGATGATGTCTTCACTTCTTTCCACTGTACAAAAATGAAGCCAAAATATCCCAGAAACTGTTGATTGCCGATTAAGTCATTTAGAGCCTGAAGGCCCGTACACACCGGGACGAATATCAGTGCGCTTTATTCGTCAGCGTTTTTCAACACGTTTTTTGTGTTCACACCCAAGCGATTTTCGCTGACGATGAGCCGAGTGAACATGCAAATTCATTCCCTGACATTACATGGCGCCCATTTGCAATGCAATACCACTCCATAACAGTTCTCTTTTATCAAGATGTCTGTAGTCCCTGTTGCGTTGTCATATAGTTCTTTGATATATGTTCTTTGTCATTATGTTCTCAGTAGCACCAACGAGAATAGCAGCTCTACATTCATCTTGCCTTGCATCTTCCTCGTCTTATTTCTTCCTGGCTGTGTAGACGGTGACGCGTATATCTTCTTCACCGTTGCATATGTGTGCTTGGCAAGACCGTTTTGTGTTTGAGCGCCCCCAAGTTGTGTTTTACTGTCTCTTCAGAAGCTCCAAACACGTGAGCAAAAGTGGCAATTTCATTGGTCGGATAGTTTTTGACATGGCGCGTCAAATTTAAAAAACATTGACATTTTTAAAAATGACATTTTTACGTGTGACGTTTTACGCGTCAGGTGTGAACACTCACATTGGCGCCCTTTGTTTAGTCACGAGGCGTTAAACGTTGGCGAATAACGCGCGAAATTCATCCCGGTGTGAACAGGCTTCGAGTATGTGCAGTAATGGTACTAAAGTGGAGCCGCAGTATGAAAATCCGTTCCCGCAGACTCAGTACAAGCAAAGCTGTCAATAGTGACATTACACCCCGTTTTTATAGCATCAAGTAACTAAATAAAACCAAAGATGTCCAAAAAAACAAACACTTCACCAAAAATCCGTTAAATTTACGGGAAAAAAATGGCTGCTGTGGTTACGTTAAAAATACGGTAGCAACATTTTAGGTTTTGACGGTTAAATTGACTTTTAACCGTATTTAATTTTACAGCAATTAACTGTATTTCATTATCTGATAGAATGTTATTTTACTGACCTTTTGAAGTATTAATATCAGTTTTGTTCAATTGTAATCTGACAGCCAACAATCACAGCAATAATGAGAGTCAAATGATCAACCAAAGCTCATCATATTCAGCTCTTCCACAAGAAAGTTCACTAGCTTACATAGAAGCTGTAGTGTCATTCACACAAACATTAAACACCATCATGGTAAAACACAACATGCTGGAAACTAATGTAAACTCCCACTGTAGTTACAGTAACTATAATTATATTACAGTATATTACAGTACTATAATAGCCTACTTTTATCAGCTTGACGTTGAACTAATGCTCTGTGCTCGTACCATGATCATAATGTTACAATAAACGGCATTTAGCTGACATGTGTTGTTATATAAGCCATTTCACTAACTATTCGTGTATCTTTCACAATCAGCAATGTCAAGATAAGTGAATGTATAATATGATAACGAAAACGGTTAGTGAACTATGGTAGTGGGATGAGTAACGTTAGTCAGTAGATCTAATAAATAAAATAAGTTACATCCTAAAGCACCTACTTTTTGTTATCCTAGAACATTATTTTATATTCATGTCATGTTTCATGTAGTTTACCTTGCTATTTCACTAGAGTTTAGGCTAGTTTACTAAGTTGATCCGCGTTTTCGTCAGAGTCGATCAGATTCACGTTTTGCCTGATGAGCTTGAGCAGATACATTTTTTTTTTAATATATTTATGGGGAGTTTGTGTTGGAGTCGGTGTTGTGCTGGAGGTAGGACATTTTGGGGGGGTTTACAGACTCCGTGTCGTCGTCAGCTGCTGCCGAAGTTGGTCGCATGGTTGACTGTATAGAGACTGGATAGAGACATGGTTGACTGTAAGGATAGAGAGGCTCGGGAGCGCGCATGCACGTCACATCTGATGGATTTCGCTGGAAATCCGACCCGGGGACTTCACATATAAATATGGATATTGGCCTTCAGAGGTAATGGCAAAACCCGAAAAGTGGATCATTGCAATGTGTGATTATAACCCCTTCAAACACAGGCAATAAAAAAAGGATTCATTTTATAAAAAAACGTTACATATAGACCTTTAAGTGTAATTGGATTTTTTTTTAGTTTGGCTTGCATCTCATTTGATGCATGGAGAAGGCAGGTTTTATGACCTTTACTCCTTTATTTCTAAAATCATTATATTGTTTAAACACATTTGTTGACAAATGTGCCAGTTGACACCTTCATGACCTTGAACCTACGATGAGTGGTTTTGAGGGGAAAACAAAAAGCAGATGCGACATAGATATTGTTAATAACGTCATATATTTGAGAGTGTGGTTTAGCAGGTTGAAAGCAGATCCTGGTTTCCACAGTTAATAGAATAGTAAATGCTGTCATTAATCACACAATTGATTAGCCGGTAATAGAAAATTGACTGCAGTAAAATTAAAAGAGATGCCTATGAAACCACATTTGAAGCCGACTTTTCCAGATTGTATTACATGTAACAAATGCAAATTCAGACTAGGAGTGTTTCCCACTGCAGTAAATAGCTTAAAAATATGAAGTATTGCTTACTGTTACTAGTTTTAAGGCTATATCAATATATATTGATCATAATCCGTGACTGTTGCCACAGCTAAAATATGACGAATTATATTAATAATAAAACACTAAAGGACAAGTTTGCATTTATTTTATTTTTTGTGAAGCATTTTCTACTCTAATTATTTGTTTATTTTTTAAATTTTTTTTTTACATTTTTAATAATTAATTACAACTTAAGCACAGTGCAGGTCATTTTGCAATAGTCTTTTTAAAAATGTTCTATTGTGTGTGGTCCGAACATGCAGGGTCTATCATGCGAGGACATCCTTTGGGGTAGTTGGTATGCTCTGAGAGTGTTATCTAATGCCCCTGTTCAGCTTGGCTGTCATTTAAAATAATGTTTGTGTGACCTTGCCAGAGGTGGTGAGTGCCTCATGACAGATTCGTTCCTTCCTTTTCTCTGACTCAACTCAGCATGTGCATGTATGTTTTATGTGCACATAAGTGGCAATTTGAAAAGCTCAGCAAAAAATAAAAAACAAGCTAATAACATTGCCCTAGCCTCATACCTACTATAGACAGATAACCATTTGTTCACTCATCCTTGCACAGTCCAGGCCTGGAGGGGAGGGGGATGCAGGCGAGGCAGGCTGGCTTGCCGCAGAGCCTGGTGTCCATATGCCATCACGAGAGCCCTGTGCCCTTCAAGAGTGGCATGGTTTGTTGAGCTCTGGTCATTTGTTGCCCAATCTAGTCAGTAGGCCACAGCTTGGGCTGGACAGTTTCTGCTCTTGTGGAGGTTAAAGCAATTTTGAAGAATTGTTTGCAGATAATCCACCCAGTGTGTGGCTGTCTGCCTTTCCAGATTTTCACAAGTTTAGCTCCATGCAGATAAGTCAATTCAACAGAAGGAAGAAGTGGCAGACACTTTAACACTGTATGGTCTTTAGGGTTGGGTATCGTTTGAATTTGAACGATTCTGATTCTGATTTCGATTCCTTGTTTCGATTCCGGTTCCTAACGATTCTCAAGTCCGAATTCTTTTAAGAGGCAGGGTTTTCAAAAAGTTGAGCTAACCTTGCTAACCAATGGTCTTTCTGAAGGAAATACTCCTTCTGTCACAAACACTACTTTTGTCACAAATTTGAATATCGTGAATATTCGAAACTAGGAATCGAAATTTTAACTTTTGAACAATTCCGGAAAAGCGAAAAGTTAGTCCCAGGTTCCAAGTGAATACTCGATTCTCGATACCCAACCCTAATGGGTATTACATTATTATTATTTTTCATGTTTTGTTAGTACTCATGAATCATATTTTGTCAATGCTCCTGAATCATGGCTAGTTGAATAATTGTGTCGTATTTCATTTATATTCCTGAATCATAAACAGCTCTACACTGCAAAATATATTTTTCAAGATACTGTTTTTGTCTTATGTTTTAAAAAGCACAATTATGTAAGCTTTATTTCAGAGTAATAAGAGTCTCTAGAGAGTTTAAGTTTTTTTAATCATAAATCTAACAAAACAAGAAAAAACCTATTGATTATAAAAAATGATTTTTGTTGTGAAAAGTTTGGAATTGGAAACATCTGCTACATAGGTCAGAATTCAAGGACAGCAAGAGATGTTGGGTTACTGGCACTGAAAGGAAGAAACCAGCGGTTGCCAGATTAAATACTTGCATGTGGCCTGCAAATACTTAGCCATCTCTGTCAACTGATAAAAGACCGTGCAAAAGTCTCTCTGAGTCCTATAAAAAAATCGTATTAAACCACAACAATAGACATGCTGATTAAAATCGTTGCATGGACAAAAATGCCATGAAAGTCACCTTGTTGTTGCTGTGTTTATTTCTCCTGGCATATTTCAATAAAAATCAATATGTTTTTGCCAGCATCAATTTATCCTCTTATTAAGCTTTGTTGAATTTGATGTTGAATTAATGTGTAGGTCTGGTTAATGCTTACAAGCTGTCCACACATGTAGCCCTCAGGCATTCGTCAGTTGCAGCTTTTCCATATGTTAACAAAAAGCTTCAACTGGTCATCCAATCACATCTGAGATTTCTTGCGCAGCATACTTCCATAAGATAAAGTATGTGAGCCGAGTATTATGTCCGAATTCATAGTATTCATAAAACAGTACAGAACACATACACATTTTACCGGAAGTACTAGTGTTTTATTTCGATGGACACTTTACTATCCCATGGAAGAGGCCATGGAAGAGGATTTGTGAATGGAGGTAAAGCAACATATGAAATGTGATTTTTACTTTCGGGCTACATTCACATGTTGTTTGAAATCCTACTCAACTATTGTTTTTGGTAATATGTTTCATGGTGTTTTCACACTTGGCATGTTTGGTTAGATTAAAATGAACCATTTTGTGATTGCTCTGCTAGTGCGGTTTATTTAAATAAGTGTGAACGCGGTCATCTGAATTCATTGAAAAGATGAGCCTTGGTCCGCTCCCAAACAGCTCTGGTGTGGTTTGAATGAAATATGAACGCAACAAGGAGCAAAGACATAACAAAAATAGGAAAATGAGTTGTGATGTTGCACACAGCATTGTTTTGGATGTTCGGTATGTTCTGTCTCAAAATAGATAATACGACATAAATGTGAACATATCCATATGACTGAATTTGGATAGTTTGAGTGATAAAAAATGGCAATCTGAATGATAAGCAAACCGAACTACAAATGTGAATGCACCCTCAGTCTTGACTGCGCTCATCAGATTTCGTGTGGTTTATGTAACTTTCTCACAGCACATGAAATCTATTCTAAACGTCAGATGTTGTTGTAGGAGACGACAGCATGGAATAAAGCCACCCATACCAGCCTCCTACGTTTCTGCCACTGCCTCATAAGATGCAGTAGTCCAGAGCACGGGCTATACACATTGTCATGTTGTAAACAACACAACATCTGCATTGCAAATCTCTCTATGTTGATGTTGTTGTGTATACCGTTTTTGTGTATACCTACCTACGCAATTTCATTACCATATCCTGGAAAAAACACACAAATCGGGTTTGAACAGTTGCTATACACGATGTGGACAGTCAATCATTTTAGATCAGGTTCCAATCAGAAACACAACCATGAAACAAGACTCTTCTTTGTGTACAGATGTGACGTAATGACTCAATATAGCCTACTAGCCGAGACTCTTCTTTATGTGTACAGATGTGACGTAATGACTCAATATAGTCTACTAGCCGAGACTCTTCTTTATGTGTACAGATGTGACGTAATGACTCAATATAGTCTACTAGTCGAGACTCTTCTTTATGTGTACAGATGTGACGTAATGACTCAATATAGCCTACTAGCCGAGACTCTTCTTTATGTGTACAGATGTGACGTAATGACTCAATATAGTCTACTAGCCGAGACTCTTCTTTATGTGTACAGATGTGACGTAATGACTCAATATAGCCTACTAGCCGAGACTCTTCTAAATGTGTACAGATGTGACGTAATGACTCAATATAGCCTACTAGCCGAGACTTTCTTCTTTATGTGTACAGATGTGACGTAATGACTCAATATAGCCTACTAGCCGAGACTCTTCTTTATGTGTACAGATGTGACGTAATGACTCAATATAGCCTACTAGCCGAGACTCTTCTAAATGTGTACAGATGTGACGTAATGACTCAATATAGCCTACTAGCCGAGACTCTTCTTTATGTGTACAGATGTGACGTAATGACTCAATATAGCCTACTAGCCGAGACTCTTCTTTATGTGTACAGATGTGACGTAATGACTCAATATAGCCTACTAGCCGAGACTCTTCTTTATGTGTACAGATGTGACGTAATGACTCAATATAGTCTACTAGCCGAGACTCTTCTTTATGTGTACAGATGTGACGTAATGACTCAATATAGTCTACTAGCCGAGACTCTTCTTTATGTGTACAGATGTGACGTAATGACTCAATATAGCCTACTAGCCGAGACTTTTCTTAATGTGTACAGATGTGATGTAATGACTCAGTGACGTAATGACGCAAAGACATGCTCAAATCTCCCATGGTAATCCACCAGTATCACTTGAATTAAAAACATTATTACAAGCTTACCATTTTGGATCGAGCTAAGGCAAGCAAATAGTTTTGAACACTGGCTGGTTATATATTTTCTGAAAATGTATTTCTGACCATTTTTGAACCAAAAACAGCTGCTACTACAACTGCAGCTTTAAAAAATAAATAAGAAAAAATATTAAATTATGAAATTAACATATCCTTAAAATGTTCTAACTAAAATTAGTACAAACACATTTGTGTATCTGCTTATTTTCATTGTTTGTCTGTTACCCTCTATGTAGACTTGATGCAGATTATCTTTTACTTGATAATATTGGCTATTTGAAATAGCCTGAGGATCAATAAATATTTGTTTGGTCCAGTTTAAAATCAGTGCACTTGGGTAATAAATCATGCCTCTCTCTGCCTCTTTCAACCAAAATGTTTGTTTCTGTTGCTGCCATTAAGCATGTTTTCCATAGTCATACTACATGCAGTGTTAAATGAATAAACGAAAAAGAGAGGTCAGTTTTATCAGCGAGTACAGCTGATCCTTTATTCCTACAGCTGTCAGTTTGCATTTAGTGTTTCATGGCTCTTGGGTATTCTGTCAGAGAGACTACACAAAAGGCCGTTGTGATTGGAGGAAAGCTATTTTTCCAGGGCAATCTGCACAACATTTGATGTCATCGTTCTTAAAAAGGAACATCTTCCAGCGGGCAATGTCATTGGCTTATTTTTGTTTGGGTTTGTTTTAGCCCTTAACAATCACTAAATAATGAGGCACAAATGGAGTCATGTCAACTGTTGCATTGTCAGGGGACTGTTATAATGCTGTTTTCCTTTATCTTGTTTAGTTTATGAAATACAGCATGTAAAATGCTACTCATAATGTCCTACACTTAATTAAGATTCAACTCGTTCATTGCTTGATTTCACAGTCTAATCACAAGGGATGTAGGTCAGATTGTTGCCCCCAAATTTCACACGTTTTTCTTTTAAAACACAGAAATGTGTTTGGAATTATGAACAGTTATCTACCCATTTCAAAGCATTGTTCAAGGATAATTTCCTTTTATTTTTCCTTTTGTTTTCCTTTTCTTTTCTTTTCCTAATTTCCTTTTGTTTCCATTTTTCCCTTTATTCCCTTTTTTTCATTTTCCTACTTTTGGATTATTTTCCTTTTCCATATATTTTTATTTAATTGTATTATTATTTTTTTTTCTGATTTCCTTTCCCCTCTACCTTTGTTTTTCATTTTCTATTTTATATATATTTTTCCTGTTTCTTTTTAGTTTTTATCCTATTTTTTCCTTCCCCTTTTCCATCCCTGTCCTGTATTTTTGTTTTCCTTTTTTCTATCCCATTCTCTTTCATCCTTTTCCTTTTTTCTATTTCCTGAATTTCCCCCTTTTCAATTTCCTTTCCTCTCTCCTATCTCAAGAGCATATGTGGATTAATTTTGCATTGCAACATTATAGCTGCATGTACTGAATGAAACATTTTCCAAACTCCCAAATTCACCATATGATAATCAGACTAAAATCTTGTTAGCACCATCCAAATGCACTAGTGATGGAACTGTACGAACTCACAGGCGAATGCTCTTCAATTCCAAATTGAAGTGTAATTTTCCCACCAACCTCTCAATCTGCAAACACGTTTCATTTGGTAACTGCCAATTCATTTGGAACCAGACGTTCACCTAACTCTCAAAGTGATTATACTCATGTAAAAAATGCTATAAGTAAATCACTGACTTGGTGGTTTTCATGTTTTCATTTTTATGAAAAATGCTGCCACTGTAGAGAAACACATAAATACACATAGAAACACACTTCTATTGATCGACATACTGTCTTATGTCTGCAGGGAGGGTTAAAGAGGGGAATGAGCTATTAGGGTCACATGATCAGTGTCTACTGTAGAATCACTGTGAAGATGGAACGCAGTGCTCGGAAGGTCATTGATTGGATCTTCAGCGCTGGAGTGCTGACAGTGTTTATATCAGCCGGTGAAGAAAAAAGAAAATAAGTCTTTATACTAGTCTTTTGTCTTTAACAAAGTTCCTGACCCCTGTGTAGCTGATTCTACTCACTAAATGCTCTGTTTGTATGTAAATGTGCAAAAAATGATTCCATCCAAACATCAGTGTCGTTCACCTTTAACAAACCTTGAAAATATTTACTCTTTTTATGTGGCCGGAATGTGGAAATGTTCAAGCAATCTGTATTCAAATTAGAATTTTAGACACAAAGTGTTCAACTAAAGGTTTTCAAATCTCCTTTATTATTTCCATAGCTCAAAATGCCTTGTGAATGCGTAACGAGGCAGAGGTGCTCAAGCAAAGGGAATTGCATTTTGCCTTTCTCTCGAATGCTTATTGAAATTTGGTAAAAACATTTTAATATGCAATATTTGAGTAAGTGCAAAGTGATCTGTACTTTTCGAATTTATGTGGCCTTGTTCATCATTTCAAGCAGCAGGGAAACACATGCACCATGTCAGTCAGATGCATGCATCCCCTCAGGGAAGGAACGGGCGCTGTAGTTGGGGTGCGCTGACTTGCTCTGAATCCGGATTCCTTTTAATTAATGTGAATTGAAAAAGTGAGTTTCTGAGACATAATGAGGCCATACGTTTTCGATTTCAACACCTCATCTGCATTTGCAATACTCCACAATGCAGGTTGGGTTGTTTAAACCAAATCTTTCCAATTACATATGTTGTTTCCATAGTTGTGTAGGTGTTGTCAATGGTTTGATTAATTATGCTGGACAGATACCTGCAAAGACCTCTGACTGAAGACCTTGCCCGAACTCGCATCAGGGTCACTAGTGTTGCACCGCCATATGTGGCGTGCTACCAATGCTTTGCAAAAGCATTGATTCATTATGCTGGACAAATAAAAAGAGACCTTCTACTGAACTAAAATTGCCTTAAGACTCGATTGGAACAAGCAAAATGGCTTTGAGGAAGGACTGTCCGACCTCTGCCTTCATGTTCGCAGCTGTTTCTTTCTCTGAGCTATAGCTAGATGTAACAGAAAAAGAATATGACTCAAAAAGAATGTACTATGAGTGCATGGGAGGCACAGAGCATTCAGAATAGGATTCAAGTGGAATTTAAAATGTGCACCGCTCTTGTGTGTTATGGGAACTTTCGTAATGTTAGTCAAATAGACCCTGTTTGGAGTACCATATCTTGGGTATTCATGTTACTCTTATAACCTCTAAGCAATGCATGCTTTATAATAGTTTATATTGCAACTGTTGACAACACAGCAGAGTGTTATGCGATGAAAAAACTGTACCTGTGGTGTAATATATTGGTTTTGCTTTAGCACCCATATTTTACTTTGGACATTGACCCATGGTACCACAATTGTATAAAAGTAATAAAAACGTACTTCAAATGTTTTATGGAAATATCCATAAACTTGTCTTTTGAGACTGGTCATGTTCTTTGCATATCTTAAGCCGGGTTCGTACTGCGTGATTTTAGCCGTCTGAGACAAATATAGCAAATCCTAGAAGATTCCTCTTATCCTAGGCAAAAATCTGAAGTCTTTGATTGTAAGTGTGACATGTTCACCGACAGCCGATTAAAGTAGTTCACTTTTCAAAAAACTTTTGCTAATAATTTACTCACCCCATGTCATCAAGATGTCCATGTCTTTCTTTCTTCAGTCTAAAGGAAATTAAGGTTTTTGATGAAAACATTCCAGGATTTTTCTCCATATAATGCACTTCAATGGGAACCAAACAGTTCAAGGTCCAAAAGACAGTTTCAGTACAAACTGCAAACAGTTCAAAGGGCTTTAAACGATTGAATGAATAAGGGTCTTATCAAGCGAAACGATCACTCGTTTTAAAAAAAATCTAAGTTTAAGTTTTATAAGCTCAAATGCTCGCCTTGCTCTGTACTGTGATGCGCGTTCGTGACTCTCCTGTTTGAACTCGCTTATCAAAATGAACAAATCTTTTCTGAGTCAATTAGTTTGTTTCATTCATTGAAGGAACCAAATGACTTGGGAAATGAGTTCGAACAGGAGAGTCAGAAACGTGCATCACAGTTCCGCATATCCAAGCAAGGGTTTCAATTATACCATTTGTTCACCGAAATCCAAAAGAAAAACTTAATGCACATTCAGGAGCGTACCATGTGCAGGCTGCACCACCCGTGTCACGTACAGAATCTATGAATCTGCTTTGTTCCACTTTAAGCACTCTTCATACAATACATATTTTATTAACAGTCAACCGGATCTCTTCTCTTTCACAAAACAGAACTAATTAAACAACATCCTTGTAAACAAATATAGATCATCAGTTGATCAACGGGGCATCTCTCTCTCTCTTCTCTCTCTCTCTCTCTCTCTCTTTCTCTTTTCTCTCTTTCTCTCTCTCTCTCTCTCTCTCTCTCTCGTACACACTGAGCATAAGATACTAATTAGTTGGCAGTGGCACCATGATACATTTCATAAAAATCTTATTGCTATTAAACACTTCATCACAACTAACATGATCAAATACCGAGACACACTCAAATCACACTTATTGAGCAATAATTATGCCCTTAGACAATAAACATCATAATACCAGTGATTTTCACTGAGAGAACCAAGCATTGCGTATACTCATGAGACTTGTGCACAGGTAGACTGTTCCACCGATGACGCTCCCTCCCAAACAAACACCCAAAGAAAAGTTCTGCTACTTTGCCATTATATTCTCTTAACTTGTGAACAATAGGAACAAAAACTTATCAAAGTTCATTAACCCACTCTGAGTACAAAACATTTGAAAGTGTAAACATTAGTATAAACAGTAAATTAAAGAAAATAATAAAAAAATACAGAAGAGAAAAAGTCAAAACACATCAACTAATAATTCACACCAGTTACACAAGCCAGTAAGTGTGCACTCTAAACCAATGCACAAAGTACTATCTTTGCAAATATTCAAACAAAATCGGTGTAGTGTTTTTATTAAACATAACATAAACCTTAAATCCTATATTATAAACTCAAATATAAATTTAAAGGAAGAAAATAACTTTTTTATCTCTGTGAATGAATGTATGCGAGGGGAATGTATGCATTGTGAATTAATGATTATCAAAGTGTGGTCACAGGTTTGGCATGTAACCTGCATGTAATGTAATGCAGCCCAATGCCACCGAACGGGTCATTGATTGATGTAAAATTTGGGACACTGGCGTTCTGGCGCTCATCCGTTTTAGCGCGTCTTGACTCTCGTTTAGTCTGACATTAATGACAACTGAGATCCTACAGCGTGACATGGCTTACAGCGGGATCATGTTCGTAAAGTCTGACTATTATAAGGACTATTGTAAATCACAGCGTGCACCCGGCTTACGCATTCTGTTTACATATTCTTAACGTGTTTGGCCGTTGACAACAAAGATATGTAGCATGTTTTTTTCTCCTTTTTGAAAGTTGAACCTCTTTTTGTGCCATGAGAAAGTGAGTTTGCATGAAATGAAATGCATTTTCATGCTGAATCTGACTCTCTGACTCTTGTATCATGTGGAAAAATAACATGTTTGTGAATCTGACAGTGGAAAGACTTTGAGGCTGTCATTATGTTTTGATAGCTCAGCTCAAGTCTGACAGATTACAAGACAACTGTAAAGTTGTTTTTGAGAAGACTGAGTCTTGAGAAAAACACCTGAGGTAAAACCTGCGGCCGTGCTTCAAGACCTGGGCTAGTCGTGACCTTGAGCAAGACCTCATCTAAACCATCGACCCCTACAGCTTGCTCTAAATTTGATTTCTACACATGATTTATTTGCTAACTTTTTGTGGTTTCAAGCAGATGCTCTCAACTATTGCAGACTATTGGTATAGGTGCTTGATTGTAAGCTAGTGGAAAAGATGGCTTCTCAGGATAGAGTGCAGAGAATCAACCAGCACCAATTACATCCTCAAATTGCACAGCGGGACATAGTGCATGCAAATACCTCTGCCAAGCCACCCATCTAATGAGTGGCCAACTCATGGACCACTGCACACATTCACACAGCACCAACCCACCGTGTGTGGCATCAACGAGTACCGATTCAACTCCAGGTGGCTTGCATGTCTCATGCCATTCAAATAATGAAGTTATCTTTTCTCATCACTCTTGATGGCACCATACATAAAGTGATAACATTCCTCTGCTGTCAGAATAGTGGAATGTGTGTCATTTGACCTGACCTATAGCTTGGATCTCTGTTTTATCTGACAAACTTTTTTATACACAAACCCATATGCCATATTCAATGGGTCTAATTTCTTTTACCTTGCATTTGGTTTAGGAATCCACTCCTTGGGTTGAGATCTGGTGACTGTGGGGGCCATTTTAGTACAGTGAACTCATTGTCACGTTCAAGAAACCAATTTGAAATGATTCAAGCTTTTTGACGTGGTGCATTATCCTGCTGGAAGCAGCCATCAGAGGATGGGTACATGGTGGCCATAAAGAGATGGACATGGTCAGAAACAATGCTCAGGTTGGCCGTGGCATTTAAACGATGCCCAATTGGCACTAAGGGGCCTAAAGTGTGCCAAGAAAACACACCATTACACCACCACCACCACCACCACCACCACCAGCCTGCACAGTGGTAACAAGGCATGATGGATCCATGTTCTCATTCTATTTACCAAATTGTGACTCTACCATCTGAATGTCTCAACAGAAATCGAGACTCATCAGACCAGGCAACATTTTTCCAATTTTTATCTGTTCAATTTTGGTGAGCTCTTGCAAATTGTAGCCTCTTTATCCTATTTGTAGTGGAGATGAGTGGTACCCGGTGTGGTCTTCTGCTGTTGTAGCCCATCCGCCTCAAGGTTGTGCGTGTTGTGGCTTCACAAATGCTCAAAGCGCTTTCACGAATGGAAGGGGGAATCTCCTTAACCACCATCAATGTGCAGCATCCGATGTGACAGCAGTCGTATTGCACCAAACACTCACCACACAACAACTTATTGGTGGAGAGGAGACATGTCTCATTTGACTTAGTTCTACTAAGTTACTTATGAGTTTGCACCAAAATACTGTATAGTTATACAGTACAGTGTTGTTTAAATGGTTGCACTGCCTTTGACATCAGCAACTATAGATACAGATAGTGTTTTCCCCTCATTTTTTCAAGCTGATAGGACAATTTATATGTCTATCATAACTATTGTAGTTCATTATCTGCATTTAAAATTATTTTCCCCATTGTGATCCTCAAAGAACAGACCAGTGACCAACCAGTTGAGAACCACTGATCTTACTATACTGCCACTAAAGATGTTTTGATGTTGTCTATTGGCGGTGTTTTATGTTGGTTTATCTATATACCTTTCCAGCGCCAAAAGACATGGCAAAAAGACAAAATTATGCAGTAAAAGACCAACCGTAGATTGAGTATTTATCTGGCAGAGCAGATGGGCCTGTAAGAGAGGGCGTGACATGTTCTCCAAACAGCCTGCAGACAGAAGGCAGAGTAACTACCTAAACCAAGGCAGTTAGAACCGATGCGTTTAACTCCTGACCTCACAGCGAGGAATTTTACTTGATTGGAGGAAGATACGCCATCATTTCTTCAGGCAGCATCCCTTTCCCTCTGATTCTCAGTGTCGTCAAGATGAGGTACAAGACACTACATTTATTTTTATACTAAGGCTTGTTTCTTTGTCTCTGATCTGTTTTTATCCAAATGATATGTAATTAATGTAAATGCAAGGCATTCTCCATATTTTAAATATTTGCTAGCGCTGCAAGAAGCCGGTCTGTATTTATACAGCCATTCTGCACAATTGTTATTGTATTCCGTGTGCTTTCTTTTTAACGCAAATTACAGTGGGGTTGATGTCTGGAAGTTTAACTACATGCTTAACTATACACAACAGAACCATGTTTTTATTTCTTTGAAAATGCAAGCTTCCAAGCTTTATATGTATGTATGTAAAGTAATATCTTTTATGAATTTAGTTGGAGCAAATGTATATATTTTTTGGGATAACTTTAAATAATTTTAGATCAATGCTGACAACAAGAACATTTCATTTGCCAACTGGGTAAAAAAACCCAACTAATCAAAGACACACTCTAAAAACAAGTCTTAATATTTTCTGCAATTTGGCATCTTGAATAATTTATATAGGCCTAGTTATTTGGAAAATAAGACAAGAGTGTAATGTAATTATTTATTTTCATATGATTTGAAATATGTAATTAACTTGAATTATATACATTTTTGAAAATCAGTTTGAATAAATGAGTCAATGAGTCACTCATAAAGACTTACTGTCTAAGATTTTTTACTGGATGAATCAGCGTTTGTGAACGAATCTCACAAATGAATCAGTGACAAAAACATTTTTGACAGCACCTACTGGTGTAACAATGCAATTGATGCAATCTTTATTTGAAGTGTCAAGTTACATTCAAAAGTTGATTTACTCTATTTTGACTATATGTAGACATCAGTGTTTACAGGTGAAAATCGAAAAATTTTAATATCGTGCAAAAGTTAATTTATTTTAGTAATTCAACTTAAAAGGTGAAACTAATATGTTATAGACTCATTACATGCATAGTGAGATATTTCACGCCTTTATTTGTTATAATTTTAACGATTATGGCTTACAGCTATGAAAACCTTTTCACAGTATTTTAATTTTTACTTTGGGGTTTTCATAAGCTGTAAACCATAATCATCAAAATTATAACAAATAAAGGCTTGAAATATCTCACTTTGCATATAGCTAGTCTAGACAATATGTTAGTTTCACATTTTTGTTGAATTGCTAAAATATACTAACTTTTGCACTATATTCAAACTTTTTGAGTTTCACCTGTTTATCCGAACCATAATCTTTTATCCAACTTCATTGGATTAGTGGCAATGTAAATTTGAATGTGATCGTACTTGTCAAATCTAGTAGAGTCACTGTTATTTAGTAATAAGATTGCGTGGGTGTTTAAATCGATATTTTAATGATTAATTATGTGGCTATAATTTGAAATGAACAAACATTCCAGTTTTAGGCTAATTTACATGAAATTATAATCCAACATTGGTTACTGTCCTGACACAGGCTCTGCGGGGGAAGAATTGTCATAGACATCCATAATAGAAGACCTAAGTTCACAGGTGCAATGGCCCTGCCATCTCCAAGACCTGGGAACACTAAGGAACACTTCTTACACCTCTGTCACGAACACTGTCTTCTCAGAGCTGACATCCCATTTCTTCAGGGATGCTAAAAGGCGCTTTAGCAGAACTGGTGAACTGTAAAGGAATATAAATTAATGTACAGCTGAATTCTGCAGTGCTCTGCAGTCAAACTCAACTCATATTTACTAAGAGCGATACATTATTAATATGCTTTCGGGTCCTGCAGGAGCTTATTTAATTTCTCAAAGGGGTCCCGGGCTATTAGATAGTAATGCAGGTAATGCTGGTAGACACTAACTCATTTATTAAAGATAAGTCGATTTGATTGCTCCTTCAATGTGATGTGCTCTCATGAGGTCCACAAATAGAAAATAATGCATTGATGGCAAAAGCTGCATCATTCAACATCATGGGATAAAATGAGCCCTTATTCAGTTCAAACAATGGTTTATTGTTTCTTTCAGTAGATTGACAGAATATGGCTATATCTTATAGATAACTACTGACCTACTTAAATGGTAAATGGTAAATGGACTGCATTTATATAGCGCTTTTCATAGACCCAATGGCCACCAAAGCGCTTTACAATTTGCCTCACATTCACCCATTCACTCACACATTCATACACCGACGGCGACGGCAGCCATGCAAAGGCGCCATCCAGCTCAGTTCGGAGCAGCTGGGGTTAGGTGTCTTGCTCATGGACACCTCGACACTTGGTCAGGTGGAACCGGGATTGAACCACCAACCTTTCGGTTTGTAGACAACCTACATGAACCACTGAGCCACTGCCGCCCTGGAGTACTTAACTACTGACCAGTCTTAACTACAGACCACTTAAGTACTTAACTACTGACCAGTCCTATTCCAGCGACATTTGCCATCTGTTATTTTCTAAGTTATGATGCAAATATGCAGGATATGTGTGTTTGGATAGTTTGAAACACTTTTACAGAGATTATATGAAACGTCACTTATAAGTCAAATCAAGCCACATTCATTTATATAAGCTAATGCTTTATACAATACAGATTGTGTCATAAATGAGGTAATAACAGTATTATTGTTGCAAAATTATGTTCAATTATGAAGCTAACTCAAATCAAGCAGCTCTACATACGATAATAATGCCACTATTTAGCTTAGGTCAGTTCAGTGTTGATTCAGTTATGTTTAATACACTCACCTTAGGAACACCATACTAATACTGTGTTTGACCCCCTTTCGCCTTCAGAACTGCCTTAATTCTATGTGGCATTGATTCATCAAGTTGCTGAAAGCATTATTTGGAAATGTTGGCCCATAATGATAGAATAGCATCTTGCAGTTGATGGAGATTTGTGGGATGCACACCCAGGGCACAAAGCTCCTGTTCCACCACATCCCAAAGATGCTCTACTGGGTTGAGATCTGGTGACTGTGGGGGCCATTTTAGTACAGTGAACTTACACCATTACACCACCACCACCAACCTGCACAATGGTAACAAGGCATGATGGATCCATCTATTTACGCCAAATTCTGACTCTACCATCTGAATGTCTCAACAGAAATCGAGACTCATCAGACCAGGCAACATTTTCCCAGTCTTTAACTGTCCGTTTTTGGTGAGCTCTTGCAAATTTTAGGCTCTTTTTCCTATTTGTAGTGGAGATGAGTGGTTGTGCTTCTGCTTTTGTAGCCCATCCGCCTCAAGGTTGTGCGTGTTGTGGCTTCTCAAATGCTTTGCTGCATACCTCGGTTGTAACGAGTGGTTATTTCAGTCAAAGTTGCTCTTCTATCAGCTTTCTATCAGTCGGCTCATTCTCCTCTGACCTCTAGCATCAACAAGGCATTTTCGCCCACAGGACTGCCGCATACTGGATGTTTTTCCCTTTTCACACCATTCTTTGTAAACCCTAGAAATGGTTGTGCATGAAAATCCCAGTAACTGAGCAGATTGTGAAATACTCAGACCAGTCTGGCACCAACAACCATGCCACGCTCAAAATTGCTTAAATCACCTTTCTTTCCCATTCTGACATTCAGTTTGGAGTTCAGGAGATTGTCTTGACCAGGACCACACCCCTAAATGCATTGAAGCAACTGCCATGTGATTGGTTGATTAGATGAGAAATCGAACAGGTGTTCCTACTGTCAATAACGTCATATCCCCTCCCTAACCTCATAAAACACAGTGCGCTTCCTGAAAATATGCTGAAGTAGTAGTTGAAGTAGTAGTTGTGATCGACCACAATTATTCATTATCTGTTGCTACCGTTTCTGTTGCCAAAGATTGTTATAGTTTTGAATAAGCAGCCTCTAGTGACACTACTGACATATTGTGCCTTTAATTTAAATAAAAAACAACAGATAAATATCCCTTGCAATGTCATTCCAGCCCACATAAGAATAAAATAACCTTTTCTACTATAAAGAACCTTCTGTACAAAAAAAAAAAGATTTCATGGATGTTAAAGGTTCTTAATGGAATTGTAGATGCCAATAGTGGATAGTTATTTACTCATTATAAATCATCATGATTATTCATCACCATAAATCACTTGTGTGAAGATCTTCCCTATAGATTCAATTACTCTGAAGCTTGTGTGGTGTCACAGTAATTTAATCTTTTGGGAAATTCACAATATGTCAATATGATGTGGGTATGAGAGTTTTTGTCCTCTGACTTTTATGTAATCGTCTCAATGTCTGGATAATTATCAAAGCAGATATAGCAATTGAAAGGATTGCTGATGGTTTTGTGTTGTCTTATCCACTCAGCGTTCCCTCAGTAGACGTGCCGACAGTGGTCAGTCACGTAAAGCAAGGCGTGTATCTACAGCCACTGTAATCAGTGTGTGGATCTCCCAGCTCCCAGCAATCAGTCATAATTGAGGCATTCTTCAGGAGACTGCTTCGCTCTCAGGAAATAATCCTGATTGTGCATTTCATTTTACTTTCTCTGGATACATAATTTGTTACCTCTAATAATTCTAATTTGAATGAAATCAGACATCTAATCAGAATCAAATGGATGATGACACGCAGCTGTGTTTGTGTTGTAGGTTGATATCAAATTCTGTGCACAGAGACTATATTGACTTACCAAAAACAAATGTACTGTGAACACTGTTAAAATGTCTTATGGGAGATTGTGTTTGCCCGTGTCTATCCATTGTTTTATAGTTCTTTATACTGTGTATGTCATTCTGTCTATCATTTTATCTATCCATTGTTTTATAGTTCTTTATATATGTCATTCTGTCTATTGTTTTATCTATCCATTGTTCTTTATATATGTCATTCTGTCTATCGTTTTATCGATGCATTGTTTTATTGTTCTTTATATATGTCATTCTATCTATCGTTTTATCTATGCATTGTTTTATTTTTCTTTATAGATGTCATTCTGTCTATCATTTTATTGATCCATCGTTTTACTGTTCTTTATATATGTCATTCTGTCTATCATTTTATCGATCCATTGTTTTACTGTTCTTTATATATGTCATTATGTCTATCATTTTATCTATTCATTGTTTTATTGTTCTTTATACATGTCATTCTGTCTATAATTTTATCTATGCATTTTTATTTTTCTTTATCTATCATTTTACCTATCCATTGTTTTACTGTTCTTTATATATGTCATTCTGTCTATCTTTTTATCAATCCATTGTTTTATAGTTCTTTATATATGCCATTCTGTCTATCATTTTATCTATGCATTTTTCTTTTTCTTTATATGTCATTATGTCTATCATTTTATCTATCCATTGTTTTACTGTTCTTTATATATGTCATTCTGTCTATCATTCTGTCTGTCTAGCCATCGTTCAATCAATCATTACAGAACTATCTATCATCATATCATTCTATTGATCTATTGCAGTACAGAATCAGTCTATTGTTTAATAGAATTCTAACATTCTATCAATTTATCATTCTTTCATTTGATCTATATTCTGTCTCTTTATACCATATTGTTTTCTCTGTCTGTAAGGTCTACAAACCTTCACATTTACTTTGTAAACTATTTTGAAAAATTTAAATAAGGCCTTGTCCAGCCATTCAATAGTCATTCTTTTAAAAATCAAAGTAAGTCATGTCATTTTAACTCTTAAAGTTTTTTAACTTTTAACTCTAAAAGTTGGAAGCAAAATGAAACGGTAAAGCTTAAGGGCAGAACAATAATTGAGGCAGGGGTCTAATCTCTGGCTGGATTAAATTCACACACAGATGGTCATGGCTGATGCCATCGAAGTAGCTCTTCCTCATGAAGATAATGTCAGGCTGGAGACAGGTGAGATCATCTGGTTGTCTGGTGCATTGTGGGATCAGATGTAAGTTAAAGCAGGTTCATCACTGAGAACTGCTGTATAATTGATTCTGAACTCACACCTACACCGTAAACTCTGACAAGTTCACAATTTGAGTAAATTCATTGCCTCAAGGAAATTAAACAGTATCTCACAATGGAAATGGGGTTTTCTATTGTGGTGATGAGTGAGGCATGATTAGATCAGAAACAAGCTGCCATTAGACAAAACTGCTCTATAAGTTCAAAGAAAGGGCAAATTCGGTACCCATTATATTGCTTATGCCATTGTATTATTGCATTGTAGGACCAAAATCTTATGTTTTTTTTAGAACAAAGTCTGTTCTTCTACAAAGAGATATTTTATTGAAACGAGAAGGGTACATCAGGTTCACCATTTCTCATTGATCACAATAAAAGGGGACTTCAAAGGAAATAACAAATTGCAACAAAAAAGTATAATGACTCTATTGGAGCTAATGACTCTATTGGTAATACATTACAATTATTTACAAGTCCCAATTATTGTAACCTTTAATTTCTGGACTGGTTAAATTCAATCAAAGTGTATTGAGTCCTAATGATGATACATCATTGCAGTAAAAACCCTGTATGTTGCTAACAAAAACTACGAATTGTGTACCTTGTTGTCCTCAACATTTTCTTTGAATTTTACTTTTGAAAACTTTTTTTCTTGTAAAATAATTACAGCTAAAAATCTGTTCCAGGAAAAACACAGATCACAGTTCTTTTGTGTGTGTGTGCTTACAACATTGTTTTTGCAACTGAATACTGCTTTGTCTTTTGCAGTACTTTTATTTATTTATTTTACAACTGCGTAATAAGGTTGACATTTTGACATTGGAATGTGTTCTCAACTCTGGGTTGGCCAATTAACCCTCTGGGGTCGGCTATCGCGCCGGCGCAACAAGCTCACTTTTTCCTTATCAGTGCAAAAGAGACTCAAATTGTTGATTTTGATCTTAATGGATAAGTGTTGTACATCATTAGATATAGTGTCTGTTTTTATGAATACTCACAATAAAAACAAAGTGTTCAGCTTTTTGTCAAATAAAGAAAAATAAACATGATGCAAGTTTTTCCTTCTCTCTGTCACTGAACTGTGTGAATAATGAACTGTAACTCAGTAAACACTTGTCACACAGGCACAAAAGATTTTCTGCTATAAGCTGAAATTCTCTTTTAATTGAAGTAATTTAAATAAAATCAGTATGAAAAGAGAGATGTCAGTGTTTTTTCTTTCAGCTAATTATAGCGTATTGTTTGTTAAAGTGACACCATGCAGGAATTGCGTTTTTGAGTCGCTGTGGGGTACTTGTATTAAAACGTTAGTGTCGTAAACACCACTCACACAGAGCGTGACGTTACATAGTATACAGTAGTACATTGTGTTTAATTTGTTGTTTAATGAGATCTAATGTTGTTAGTGGTGAGAAATTTCACGTGATTAAATACATAGATCCAAACCCCCATCAATAATTAGGTGATTCACACCTTAGACCCGCATAATAATGAGCCTTTCATTCATGTGTCACACAAGAAAGAATGAATGAAAAATTTTTGATAAAAAAACACAAAAAACAGTAATATTGTGAAATATTATGACAATTTAAAATGACTTTTTTATGTTAATATATATTAAAATGTAATTTATTCCTCTGAAAAAAAACTGAATTTTCAGCATCATTACTTCAGTCTTCAGTGTCACATGATCCTTCACAAATCACTCTAATATGATGATTTTATGCTCCAAAAACATGTATGATTATTATCCATGTTGAAAACAGTTTTTTACATTTTTATTTCAGGATTCTTTGATGAATAGAAAGTTCAAAAGAACAGCTTTTATCTGAAATGGAAAGCTTTTGTTACATTAAACACTACCCTTTAAAAAGTTTGGGGTCAGTAAGAATTTGTATTTTATTTTGGGGGGAAATAAATAAGAAATCAATACTTCTATTCATCACGGATGAGTTACATTGATCAAAAGTTACAGTAAAGACATTTATAATGTTAGAAAAGATTCTAATTAAATAAATGCTGTTCTTTTGAACTTTCTATTCATCAAAGAATCCTGAAATAAAAATGTAAAAAACTGTTTTCAACATGGATAATAATCAAACATGTTTTTGGAGCATAAAATCATCATATTAGAGTGATTTGTGAAGGATCATGTGACACTGAAGACTGGAGTAATGATGCTGAAAATTCAGCTTTTTTCAGAGGAATAAATTACATTTTAATATATATTAACATAAAAAAGTCATTTGAAATTGTCATAATATTTCACAGTATTACTGTGTTTTTTGTGTATTTTTTATCAAAAAATTGCAGCCTTGGTGAGCAGAAAAAACTTCTTTTAAAAACATAAAAATCTTACCGATCTTAAACTTTTGACCAGTCAGTGCTACATCTAGGGGCCAACATTCATTAGTCAAAAGTCTTGTGGACACATATTTAGTATGTGTTTTGTGGCCTTATTTCAGAAACTTAAATTTTTAGTTTTTTCAATAAGCATGCATAAACAATATTCTCTCAAAAATACGAACATGTACATGTTGCTCATATATTATCGTTGCCCCATTTGTGCTAAATAGAGTGCAATTTCACCTGTGCCATTTAAATGGTTAGTTCACCCAGTAAAGTGCATCAAATGGAGAAATATCCTGAAATGTTTAATCAAAAACCTAATTTCTTTTTGACTGAAGAAAGAAAGACATGGATATCTTGGGTGACATGGAGGTGAGTAAAGTATCAGCAAAACCACTCCTGTTTCTTTTTTTTGTCTCACAGAACATTTTTAACCATGCAATTAACACAATTTGAGGGAGATATCATGAAAGTGTAATTCTAACAGGATATAATATCTCTCTAAAGTTTTAATTACAAGATGAGATAATGAATCCGATTTTCAAAATTGCCACTCTCTTTGTATGACGCTAACAATTATGTTCTAAAAGCATTGCCAGGTTTGTTAAATTCAAGTCAATTAGACATTATCTGTAGCTCTAATAATTCTGAATTTGCAGTAGCCACCATCAATAGCGTTCACTCCCATTAGGATTGAACGGTTTGTGCTCTCAATGTAATAAGTGCTTTCGACAACCTAATTAGAGCTGTTGAAGAAT
The DNA here is from genome assembly GCA_030378365.1 of Hybognathus amarus. NCBI lineage: Eukaryota > Metazoa > Chordata > Actinopteri > Cypriniformes > Leuciscidae > Hybognathus > Hybognathus amarus. The sequence continues at coordinate 127,417 of JAQIUQ010004025.1, read as the reverse complement.
GAAGCGGGCTTGTTTTGGCAACCCTGCGCCGCTTTAATGCGGAAGTCTGTTGGCAGAGGAGATGACAGCAGAGAGCTACCTTTTGCTTTCTCCCTTGTGCTTAACTTCCAATCTATCAGTGTACACCAAGCTTCCCTTTTATTACGGGAGATATGGGACTGTTAATCATCCCCATATTCATTAAAAGCCGACATATAATCAATTGCGAGCAGCTCGCCAAAGACGCTGTCTCTGACGGTTCTCAGAGGAGAAGGGAGAGTTTGCAGAAGAGGGTTGAGATAATCAGAAGGACAAATCTTGACATATTGGGGTTTACAGATGAATAATACAAGAATGATATACTGAGGTTTTAATTTGCCATTTGTATTCCTGACGGATTCTTCACTGACCATTTATCCTGCACTACACTGACATCTTCTGGCATGTGTTCTCATGTTTTTCCTTGTAGTTGGGTGCTAGGCCATTGTCTCTCTTGTTTGTTGTGGGATCAGGGCGATTGTTTTGTGTAATGTAACAGTTTGATGATTTCATTCTTTGTTTACCTTGGAATTGCATCAAACCGCCTACTTGTCTTGTTGTTAGTCAGTTAGAAGCTACAGCATGAGATTTCAGTGCCTGCAGAAATTGATAAATAAAATTGATGATTAAAATCATCCCACTCCTTGTGGTGTGGATCATTTGGTAAAAGTCAATCTGTGCCTGATTATAAAACTTATATTGAAGTGAAGCATCAGCTGACATTTATAGATAGACCTTCTGTCTCCATTACTTCTCATCTTTGTTTCTCTCAATAAAATAGTAATAAAGACCCAGCAATGAATCAGACTCGGGCTTGGCTTCAGACCTTAACTGACACCTAAGGGCTGCGATGGAAGTGTGTGTTTGTGTCAGGACTTGTGTGTCCTTTTCCCAATGACATTCAAATCTCATTAAATCTAAATTCCTTTTGCAATATTTCTGTTTAACTTAGTTATCAAGTGAAAAGGGTTTGTGATATGAGGCAAAGGAAACAATACCTTCTCAAAATCAGAGATGAAAAAACAATTGGTGAATAGTTGTTTTTTGCAGACACCCGTTTTTATTTTTTCATATAGTGATAAAATTGACTGCAGACGACAGGCAAAATGAACCCATCAATCATAGACTGAGAGCGGGTCAAGAAAGCTCTAATTTTGGTTTGCCTATGAAAGCTGTCCGTCTGTTATGAACACAGAGGTCATCAAGTCATGTCCCCTGTTTTCTCCCATCATTTATAAACGTACACTATTGAGTGTAAGAGGTAAAGTCTGGATTAAGCAGCCAAGCAGAAGGAAAGGGGGCATGAACTCTCCTTCCTCTTTCAGAAATCCTTTCCTGTGATACCTCCTTCCCACTGGTTTACCGTCCATGTCAAGCCGATCCCCGGTGCCTGCAGATCTAACCCCACTATGTGTTGTGAGAAGTGAGGGAAGAGACTCTGTTCCTCAAACTTTCTTCTAGCTTGCAAGTTATTCTTTGTCACTCACCGCCCGGGGCTTGTTCTAAAGGCAATGTATTAGAACTCATTTCTCAGTTTTAGCGGTTAGGTTTAGCATTTCACTGAAATACATGCTATTTGTAAACCCCTTTAATTATTTGTTGTGGTTTTAATACATTTATAATACAACTTTTAAGAATAATTCTTTTTTCTTTAATAATAAGAATTTACTAATAAGAATAAATTCTGATATTTATAATAAATGATGCATGCTATTAGTTCTTCCAATTATTAATTGATTTTATTTTATTTTTTGATTTATAGTGTTTAAATAACACATTATAGAATAAATAACACAACATAACCAATGTGTTGTTTCTATAATATATATATATATATATATATATATATATATATATATATATATATATATATATATATATATATATATATATATATATATATATATATATATAATATTATAAATGTATATAAAAGAACCAAAAAAATAAATTATATATATATATATATATATATATATATTTATTTATTTTTAATTTTTTATTTTTTATTTTATATATATATGTGTATAAAAGAACAATATATATATATATATATATATATATACACGTGTGTGTGTGTGTGTATATATATATATATATATATATATATTTATTTTACACTCTATGTTGTGTGTGTGTATATATATATATATATATATATATATATATATATATATATATATATATACTGTACACACACACACACACACAGCATTTTGTTCTATTTATATATATATATATATATATATATATATACACAGACACACACAGTGTATATATTATATTATATATGTATATAAAAGAACATATATATATTTGTTATTTTACTTATATATACACTCACCGGCCACTTATTGGGTACACCTGTCCAACTGCTCGTTAACACTTAATTTCTAAGCAGCCAATCACATGACAGCAACTCAGTGCATTTTAGGCATGTAGACATGGTTAAGACAATCTCCTGCAGTTCAAACTGAGCATCAGTATGGGGAAGAAAGGTGATTTGAGTGACTTTGAACGTGGCATGATTGTTGGTGCCAGAAGGGCTGGTCTGAGTATTTCAGAAACTGCTAATCTACTGGGATTTTCACGCACAACCATCTCTAGGGTTTACAGAAGAATGGTCCGAAAAGAAAAAACATCCAGTGAGTGGCAGTTCTGTGGGCGGAAATGCCTTGTTGATGCCAGAGGTCAGAGGAGAATGGCCAGACTGGTTCGAGCTGATAGAAGGGCAACAGTGACTCAAATAACCACCCGTTACAACCAAGGTGGGCAGAAGAGCATCTCTGAACGCACAGTACGTCAAACTTTGAGGCAGATGGGCTACAGCAGCAGAAGACCACACCGGGTGCCACTCCTTTCAGCTAAGAACAGGAAACTGAGGCTACAATTTGCACAAGCTCATCGAAATTGGACAATAGAAGATTGGAAAAACGTTGCCTGGTCTGATGAGTCTCGATTTCTGCTGCGACATCGGATGGTAGGGTCAGAATTTGGCGTCTACAACATGAAAGCATGGATCCATCCTGCCTTGTATCAACGGTTCAGGCTGGTGGTGGTGGTGTCATGGTGTGGGGAATATTTTCTATATATATATATTAACATTTTTATTTTGTTCTATTTTATATATATATATATATATATATATATATATATATATATATATATATATATATATATATGTTTTGTAATTTGGTGGGGTTTGGTGTTTTATTTATGTTGTTTAATAATGTTGATAATGGCATGTATGAAGTTCGAAATTTGAAAACCTCTCCTGTAATTGCACTTCTGGTTTCATGTATTGTTCTGGGTAGCATTATTTTTAGCACTTTTCAACAGAGCAATTCATTTCACTCTGTAACAAATAACAAACCCTCCCTACCGCCAAAAACCAAAAAATAAAGAAATCCCTAGCCATCTCCGCATCGAGTGAAGAGAGGAACAGCTGTGGTGGGCCACTTCTCCGCTGCTATTTTGATTTCTGTCTTCATTTCCTCTTTATCTACACTTTGATAAGGTCACCACACGCTGTCACCTGCTTTAACAAACTCCATTTACTTTCCACTGCAATGCTATTATCTCTATAAGATGTTGTCTGACAGACAGTATACCTACACAGCGAAGCTCATCATTTTGCTGCTTGGGAATCAAACCTTCCCTGTTCTTGTTGCTATTTTGTCCTCTTAACTCTAGAAATGGTCAATTTTAGATGCCTTCTCTGAGATTTGTAATCTGCCATGTTTGCTGTGCAGGTCTTCGTGTAGCTGAATGAAAAAAAAACAAGTGTATGGTTAACTACTTCTGAATGGTGTATTTCAAGGCGGTTTAATGTTGATGTGTGAAAAGATACGTGTGTTGTGTATAAATATCATTATTTCCCTGCCACCATGTCATTATCACAAATTTCATTATGGTGTGCAACATTCTCGCACTATATTTAGCTGAAAGAAATGTCAAATATGAGAAACCAGCAGTAATTTCAATCAATCAGTTAGCCAATTTTGTATTTTGGAATCTTTCCCTATTCATTTAGGACACAGGCACGGCACTGTGCAAATCATTGCCTGCTGTTGTATGCCATCGCATTCCTCCCCAACTGTGGCATGTTGGTACACAAAGTATTATTGTGTACTGATGTGTGCAAAAGTAAACATTATTCTGCCACTTTCAAAGGAAAAGAGCAATCTCATTAAATTGCGAACGCACAGACTTTTATCAAAGAATTCATCGCGGTCCCTCTAGCCGATAGCTGCTCTCACTCAGGCGTGAATATCGTTTAACAGTGTGTTAATACATTGAGGTATACGGGGAACCGTTACAGCCTACAGGTCTTTGACCCCATTAGGCCAGCTGTGGGATAATTCCATGTAAATCACCGGCTGTGAGATTGCCAGACAGCGCTGCTAACTAGAGGAGTGGGCCATTTGGATTTCATCCCCGTCATTCATCCGGCCTTAATGGAGAAGCAGAATGAACTAATTGTCGGTAGTGAGTCAAGGGTGTTATCCCTTGCTTAATTTGAGGTGCTTAATGTGTAACAAAACTGAGCGACCGTGTGACGGCCACGCCTGTACTGTGAATTATTAGACCGTCGTGATAGATATGCTGGATAGCAGCGTGCAGATTAATTTCTTTGACTAAAACGCAGCCGTACCTTCAGTCGTATATCATAATGCGCATCGCTTCGTAAATGATACTCCTGCAGATAAAAATCAATCTAGACATTACACGCTCTAATCGGTGGTAACGAGCAAAGTCTGCATGAGATCGGCTTGGATGTGATTCTGATCTGAAAAATCTTCATACTTGTACGTTTTCTGATTGCATGGTTGAAGAGACTTTTACCTCAAAATAATAACCATTGGCTATAGTCCCGGGGTAATCATTTGGCAGGGAGTTGAAATTTGACAACACCTGTAGCTTTCATTGATTTCATCCGGCTGAGAAATTGGTTCAAAATGAATGGAACAACTAAAGCAATTGTTTGTAATCAGTATACCAATTAATATGCATATATTAGTGAGGCTCCTCTTGTATATAAAACTGACCAATTGCATGGTTATTTATAATGCATGTGGTTCATGAAACAGACATTCAGAAAAGGAAAGTTGTACAGTAGTTGCATAATATACTGAGTGCCCTATTTTAACGATCTGAAAGTGCTGAAAGCGCAAAGCGCAAGTAACTTTGTTTGCGGATCCCGGCGCTGTTGCTATCTTCCCGGCGGGATAAATGCCTCTCTGCCTGGCGCAAATCTAAAAGGGGTTGGCCTGAAGTAGCCTCATTATTCATAGGTGTGGTTTGGGCGTAACGAAAATAAACCAATAAGAGCGTCATATCACATTCCCTTTAAGAGCGTGATGAACGAGGTGCGCTTGTTTTCTATGGCACAATTCTATTATAACGGCACATTTACTGGCGCGCTTCACAATCAGTTCACAGCTGAGGAGATCGATGTTCTCGTCAGGGCTGTAAAAAAGAGAAGTGACATTGGGGATGGGACAAATTAGCTTCGGTTATACATGCATATAATAATTTGGGTAAATGTGTAACTTTATTTTCCCCATCGTCATAGACACAACAATGATTTCCCTCATGTTTATATATTTTTCCTTATAATAATGTATAATTTGCAAAATCTAAAATGCATCTGTGTGGAGAGAGATCATCCACAGTGTATGTATCTATCTGAATGTACACGCAACGCGCCACTGACTTTAGACCAAGTTTTTTCTGGTCAGTGGCGCAATTGTTTTCTGGAACTGCAAAATAGCACTGGGGAATGTTTGCGCCGACACACGCCTCCTTTTTGCGCCGACCCGCCCAGGGAGCGCAAGTTCATTCCCTAGTTTACCGACGTGCGTCTGTGGAGGAAAAAAAGCCCGCTTTGTGTGGGTGCAAAATAGGAATGATAAATGTGTCAGTGAATAAAGTAATTTGCGCTGGGTGCAAGATAGAGCCCTGAGTCTTGCTTTTGTCACAGTTACGTTTAGTTGTTTTCATGGACTTTCGGGTTGGATTTTCACACTATCACATGTATTCCTTTATCCAAGTTCTTTGTCTTTTTGGATATTCGCATTACAGAATACCAGACCATGAATTACACGGCAAAGTTTGCAGCCATGGCAAAGAACCACCATGATTTTTTATATAATTTTCTGAGGAGTCTCGCTGTCACTTGCCCTTTCGAGTCAAGACCCTAAAGTCACTGTTCTGGATTGGGGCTAATTAATCCCAAATCGCCACCTTCGACGACAACACATTCTTATCCCAAGACTTCATCTAACTGACACTTTTGACCATACATAAACATCCTACGTCTCTTGGTCTGTGCTAATAGACTTTCTCCAACATTGCCACCTGGGGATCGTCGTCCTGCCATCACCTTCCCTTTTCCTCATACTGCCATTATTACCCCTTCCGACATGTCCTGCAACTATCCCTTCACCTCATCCTTCCCTCTTCTCCTCATTTTTACAGACCTGAGGTTTGCTCTTTGCCAGATTGGGGTGTACTGTCACAGTTTTCATAAGTTAGTTTGTTTTCGTGGACTTTCAGTTTGTTTTCATACATCACGTGTTCCTTTGTTCTAGTTCCTGCCACTAATCAGTCATCATAGAAACGAACATTCACAGTCTTTTAGTTAATCATCACTGTGTATTTAAGTTCCTCCCTTCATTCTGTTCATTGTCTGGTATTGTTTGTGTTAAGACACACTGTCTCGCATGTTGTCTTTTTAATCTCGTTCTTATCCTCTTCGTCTTCTGTGGATATAACAGTAGCATTACAGTGTTCATATATCTTATATTTTTATTTCTTACTACATCTGGCAAATAGTTATTTGTCTGCATAAGCATCTACAAAAATTTTTGTTGTTGTTTCTAAATATTGTTTTTCCTCATCTAAACTTGAGATGCCAATGCTTTTATTTTATTTTTTACATTTGTTAAAATGTATTATTTGTGCCATGATGAAGAAATGGGTTGTCATGTTGGAATCATGTTGGATATAAAGTTCCATAGTCTGTACATATAGCATCATGTCAATATAATAAATGAACAGGACAATCCACAAGTCTTAGAATGGTGATCAGAAAGATTATACTCTTTTTAGATATATAAGATATAAGGTTTCACTTTATTTGGATGGTCCCTTTAACATATTCAGTTGACTATAAGTAATGTTGCGCCTTACATCTCTACAAACTCTCATTAGAGTGTTAGTAGAGTATCGAGACTGCTAGGGTTATGGATAGAATAAGTTGACGTGTGGTTGCAAAGTTACTTATAGTCAGTAGATTGTCTGTTGTTAGGAGCAGAGTTGGCAGATATTTAGCAGACAGTCTACTGATACTCTAATGAGAGTTAGTTGACATGTAGTTGCAAAGTTACTTATAGTCAACATGATGTTTCCAAAGGGACCATCAAAATAAAGCGTTACCAAGATAATATATACTGTAATATTGGTGTATCATTACAGATTTACACACAGTATCAGCATCCCTGACACACCACCATGCACTTACTTTTCCCAGTGTAGACCCACTGGTTATACAGCACTTCTTTTCACTCTGTGCTTGACTAGAATAGCATTGCTGTTGAGCATACTGATTCCAAACTCTCAAGCACTATTCTAGTAGTATTTCTTTTGAATAACATCTTGGAAAACCAAACATCCGAATTCTGCTTTTTCAGCATTGTACCACATCTCCCCTGAAGAATAGGCAAACAAGAGACAATGCAGTTTACTTCTGATCCACTGGGGGGCAAAGGCGTACCACCATCTCATTTAGCACAGAATGACAATGACCTATTTTGCAAAACTACGTGCAAAGGCATTCGTTTCTGTTTCTTTGAAATGCGCTGTATCTATTTGTATAGTAATACATATGCATATCCATTGACATGGCATTGTGCCGTAGTGTCGCACCATAACTTTAAAAAGCCAAGGATTATTTGAAGAGTTCTGCTGAATCTCTTGAGGAGCCGAGGCAGATTTCTTTGCTTCTATCAAACCCAGTTATACCCCGAGGAAGCATGCAGCACAAGCTTTGCTAGTTCTGTGAGTACTGGACTGACCTCAGACTAACTGCTGGATCCAGCCAATGATGTAGGGATTAAAACTGCATCATCTTTAGTGCTATAAATAATCTGCCCAGAGTCCCATCTTCTGCTTCAAAGAGATGTGGCGAACAGATTAGCATGTGTCTTCATTGGGGCGACAATTATTAATAATGATGCCAGTGAAGCCCACTGTGATTTTCATTGAGCTTATTTATATCTGAAGGCATGTTTATCCTCAAGGGCACGCTGGGACGGCACCGGGGACCGAGCAGGTTGGCGGCCTTGGAGCCCCACCGGGCCTGAGTCAGGTCTCGGCAAATGCGGAGACACCTTGAAAAGGGGAGACAGCAAAATGTACTGAGAAGGCACCAGGGAGCTGGGTTAAATCTTCAGAGACACACTGCAGACAGAAAGAGAGAAAGAGAAGGGGAGGGAGGAAGAGAGAGTGAATAGGATACAAGCGTTAACTGGGGCTCAGACCATCCACTGGTGGCAGGATTAAACCGAGGGAATACAAGGAGCCCCGGGCGAGGGAAAATTAGCTGGGGGGTGGGGTGAGGACACTTTGCTTAGGTCACAGTGTGATTTGGTCCGATGGCGACTGTGGGAAGTCCAGACCAGTCTCCAGACATGACTAAACTGAGTATTGTAGCTTATTTGATATGCTCTACATCCTCTTTTGAACTTGAGTGTGTTCTCAAAGACTGCAAGTCCTACTTACGAAATCCAATGTTCTCAACAGTTTTCAGGTCAAGTATTGACCTCTAAAATCAGAGCCTCCAATTGTCACCAATTTTCCATCTACTAATCTGAGCACAAACTTTTTTAGTCAACATTCACTTCACATTGTTGAATTAAGAATATTTATGCATTAGCTGTAGACGCATGATAAAAATAACTCTTTGAATGAACATAACAAAAATCATGGAAAGGATTTCCACATTATTAACTTGCTTTATTTCAGCATTATGCAATTATGTCATTCCAATTTATTGCACTTACGTTGGTTCAACTTAATTCATTAAGGTTGATTCAACTTATTTACTATGTTTAGGCTTAGCCTAATTTAATAATGTAAGTGAATTTTAAAAGACTCCATGTCCCTTGATATGATTCAGGTATTCAAATAACATTTATTTGATTTATCCACCAAAGCATGTGCTGTGAATGTTGCAGAATCAGTCTTCACCGTAACTAAATGCTCCACTCTTCTCCACAATGGCAACCCACTGTAATTTAAAAGGTTCAATAATTGCAATGTAATTGAACATTAAACACAATTACGCACTACCAAGTCTTCCCCTTTTCTCATTTTCTTAAAACACATAAAAAACACTTAATTTTAACATGTATCCTCTCTTCAATCATATGCAAAGCATGCTGGAACTAACAAGCACAGCCCAGTTTCAGTTAATGCAACACATCATTCATGTAATCCAACACAAACGGATCAAGTAAACTTAAATGTTACGTATATTTAAGCAGATTGAACATAATCAAATTAAGTTTGGACAAAATGTGTAGCAATTGTGTTGCTTATTCTCATTTTAATTAAGCAATTTGAACAACCAGCGAAATTCCTTTTTTTTAGTGTACTAATGATTTTAAATTGTACATGGATCAGAAACAGTATCCTATTTTATTGATTATTAAAGTCACCATGAAATTAAAATGGACAATTCATATTTTATTGGAATATTGCAGTATTTATTATACATAAATCATAATCTTTAATCAAAATAACTTCCCCTGACTTTGGCAGCGACATCTCTTCTCTGATTACGTGTTTACTGAAGCGAAGGCAGGACAACCTGTCAATCACATGACATCACAGCAATAGCAAACCACAACCATCCTGTCACTGTGGGTTGCAGTAAGGCAAGCGAAGAAGAAGAGAATTTCCAATACAAAGTTTGAATTACAATCCAGAAGACAGGCAAACCAGCCCGACCTCATGAAAGTGCGCATCGACAACGAATGTTATTTGTCGTGCGATTTATACGCCAAAAATAGTTTTTGCTTCTATATTAATACGCAGTTTTTGCATGCATATGATACGCACATTATGCCGTGTAATACGCACGTACTCCCCACCCCCCCCACAAAAAAAAAACCTACCTAAGGGGTTTCCAGTATGTAGCATATGCACGCACAAAGCATTTGGCATATAAATGGCATGAGAAATGACATTCGTGGTATAGATGCGCACTTTCCTCAGACTGTGTTGGGCAAACAAGCTGAGCAACACACATTTACACTCTAAAAAATGCTGGATTTGTTTCAACCCAAATATGGACAAACCCAGTTGTTGGGTTAAATCTTTTAATTAAATTGTTAACCCAACAGTTGACCCAAATTTGGGTTAAAACAACCCTACATTTTTAAAAAGTACACATAACGGTGGTCGGACAAGGAGGAACAGGTACTTACAACTTATAAGGCAAGCACAAATGAGATAATAAAGGGTACACAGTTGATTAAATCATGACGGTGTCCATAGTAACGGATATATGGAAAACACAAGGAAAACAGGAACTGAAGAAATGCTAACTAAAAGTCCATAAATTAAACAGAACACAATGGTGACACATCCAATCCAATCAATTCCCGATGGACAAAAAAAGTCCTGCCGTTTCAGATATAGACATCACAAGACAACATGCGAGACAGTGCTTCTTAACACAAACAATACCAGACAATGAACAGAACGAAGGGACGAACTTAAATACACAGTGATGATTAACTAAAATCTGTGATTATTCATTTCTATGGTGACTGATTAGTGGCGGGAACTAGAACAAAAGGAACACGTATGAAAACAAACTGAAAGTCCATGATAACAAACTAACTTAAAATAACTGTAACATATCCCAATAGGGAAGAAAAGATTTTAACTTCAGTTTATTTTCAAAGGCATTTTTTTGAGTTTTTTTTCCTGGGTCATCCTTGTTTTTATCAGGCTGCTTTCATAGTTATTTAAATATTCCTTATTTTATTCAGCTCATGATAATGTAGGCCTATTTAATGTTTAATATGTGAAACCAAAATTTCCTAATCTGAGTAATTAGGCTGAACAATTAAATCAACATCAGCTCATACTGTATTTGATGATGCATGCATATAATTGACTCTGGGATAAAATTATTAGAAAATAAATGTTGCAAATACAAAAAGAATAATGGAACAATTATTTTCTGGCCCTGATTCAATATTATTAAAAATAAATGTGAAAATTTATATTTTATACACAATACTGTTGAAAAGTTTGAGGCCAGTTTTATATTTTTAATAAATTAACACTTTTATTTAACAAGGATGCATTAACCCTCAATTGGGTCATGGAGTCTATAAAAAAAAAAATTCCAGCACAAATCAGAAAGTTTTTACACAGAAATGAAGACCTAGTACTAGAGCATAAATGCAATGGATCATAAAAAATAATAATAATAAAAAAATTCATATGCAAGCTAATAGTGTAGTTGAGGAATTGTGTGATACATGGATACAAAAGTACTTTATATCTCCAAAAACACAGTATTGATGAATAGATGAGAATTAACAAAAAAAAAAAGATATATTACTTGTATGATTAAAAATGTATATTTTTTTGTACAATTACTCATTACTTATTACTGTTGGGGTCATATAGACCCCGAAGCCCAGAAGTGTAAACAGGAAACGAAGACCATTTGAAGGTTAAATTGATCAAAATTATACTGTAAAGGCATTTTGTTACATAACAAAGGCATATGTGTTATGTAACAAAATATTTCTAATGTTTCAAATGAATGCTGTTCTTTTTAACTTTTTATTAAAATAATCTGAATAAATGCATCACAGTTTCCACCAAAAAAAAAAACAATCAACATTGATAATAATAATAAGAAGGATCTGAGGATCATGTGACTAATGACTGAAAATTCAGCTTTGTGTCTCAGGAATAAATTACATGTTAACATATAATCAAATATAAAACAGGTATTTTAAATTGCACTGATATTTCACAATATTAAAATATATTGAATGCTAATGTATGTTAGATAACCAAAAGCACTTTTCATATCACCTGGAGTTTATAAGAGACCTATTGTTCTAAGAATTGAAAGAGTTGATTTTACTCCTGTCCTCCACTGAATGCAGCTTATTGTTTTATGCTTCAAAAGCCCGAGGTAGACGTTTGTCAAAACCATCCACCTCCACAACATTCTCACCAATCTGTGTGCATTCATCACAGTGATAGCAAACCTTATCCAAAGACATCAGCTGGGGAAAGCATTCCTGTAGTTACCTTGACAGATTTTTACACTTCCTTTCAACACTTCTATAGCTAAAGATGATGACTGATAACATACATAATTCAGATTTGTGAAGATGTTATTTCAGGCCTCTCACCGCAGAATGACATGCTGTTGGCCGAAAAGATGGTAATAAGAGAATATTTGCATTTGTAGGAAGCTGTGCAGTTGCTCAGTATAACAGTTTTTTTTTTTGATGAAAAGTGACAAATATTATGAGGCAAATTTCATACGTCTTCTAACAGGATGTGAAACTCCCCCATTGGTGGCCCTGTCAGTTGTCTGTGAGCAGTTGCAGTGGCAAACATATCATTAAAGCTCTCAGTCCTTGAGAGCTTTTCTTGTCTCTAGCCATGCTGCTGATGCAAAGGGCTTCGGGGACTTTTCAAGGCCTCAGCCTACTTCTCATCTGCAGACAGAAAACTGTGCGAGAGGAAAAGAACGGAATAAGGCTCTGTGTGGTGCCTCTGTTTGGTGAGAGCAAATAACATGAGTCGACCGTTCGGCTTTGAGGCTGAACACAAGGCTTTGAGGCTTAAGAGTTTTCCTCAGTTTTTTGTTTCTGCAACCAGATCTTGGTTTACTATTCAGACAGGCAGTTATATGAATGACTTCTAAAATGTGGCATAAAAAATACCTAAAGTATTGAATGTTTGATCAAAATCAAGCTTAAAAGGTTTCTGATCAGTGAAGTTCTGAGAATTTCGAACATATCCTCATTGTTATATCTTAGGCAGTGAGTGCATCACATTACGTTTTGTGGGTGCAAAGTTGTTGTCTTTTTTTCCCTATGATTTGGCCAAAGATGAAGTGTTTAGTGTAGCACAGGCTATTTAAGACAGTATTGACTTGATGACAAATGCTAGACTAAGACCTTCTTCTCCACTCCACAAGTTCATAAAACATTAGCCTTTGTTTAGATAGGGTTCTTTTGTATTGCAAACAAGTAGAGATGGTCCAAACTGTGCGCGACACTTCGTTCATGAGAGATGTTTGGATTTATGAGGTTTATACACAGTTTGAGGATCCAAGGTTTAGTCTCAAGCTTTTTTAAGTCTCTTCATTGGTTAAATGTTTGGAAAACCCACGGACAGATGTAAAGGGTGACTGATAGTAAGGATTTATGAAAAAAAGAATAAAAATGACAAAATATGGAGAAATGAGGTGGTTGCATCCGAAATCGCTTACTTCAAAAATATAAAAATAAAAATAACTCTTTGACTGAAAATAAAAAAATCATGGAAAGGTTTTCCACATGATTAACTTTAGCTTTATTTCAGCATTATGCAATTGTGTTATTCCAATTTAATGTACTTACATTGATTCAACTTATTTACTATGGTTGGGCATAGCTTAATTTAGTATTGCAGGTGAATTTAAAAAGGCTCCCTGATATGATTCAGGTATTCCAAATTCATAATTATTCATTCATCCAATAAAATTAAATGTATTTGGTGTGACACTAATACATTTCTAGACTATAACCAAGTATTAGCTATCAATAAAACTTGTTAGTTTCTTAAATTATAAGAATTACATGCTTCATCAATCAAAGCATTTGCTGAAAGTATTGCTGAATCAGTTTTCAGTATAACCAAATCTCATCTTGTCCACAATGGTAACCCACTGTAATTTAAATGGTACTATAAAATTGCAATGTATTTGAACATTAAACACAATTACGCACTTAAAAGTCTTCCCCTTTTCTCATTTTCTCAAAAACACATAAAATAACACTTAATTTAGACATTTATTCTCTCTTAATTCAACCATATGCAAAACATGATGGGAACTAACAAGCACAGCCCAGTTTCAGTTAGTGCAACACAAATCATTCATGTAATCCCAACACAAACGGATTAAGTAAACTTAAATTTCACATTTTTAAGTAGATTGAACACAATCAAATTAAGTTTGGACAAAATGTATAGCAATTGTTTAAAGGGATACTCCATTTTTTGGAAATAGGCTCATTTTACAACTCCCCAGAGTTAAACATTTGAGTTTTACTGCTTTTGAATCCATTCAGCCGATTTTCTGATATTTAGAAGAATATCAGTAACCAGTTTCTGGTCTCACTGACTTCCATAGTATATTTTTTTCCTACTATAGAAGTCAATGAGACCAGAAACTGTCTGCTTACTGATATTCTTCTAAATATCAGAAAATCAGCTGAATGGATTCGAAAACGGTAAAACTCAAATGTTTAACTCTGGGGGAGTTGTAAATGAGCCTATTTCCAAATAAAGTGGAGTATCCCTTTAAGCTCATTTTAATTAAGCAATTTCGACAAACAGCAAAAATCAGTGTCTGTGTCTCAGAAGGTTCTATTTAAAATTCTTTTGGATGCTGCAAATGAGACAATAGTTGGTGTTCTACTTTAGTTACAAGTATTTGTATATGGTGCATTGCTCAGCTAATTTGGTTTTGGAAGAATTTGATAGCAAACTTTTGAGTTGAAGTCAGACTTTTGATTGCATTATTTGATATCTCTGGTAAATCTGAGCACAATTTGAGACCGAACAATGAAATAATTTTATAGAAATGATAGATTTATATATATGAGATTACCTGATTCTGCTATTTGGTATCAGGAAAACAGCTCAATCTCATTGCTGATGTTAAGAGATCTAATTCATGATTTTGATTTTTTTGACACTTTTGTGATTTATTTTCTTGTAGGAGAGGCAGTAGACTAGATTTTTGTATAATTTTACCACACATCAGGACAGAGTGTTTAAGGGGTGATACCCTCATTCTGTGAGAGACAGATCTGCTTGTTGCCTGAGGAGCTACACAAGTTTGCCTGTATAATCAGTTTTCTGTCTCTGAAGGCAAAAATCACAACATTTTCCGAACTCTTTGAACACGGTCACAGACTTTAAATGAGTTTTTAATGAGCATATTTTGAGTTACAAAGCAGCACTTTTGTCAGAAGTCATCTGATGTAGCAGTTGAAAACCGGTCGTTAATCTCTTTGTTGCGCAGCGGTGCTGTTTCCAATACATTTAACAGTAAAGGACTTTTATAGGCCCAACATTTAGGTATGTGTAACACGTTTAATGTATAATGTTAAAATGGTGGCTTGTAAAAAAGAATGGTGACACAGGCTCTGAGCCAGGGAGGCAGTGTGGTTTTATCTTCAACATGTTCTCATTGCCAAGGCGTCTTAGACGAGCCCCATTGCTTTTGGCATCAGTGCCCTAATGTGAAGGGCGTCGGAAATGTATCATTGTGACATTTAATTTAATATCCTGATCATTTCACTTCTAGATCTTTACTTATCTCCAAGTTAATAATTCCACATGTCCTAGATTCCTGAAGAAAGATGTATTATATATTGATTATGCATTTTCTATGCATTTAATGAAAGTTTGCTGAGTAATTTTCAA
This sequence comes from Hybognathus amarus, assembly GCA_030378365.1. Taxonomy (NCBI): domain Eukaryota; kingdom Metazoa; phylum Chordata; class Actinopteri; order Cypriniformes; family Leuciscidae; genus Hybognathus; species Hybognathus amarus. The sequence goes on along the minus strand of JAQIUQ010004025.1, from coordinate 111,649 downwards.
TTTTGACTCAAAATTGTATTATATTTTGCAGCGTTTAATCTTTAGTTTTCTCTAAAAGTTTATCTCTGCTTAGTTTCCATGGTTAATACATTTAGCTATATAGTCAAATTATCATCATACAATGACAATTTATTTATTATGATAATAATCATAATATATAATTTATTTAGCAACAATTTATTACATACATACAATTTAAATGGGTAATCAGTATAGTTGTCTGCACAAATACACAATGTTAGTCAATAAAGATAGCCTAAAAAATGTTCATGTTAGTTCACAGATACAACCTTTACTCTGAAAATTGTATTAGTAAATTCTGATTAAAAAGTGCTGTTGGAATTATTGTTCGTTGTTAGATTATAAAACCAAATATAGTAAAGCTTATTGTGAAATGCTTATTATAAAGTAATTTAATTGAACTTGTCAGTGTATTTCTGACTAAAGTTTCTTGTTGAAAGCATTTATCTCTTTTCTGCTCTCCAAAGCCAGACTGAAATAAAGGGATTGACCACATTGAGTTGAGTAATTCTAATTTGTTTGGCAGTCCAACTTTTTTTTTTTCCAGGAAACTTAAATGTCCCCTGACATGGGGTTATTTTATTATTTTATAATGTTTCCTGGGTTGCCCTTATAATGCTAGTATGTTTTTATTTTTTATTTTTTATATAATTTAGAAATAAAAGGCGTTTTTCCTATCCTGATTTTAGCCTCTGATTTGAAGGCTCTGTTTAAGGGGCGTGTCTGCTGTGGGATTCAGTGGAACCGCCCACTGCTGTGATTGGCTGACATGCTTGCATATGAAATAGCTACGTATTACACGTGAAACTCTCGAATACTTGTACTACAGCTATTATACGAGATTAATGAATCGTGAGAAGTTTTTAAAGTATTTACACTACCGGTCAAAAGTTTAAGATTGGTACGATTTTTTTTTTTTAAAGAAGTTTTTTTCTGCTCACCAAGGCTGCCATTTTTTGATAAAAAATACACAAAAAACACAGTAATATTGTGAAATATTATGACAATTTAAAATGACCTTTTTTATGTTAATATATATTAAAATGCAATTTATTCCTCTGAAAAAAGCTTAATTTTCGGCATCATTACTCCAGTCTTCAGTGTCACATGATCCTTCACAAATCACTCTAATATGATGATTTTATGCTCCAAAAACATGTATGATTATTATCCATGTTGAAAACAGTTTTTTACATTTTTATTTCAAGATTCTTTGATGAATAGAAAGTTCAAAGAACAGCATTTATTTAATTAGAATCTTTTCTAACATTATAAATGTCTTTACTGTAACTTTTGATTAATGTAACTCATCCTTGATGAATAGAAGTATTGATTCGTTATTTATTTTATTTGTACATCTGAACACTGATCATGCTTCGCTTGTTTGCAAGCCATGATATCACTTGCTGAAAAACTCAAAGCGCACTCACGCGTTCGTACTTCCTTGCTCATTTTCTCATGAGCGAGCCACATTCTCTGAGCGGGCAAAGCAGAGAAAGGAGAGGTTACCTTTCCCCTGTATGACATCATACAGAGGAGATTCAAGATCAGCCCATCTGAGCTTTCATTTTCTCAAAGGCTGAGAGAGATAGCCAAACTCGGTTTACACCGACTGAAATTTCTTGCCACTGGGGGACCATATACAGGCTAGGGGAACTCATATTAATGTTAAAAACTTCAGAACGTGAAAATTTCATGTCTGGGGATCTTTACGTTGTAGAATTCTCTGCAACAGCATGGGGAAAGGTGTCCTTGATTTTCTCATTACTTAGTGTTGTAAAGGCTTCAGAGTCTCTCCAGTTTATTCTGGTTGGATGGCATTATTTCCATGCCTCCAGAGTGATATGTTTATTTACACTGTGCAACAGATGTAAATAATAACCCCTCCTGGGCCACACAGGTGTGCTGTGCGGTACTGCTCATGAGGGAGAATATCAAATGAAGATGCGTGCTCTTGTTTGTCTGTAAATATCTGTAACCAGCAAATGAAGTCATCCACTTTCAAACTTACAGTCATCAACAAACATTGCAATATCAACTGGATCTTTATACTTAGTCTGCACTTGCAAGTGATTTTGCACTGTTGGCCTTTAATGGTCTGCAGTCAATGTGTGAAGACCATATTTTATGGATACCAGGATTTCACTAAGGGGAAGATAGATAGATAGATAGATAGATAGATAGATAGATAGATAGATAGATAGATAGATAGATAGATAGATAGATAGATAGATAGATAATGAGCCTAATTTGCATAGAAGTGAGACATGTTTATGAATAAGAATGACAGTGACTGTTTTCAGTGTGCTCAAATGGCTGGTGTGTGTCAGCCATTGTGATGTTTTGGATTGCACAACTCTTCTTCATCGCATCATTTAGCAGAAAAAGCGGTTTAATAACCATTCCTAAATGCTTCAAACTGTGACGCGTCGGCTCAAGTTTCTGTTGCGTCTGCTTGATTTTTAAAGCCGTTGTTTACTTCATAGCCCACCCGTGTCTATCCGAAGCCGATTTTAAGTCAGTAGCTTTAGAAATATATATTCCTAAGCCCTAAGGCCGCGTTCCTCATGCCTCGGGAGTTTGATCCGCGAAAGACCTTTCATCTCCAGACAGCTCACACATAAAGTGGGCAGTGATGGTTGTACGTTTTACCGTTGTCTCACAAAATTGCTCCCGCTTTCCTTGAGATGACTTGAGCTGAGGGAAAAATCATGTAACATGACAGGCGGTGTCTAATCCCAGGAGGGATCAGAGAGGTATGGTTCTGGAATGATCTCACCTAATGAAAGCGAGCAGGTGATGAGAGACACCTACAAGTCTCTGCTTACCACCCCCTCCCACAACACACTTCATTAATATTCTTAATTCCGACACCAGCGATTCAGATGTCACTCGCTCAGCTTCAGGTTATTAGAGGGCGGATCCTGAGCGCAGGTATAGCCTGATGGGAGAACATGTGGCGTGCTGCTAAGACTCTGACAGGGATCGCGTCATGCGGCGGCATGCAGAGACGATGTTCACCTATCATCTCCACTCAGCTGAGGAGAGAGACGCTGTCTGGCTGATCAGCGTTGCGGAGACATGAGACTCCACGTTGTTTTCTACATGGGTGGGTGAGCTTCCCAAGTGAGATGCCGGATTGATTTTCCTGTGAGAACTCCCTCTGTTTCCGCAGAGGGGGTGAGCTCACTTGTTGTGTTTTAAGAAAAGTTACTTTTTTTCTAATTGGAAGATATTTGGCTTTAACGTGGAAACGCACCATTTAAATGTCTGAGGCCTTGCCGGTAATGGTCATTACACCAGCTGTTGTTTGTGTTTGGGACTGAATACCACTGAAGTCACCTAAATGATAATGCTTTTTTTCATTGCTCATGAGATTGAAGTCTCATTCACTTACTGATATATTATATTTACCTTGAAGAGCAACTTTATCCCAGATGTTTCTTCATTAGAATTATAAACAGATGAGAAATAAAATTGATATAGGTGATTTAATAAAAAATATTTGAGGTAAAATTTAAACTGTGCAGCTGTTATCATGGATTATTTCTTTAATTCGTTGTATTTAATTCAAGTGTCCAATATGAGACCCAAGTGGAAATTTGGTTATTAAAAATACATTTATATATATGCTTTTGGCACATAATCGAACATTTATCGAACTTTGATATTGATATCGAGTATTGACTTGATATTGATATTGTTTTATCGGGACAAATTATGGTATTGAATGAACGAGCATATCAATTTAAGACGTGGTTGAAAGTAATATATGAAATTGTATGGAAAGTCCAGACGTTTTTATGACTTTTTATGGCCTAAAATTCTTCTTATTAAAGTTAAGGACTTGCATACATCAAGAGTCGTTTCCCCTGAAATGTACTAATCTAAATTCAGAAAAAAGTCAGTGTTGGGAAAAAATTTAAATAATAATAATATATATATATATATATATATATATATATATATATATATATATATATATATATATATATATATATATATATATATATATATATATATATATATATATATATATGTTTACTTTTTTGTTTAAAAAAAAAGAAAAAGAAAAAAAAGTGCCCTTTTTTTCCACTTGAGCCCCTGCCCCTCAAATTGTCTGTGCACATCTGGTGGTTTACTTTTTTTCAAGGTTTAAATTATACTCTAAAAATTGCTGGGTTGTTTTAACCCAACTTTGGGTCAAATGTTCACAAACCCAGCCATTGGGTTAAATATTTTAATTATATTTTTAACCCAACGTTTGGGTTTGTCCATATTTGATCCAAAGTTGGGTCAAAACAACCCAGCATTTTTAGACTTCCAAGATTTTTTGTATTGTCTTTTTTATAGATTTGTAGTTCAAATGAGAAACAAATGGTAAGGCTTAGAGTTAAGAATCCTTACCTTCCGCTTCTCTCATTCTATCCCTTGTGCTTTAAAGCAGAAATATTCTAGGCAAGTGCACAAAGTAAATGAAGGTTAAACCTTATACTCTGCAGACTTAAAGTAGCACTGTTTTCTGATAAGAAACAAAAGGCTAATGAGAATGTAATTCCCTTTAGTGGCTAAAAACACTGAACAAAATGGACATCAAAAACACAGTTGATAATATAAAGCAGCTCTAGCTGGAGTTTACCAGCTAGCATACTTTGGATTTCAATTTTGCCCAGCTGGAACAGAGGCTGGCTTAATTCTTTGCACCATGTTTCTGAGGGAGTACACAGGCCTCCACACAGCATGCTATTAATTTACTAACCATTAGCACCATGGTCTAAAACATCCCGAAAGTGTTCTCATGCAAACAGGAGCCTGTACGACCCACAAAATTCCTTTCTAGAGTTGGTAAAGGATCTAATAGGTGCATATTTTTATTGATAGTGAGATCACTTAGAGTGATTATTCTGTGCTTATGTAGCTGCCCTGAGCTGATGGAGGGGAGCAGCAGGGGATATGTATTATCTACTTGAATAATGCGCTTGTGCTCTTCATGAATAAATAGAAACATGTTTAACTTGGATGAACTTATCATGTCCTGGAGTTCCCAAAAGAGGAAAGAGACAACAAACTGTGGGTAAGAAGGCCCCTGTGTTCAAATATACATACTTTCCTACAGGACCATTTAAAAGTTTGAGGTGTTTAAGATTTTTTGAAAAAAGTCTCTTTTGCTTATTTTATGTGGTTTACATACAGCAAAATATAGTTTCTGTCAGCGTGTCAGCTGCGTGGCGGCTGCATCGCGTTTTCTGTGTTTTTGCACACCAGAAGTGTGTCTGACGCGGCGCTGCTGCTAGATGACATAGAGGGACAGTCTACATTTGGATTAGCGGTGTTGCTCTTGCCTTTATGACAACAGTTTCAACTCCGTTATCACACATCTTCCAAAATCCGAAAAATATGGAAGTGGGCTGTCTGTTTATTTCAATAACATTTTCAAATTTTGTGTAGCTTTAAGAGCCTATATTTAGCCTGATGGTGGACCGTTACTCAGAAGACACACTATGTTGTTATTCTAGCCTATCGTATCTTTATATCCTCCTGAGACCCAGAACGTTTTTTTTTCCCCAAAGTTTTTTTTTTTCTTATTCATGTAATCACATTGTTATGAGCATAAGAAACAAATGGAAAAAAGAGAAAATATATTTTTATGTTATGCTATGACCTCTGTAGTGGACACCAGCACTCGATTGTTTAAAAAATATAAAAAATGACATAAATTATGTATAGGCAAAAATAATGGCAATATTTGAAAACTGATAATTATTAATATTATTTTTTGTTTAAATTACTTTGATATCTGAATATATGTCAAAACCTAGACTTACAAACATCAAAATGTAATTTATTCATATGTATTCGTGTACAAAATGACAAAAAAAACATTGTTTATTTTTTTTTGCCTGAAAACGCTTCCAACACGCTTGCGTGTCGCGTGAATAATAGGCGTCGGTTCTATTTCTAGCATGCACGCGTTTTCCGCGCGGCTCATGCCACGCCTGAGATGCGCGTGTCACGTGGGCACTGTGCAAGCTCTAACCTGTTAACATGAGAGCCGAAATAAAAAGGGACACGCCACGCTTATCGAGACGCTCACGCCACGCATCCAGTGTGTCTCCGGCCTAACACCAACGAGACCAGCAGCTCTACATTCCTCTTGCCTTGCATCTTCCTCGTCTTATTTCTTTCTGGCTGTGTAGACGGCGACGCTACTTGCCGTAAATCTTCTTCGCCGTTGCATATGTGTGCTCGGCAAGACCGTTTTGTGTTTGAGCGCCCCCAAGTTGTGTTTTACTGTAACTTCAGAAGCTCCAAACATGTGAGCAAAAGCACCAATCTCATTGGTCGGATAGTTTTTGACGTAGCGCGTCGAACTAAAAAACGAACCCGAAGCGTTAAAAAAAAAATGACGATTTTACGCATGCCGTTTTACGCTTCGGTGTGAACACTCACATTGGCGTCCTTTGTTTAACCACGAAGCGTTAAACGTCGCGAATATCCAGCGTGAAATTCGTCCCGGTGCGAACAGGCCTTTTCAAAAAAATGTCCTTTAAAACATTCTTATACTGACCCAAAACTTTTAAACAGTAGTGTTGTAGAAAAAAAAACTAGTATGGCTAGAACATCTTAGGAATGCATAAAACACAATACACAGATGAATGTTTTTTTTGTTTTTTTTTGAGTTTGAGATTATTATTATTTTTGGCATTTTACAGAGCCTTGTCCAATGTCCATTGCATAATGAAAGTCAAAGGTCCCCGATGTCGTTTTGGACTCCATTGTCTTTCATTGTATATACAAAAGAAGGTAAATTCTACAGAACTGTCTCTGTCCTTATCTGGAGTTGATGTATTTTAACATTATGAGTGTCATATATTAGGGAAGATATTTATACGTCACACTTTTGGCATGAGTTTTCAGTACACACTAAGTACAGAAATTCAAAAATAGCCAGAGATGTTTACTTTGACTAAGAGAGATCATTTCGGTTGTCAAACTAATGTGGCGTCAAATTCACAGGCAGTTACTCTACTTCAATATTTGACCTTTCAGAGTGGGCCACAAATTTGACTTGAAAGCATTGGCAGTCTTTAACTTCTTAGAGAGTGCCTCGCATCAAACTGTCCATTTGGTTTATGTGGAAATCGGTTCTAATGCATGGTCTTTTATTGAGGGCTCACTCGCCTCCTGGCGGTCTCGGTATCCATGTATGCTCAGCAAGCCTGTCTCAGCTGTCTGTACCTTCTTTTTTTATTGCCAAGCAATTAAAATCTGTATAGAAGCAGAGAGACCCTCGGCGACGAAACCGAGAGGAGACGCGGCAGAGGATCTCAGCAGCTGAGGGGGAGAAATGGTGTTTACGACATAATCGCAGAAGAGCATGACTTATCTGTGGCACGCGCTCGTGTTTGTGATGAGAGGGCTGCTGGGATGTGCCAGCGTCTTGCCTGGAAGAGGCTTACGAAACACTCTAAGCTATGGAGGTGTCATTTCAGCACAGTGTGGTTTTTCACCAACACCAGAGCCATGAATACCAAACCAAACGCTTTGTAGAACGAGAACAAGATTATGGGATCTATATTTTCTCCTCGGAAGGAAACTTCTTCCTCTGCTCTCCATTTCATCGTGTTGTTGTCTAGGAGAAACAATCACTTTAAGTTTAGACCAACTGATTTTATTTTCTTCAATGAATTTAAATAATACTTGTGTCACAAGCATCTTAGGCCTCAATGGAAGCAAGAACATGTGACTTTCTCTATTCTTTCAGGTTATTTTAATTCACTTTAACATTGTCTACTGTTTTTCGATCGGTAGAGAGATGAATACCAACCAACTGGCGAGAAAAATAGAGTGAGAAGAGAGTGGTAGGGTTGGTGCTGTCTGCTGTCAGCTTAGTGAAAAGGTTGATGAGTCATCTCTTGAACTAAATATTTTCATCTCAAAAAAAGCTTGTGTAGCATCAAAACATGCTGTGAGAGCAGTAACAAAAAGAGGTCATGTCAAACATCAAATACAAACGTGAGGTTCTGATACCTCCTTTGCTTCGGAGCAAAGACGACAGCACTAAGTGGAAAATAACGACAAACTCTCTTTTAGACAGCTTCTCTTGATGTGGATGTGCACAGTTTATATATAGGCCTATAGATTATATATATTTCAAAATCTTTGACTGGTAGCAGTATTGGGAAAAGTTACTTTTAAACGTAGTGTTACAATGGCCAACTCGACTAAATTTGGTTTTCGGTTCACCTTTTAGTGCTTAGTCCTGTTCTGTTCACAGACAGTGCAGTAATTCTGGAGTGACGACCAAATTTACTCCCGAATAAATGCAAGTAGTGACAACCGTGTTTACAAAAATTATGTACAATGTGGAGGCCTGTGGAAGAGAACTATATGTCTGCTCTACTAATTCTCCCAGACGTTTAATTTTTTTCAACGTTTTATGAGATAGAGCGCATGTCAACCCTTGTTCTGCTGGGTAGATCAGCACGCCAGCTAACAATTTTAGGTTCTGGGAACGTTAGTTTTTGGTTCCCAGAACGTTCCCTATTGGTTCCCCAGGAAAGTTTTCTTAACGTAAATAGAACGTTCCCTTAAGGTTAGGGAACGTTCTGGAAACTGAGCCCGTTCTCATCCTTTATCGTCATATAGAACGCTATATGACAAAACGACGCTTTACTTTATCGTTAATATAACACGCGAACCCCAAGGCGTAATAAATCCAATAAATCCTTTAGCGTAATATGAGACTACCCTACCCTACCCCACACCTAAACCTAACCATCACAGTGCGTGTTATATTAACGATAACAGATGCCATGTGCGTAGTATAGTGCCGTTTTGTCATATAGCGTTCTTTATGACGATAAAAGATAAAAATGCGTTGGGAAACTTTATGGGAACGTTCCTTCTAGGAGAACCTAAAAATAACCTACAAGGAACGTTCCCAGAACGTTCTGACTGGATTGCGTCAAATCGTAATCTAACATTTTTGTCCAGTTTTAATTCGTTTATGAAAATGTCAATAGATTTTGGTCTTAGGATTTGTCATTCAAAACTAGTTTTTATTTAGTTATTGTCTCGTTTTCGATTATTGTAGTTATTTGCACATTGTGCTCGTAAATAATTTTTCCCGTTCGCACGTATCGATTTTTTAGGGCATGTGAGCAAAATGGTCGCACTGTGGAGCCCTGCTGTATTGTTGGCTATTTTTCTCTTTTGACCAAAAACCAAGTTTTGATGCATCCCTTTAAAAAAGTAATCTGATTATGTAACTAGTAATTTGTTACCCAACACTAATAATTCATTACATTTATATAGCGCTTTTCTGAACACTCAAAGCGCTCCACATAGAGAGGGGAATCTCCTCAACCACCACCAATGTGCAGCATCCACCTGGATGATGCGACGGCAGCCATATTGCGCCAGAACGCCCACCACACACCAGCTTACTGGTGGAGAGGAGACAGAGTGATGAAGCCAATTGGTGTACATGGGGATGATTAGGAGGCCATGATGGACAGAGGCCACTGGGCAAATTTGGCCAGGATGCCGGGGTTACACCCCTACTCTTTTCAAAAGACATCCTGGGATTTTTAATGACCACAGAGAGTCAGGGCCTCGGTTTAACGTCTCATCCGAAGGACGGCGCTCTTTGACAGTATAGTGTCCCCGTCACTATACTGGGGCATTAGGACCCACACAGACCACAGGGTGAGCGCCCCCTGCTGGCCTCACTAACACCTCTTCCAGCAGCAACCTGGTTTTCTCAGAAGGTCTCCCATCCAGGTACTAACCAGGCTCAGCCCTGCTTAGCTTTAGTGGGCAACCAGTCTTGGGCTACAGGGTGGTATGGCTGCTGGCAACACTGACCGGTAGTAATTTGTAATTTGTTGTTTTTTATTGTGTAGTCCTGCTATGCAATGTACAGCACATTAGATCAATTTGTATTGTGTTAAAACAAAGTGCTTTATAAATAAATGTTGTTGTTGTTGTAGTGTGTATATCAGAGACTACAGATATAGAAAAAACGGTTCACTTATGAATGGGAGAAACTGCTATGCGTAATATGGCGGAAAACATCCCGCCTTCTAACAAAAAGAGCCAATTGCTGAATGGTAAAGTTATTGCATCACTTCAGCTGCCATTAGAATCTCCGTTCCCATGAAAACCTTAGACTCGCACTTATATTAGGACATTTATCAGGCAGTTCATGTCAGATTTTGTTTCTAATTAGAAACATGGTATTTAATTGTGAGTTCTGCTGGCAGTTTTAGAGATTTCAGGAGTCCTTCATTCAAATAGTTAGGACTTGGTCTTGGATTCCCAAAATAGCTGCCTGGAGGCGTTGCAAATAAGTGAACAGACTTTCCTTGAAAGAGACCTTGGTGTATTTACATAATTCAGTGCAACTTTTAAAGCATTTTCTAGGTTGTGTTCAAGTGAAAACAGTTTGCTGGTGTTGATTAAATATGTTTGGGAGGATTAAATCATCCCTCTCAGATTCAGAAGCATCAACATAAATCCATTTGACCTTGAGGTGTTTTCATCAAATAGAAAACAAGTGAGGAATCATCATCTTGAGTGTGTGACTCTCCCAGATACAGATGTTTTATATGGGGTTGGTGCCACCTCTGTAGTAAACATATTGACTTATAGATAACATCTTACAATGCTGGGGAAGTTCATCTACTTGGCCTGTCATTTGATTCATTTATCACGCTAACTGAAGACATTTGTTCTTAAAGTCTTTAATAGTGGATTGAGGAATAGCTGTATTTTATTCTGTACTGAGATGGCACAATGCAGAAGCTGTTGGTCATTGCATTCATCTGGTATTCATCTCCGAAAGCCTCATTGACAGTGAAATTAAATGAAATTAAATAGACTCATTGAAAATTACATACACTTCCTTGTTTCAGAAATGTGTAATACCTAAAATAAAATGTTTAGTTCTCCTAATCTTTATTGTCACGACTTTTTTTGTTGGACTTTAATTAGATGAAAATTGTACAATTTAAGCTACACTTCACAATTTATGAATTTCATTGCACTAGAAGCAAATTATTAAAACAAATTGCATGTGCAAATAAAGAGAGCTTTTCTCCACTGACTAACTGAGCTGTTTGTAATAAATTTTTTATGCAAAAATGTTAAAATAACCAAATATTAAAATAACCAAATATTACAAGCACATATGCTAAAATGTTGTAAAAACTTTCTTTATATGTATATTTTGGTCTTAAAACGTTGATTTGACTATATATATATATATATATATATATATATATATATATATATATATATATATATATATATATATATATATATATATATGTATATGTATATATATAAAGTCAAATATATATGAAGAGTTCAGATGCAAAAGCCTCTAAGTGCCATTTGAAATTTTCTTCTAAAATGATCATTTTTATCAAGCTTGTATATATTTAAGTTCAGTAATTTCACTTAAATGGCAATGAAGATTACCCATTAATTGTCATTTAAGTGAAATTACTGAACTTAAATATACAAGCTTGATAAAAATGGTCATTTTAGAAGAAAATTTCAAAGGGCATTTAGAGGCTTTTGCATCTGAATTCATATATAGAGTCAAATCAACATTTTAAGACCAAAATATACATATAAAGAAAGTTTTTACAACATTTTAGCATATGTGCTTGTGATATTTGGTTATTTTAATGCAGTGAAATTCCTATTTTTTTTACACATCCAAAAACTATCTGGGGTATTTGTTGTGTCAATTTTAACCGAAACAAACAAATTTTGTTAATATAGTTAATTTTCTAAAGAGTATTTAATTGGCACAACTTTAATACACTGTTACCTTTTATTTTCCGTTGCATTTGATTTCTTTTTTATTGAATGGTGTCCATTAGAAATTTGGCGCCGGCACAGAAGATGGTTCATTAGCAGTATTCTCAATTACCTTTCCTTATGAGAGCTTTTGTGTCTATTATTCTTTTAGATCTCAGTGTTTTGTGGCAGCAGTCATCAAAAATGTATTCTCATGAAAGTGTGCTGGAGTCTCATCTTAAAAAGAAATTTCTTCAAAGTCTTCGAGTGTCATAATGGGACAGGATCTAAATTTGAATGGGGGTGGAGTGACTGATGACAGTGACGTCTGTTTTCCACACACGCTTTTTTAACAAAAAGAAGAAGTTATATGACTCTTTTGGTCTGACTCCACCATTCCAATTCAAATCTAAAACCCTTCAAATAACTTTTAAACTCAGAAAATGGCCTGCAGGATAAATAAAAGTGCCGGCTGGTAAAGAGCGACTTGGTCTAGTGAGCAATAAACAGAATAAGACACATTAATGCACTTCCTTAAGCCAATTCACATATGGCATCATTTTGAGCCTTGCGATAAGCTCCTAGTGAATGCCTGAACAAGGGGTCTATCTCTAATCATCAAAAGCTGGTTTCTGAATCATGACTCGGCAGAAATCACACATGGACGATCTGTAGATTGCGTTCCAGCCCAACGGCAAGATACTAGCTCGCTTGTGGGAGAAACTCAAATGAAGCGTCGTCTTTTGTTCCGCCGTTGCATCAAACCTGCCTGGTGTGATTGGACTAGATGGCTCTGCGAAAGATCCCCAGTCTCTCTGGTAATCTCACCAGCTGTCTGCAGTGGAGGTGCAATCCTACAGGGTTCCTTCTGTGGTTTAGCCAGGGATTATTTTTTCATGATAAGGTCTGTATCTGCTCTTCCTGTGGCATCTGCGGCCCATGCTCCAGCGAGGACAGCTTTTGCTTATTAATCTGGGTGACGTGCTGGAGCAGAGGGGCTGTGTTCTGCCTTGAGGACGCCACAGCTTTAAAGAAGTGGAAATGAGAGGCATTTCCGTGGCCGAGTGAGGGAAGTAGACTAGAAGTGTGATATTGCATTAAGTTTGGGGTGAAATAGCTTCACCTCCTCATTTTCAGCTACCCATATGCATCCAGAAGGTCTCAGAACAAAGTACAACTGCCAAAATGAGTGTGATATTTCAAAAGGAGATATTCTTTATGAAGGAATTATATGGATACTGTTGTGATTTTAGTTCTGAATCTCTGCATTTGCAGTTTGTAGCCTATATTATTTTCCTATTGAACAAAGTGCTTTCTGCAAAATTATTTTCTTAATCAGTATGTTGACTTCTTTTAAGAATTTCTAAGTATCCTTAAAAACAAATGTTCATAATATTCAAAATATATATATGTATATATTAGGGCTGTCAAACTATTAATCACGATTAATCGCATCCAAAATAAAAGTTTTTGTTTACATAATATATGTGGGTGCACTGTGTATAATTAATTTGTGTGTATATATATATATATATATATATATATATATATATATATATATATATATATATATATATATATATATATATATATATATATATATATATATATATATATATATATATATATATATATATATATATATATATATATATATATATATATATATATATACACACACACACACATGCATATATATTTAAGAAAAAATATTATTTATATATAATATAAATTATATATAAATCTATATACAGTATATAGTACATGAAAATATTTCTTAAATATATACAAGCATGTGAAGCAAATTTTTATTTTGGATGTGATTAATCATTTGACAGCCCTAATATATATCAAAACTGATAACATATTTTAACTTTTACATAGATGTTACATTTTACATCTATATACAGTATAGAGTACATGAAAATATTTTCTTAAATATATACAAGCATGTGTAACAAACTTTTATTTTGGATGCGATCAATCATTTGACAGACCTAATATATATCAAAACTGATAACATATTTTAACTTTTACATTGACGATTTTAGCAGATGTTTTTATTCAAAAGTATGCAATAATATATATATTTTAGAATATTTTATTTATTGTATCTATATATCTTATGTGTAGTGTATATATATATATATATATATATATATATATATATATATATATATTAAAAGCATTAAGCATTTTATATATATATATATAAATATATATATATATATATATATATATATATATATTATTAAGCATTATTCTGTTAAATTTAATCCAGTGTAGACAGCTGTAATGGTCTCATCTAGTTTAAACACGGTGTAAGGTGTAATACTAAGCGTCAGATATTACAGATTCTGGTGTGCTGATATATATGTGCGGCCCAGACTTACCTATCCTTCAAACACTCTCTGACATCACACTCACTGCATGCGCAACTACCCCACAGACCTTTAGTGGAGATGACAAAACCCATAACCATAATGACATATTACTTAACAATTATTTTAATAGTCATGTGCATAACAGTAAATAACAAGTAAAGTCATAACATAATGATACCTTTGCAAATCATTACAGTAGCTAATGACTAATTAAAGCAGACAACTGGAAGTTGAAGTGCATAGCATTGACATAATTATGGTAATTAACTAATTCATTTACACTATAAGTTATTACAATATGTTATTAAGGAATTATTACATGATGACACATTTAATTAATAGCAATTAATTTATTACTTAATCTATTAATCATATAGACTTTTTATTAGTTGCTAATGCAGTAATAGTTAATTAATGTTTAGTTCTTCATGAGTCATAAATTAACTTAGTTAAGTATGAATTAATGCATATTAGTGCACCCGTATTGTAAAGTGTTACCAATTTTAGTTTTTTTTTACATTTCAAAATATTGAAGTTACTTTACTATTTCCAATTTTTGTCTGACCCCTCTCCGGTCCCCATGTCAAGAGAAATCAGGAGTAATGTGTAGAGGCCTTTTATGTGCTCGGTGTAAACATGATTAGAAGAAATCTTTCTTTAAAGATATGAACCAATGCATCTTGACTTCTTTCTTTGTAAATCCCCTTACTTATATCTCCCATTATCATGCATCCGTTGTTCACGTTCACTCACTGCCTGTTTTGTAGTCACAGATTTCGTATCCTGCTAATGAAAAAAGGAACCAATTCCATGCACTACCGGTCAAACACACTCCATTACGTCTTCTTGGATCGGGCGAGCTCGGTCCACACAGCACATGCTGTATACTTATCCCTTTCTCCCTCAAAAGGGCAAGTTAAGTGGCTCTGGAAGCGGGAGTGATTTCTGTCTGCAGTGTGCCGGAGGTAGAAAAATGATGGTAAATGTAGTGGGGTTACTGATCAATAGTGCATTTCTGCTCCAGTGTGAAAACAACATCACTCACGCTGGAAGAGAACCGTGATTTTTATCAATATGTTATTTTTTCTGCTTTTCCTCCACCCAAGAAAGTCTAAAATGGTGGGTACAGTACATTTAGTATTTCATTATTATGTACATCAAAGCTTAAAGCTTGTGCTCCAACTCTGATGAAAACTTTCTAATATATTGAATTTCCATTTTTGACCTACATAATATTTACCCCTGAATGCTCCTTTAAAACGTATTTTATCACCATTTGCAGCTCTCTTCATATTTTATCACCATTTGCAGCTTTCTTTATATCCTTCATTTTGTTCAAGCATAGCATGCACTCCACAGTCTACGAACAATGCTAATGCATGATGTATTGTCTTAGAAGTCCTTAATGTTGTATGGATGTAGACCGAGTGAGCTTTAAAATCGGTGGAAGAATCGTTGCCTTCTAAGCCATGACTAATTTACGACCAAAGCCTCCAAACACTCCAAAGTAATCCCCAGTCTTTCACTACGGTCTGAAACCTTTGATGAAAGTCAATGAAGATCAAGGGAGCCTGTCAAGCGCTTTCCAATTTGTCAAGCCTAATATAAATGAAAGTCACTTTTCCGGAGAATATTGCGGTGTTGAGCTCAAGAGTTCCTTTCAACAGGTTATTTTCTACACCTCTAATCTCCACTGAACAGTAGAACAACAAACAGGAGTCCGAAACATTCTAAGGACATGTTTGTCTCATTATTAAGTTGGCTTGGAAAAGCCAACTTACTGAAATCCTATTTAAACTTATTCTTCTTCTTCTATTTTTTCTTACCCAAAATTTCCTTGTGCTTTAACTTAACAAACTCCAAACTCGGGTCAGACCTTCAGACTTTTCTGACTTAGTGAGCTATATCTTTTCAGACTGATTTGACTTTCAGATTTTCAGATTCAGAAGTATTTATATTAAAAATCATAAAAATCCCACAGACTTTCAATGCAATGAGCCAAGATCATGCAATGATCTTTTTGTATAACATAATCCATCTTTCTTTCTTTCTTTCTTTCTTTCTTTCTCTTCTTTCTTTCTTTCTTTCTTTCTTTCTTTCTTTCTTTCTTTCTTTCTTTCTTTCTTTCTTTCTTTCTTTCTTTCTTTCTTTCTTTCTTTCTTTCTTATCTTTCTTTCTTTCTTTCTTTCTTTCTTTCTTTCTTTCTTTCTTTCTTTCTTTCTTTCTTTCTTTCTTTCTTTCTTTCTTTCTTCTTCTTTCTTTCTTTCTTTCTTTCTTTCTTTCTTTCTTTCTTATCTTTCTTTCTTTCTTTCTTTCTTTCTTTCTTTCTTTCTTTCTTTCTTTCTTAACCAACTAAACCATCTTTCTTTCTAACTAATTCTGTTTCTTTCTAACTAATCTTTCTTTCTTTCTTTCTTTCTTTAACTAATTCTTTCTTTTTCTTTCTAACTATTTTTCTTTCTTTCTAACTTATCTTTCTTTCTTTCTTTCTTTCTTTCTTTCTTTCTTTCTTTCTTTCTTTCTTTCTTTCTTTCTTTCTTTCTTTCTTTCTTTTCTTTCTTTCTTTGACTAAACATTATTTTCTTTCTAACCAATTGTTTTCTTTCTTCTAACTACTCTTTCTTTCTAACTAATCCATCTATTAAATTTCAAACTACTTTAAACTTCAAATTACTTTAAATTTCTTTAAACTCTCTGGTTCGGCTTTCTCAAGCCAACTTAAAGTTTGCCTCATCAAACTTTTTTTTTCTAGTTTAATTTAATATTGTTCATGAGAAGCTTTGTATGGTTCATTGAAATATCACTGTTCCCCTTCCCTTGCCAAGCATTTACAATATATTTAAAGAAATATTAACTCAAAGATGAAAATGTTGTCAATCTTTACTCACACTTGTCAAAAATAATATGACTTACAACACAAAAGTTGAATATCCTGGTTATTCTTTTCAATATAATGAAAGTAAATGAGGGCTGTAGCTGCCAAGCTCCAACAAGACAAAAAATCCATGTGCCTTATGCTCTATTTTCTAAGATTCCTGAGCCCATACGGTTGCTTTTTATGAGAAACATACATATATAATTTAAATTAACTTTGTTTATGATTATTATTTAATAATTATAGTTTTAAATGGGTCCTATTATTACAAGGTCTTGATTTTGTTTTGGCAGAGAACTAGAATGCTATTTGCTTTCATGCTTTATTGCTAGAAAAAATCAACAAAACATAATATTTTCTACATATTTTGATGCGGTCACTTAAAATGACTTGGTTATCACTGGGTTAGACACAATGTTTGTGGACAATTCTGATATTACATCATATCAGCACAATCCAACCCTGGGTCCCAAAGTGATTGTCTGCCAAAGTGTCAAGAAATCAGGGTCCAAAAATCAACATTTCCATCTTTTACCACGTAATCGGTAAACAAACTATTTCAAATGTGATTGTGTTCACTAATGAGACAAGGTCAGAGAGAATAATCAGTTAATATACAGTACAGGGAATCTTAATCACTTCATTGAAACGGTCCTCTCAGGAATAGTAAGTCAATTCTGTATCATGCAAAACAAAAATTGCTTTGAATCTCCTGCATTAAAATGCATGATATCAGCTCATAATTACTGCTTAGCACAAGGAGTCCAATTATAGCCAACGAAGACTAATTTGAAAAGTCACCTCAGCAGTTTGGGTAATTAGACACCTAAAGTACAGTACAAATAGAGAAATACATGTGGGTCTGTTGTAACTTGTAGATTTTGCACTAATTAGAGATGATACAGCTTAAAGAGCAAACAAACGTGACATGTTGCCATGACCATGAAGAATAATATACAGCTAACTGAGTTCTAATCTATAATGACAGCTAAACCAGATTTAATCAGAGTTGGTTACATAGCAGCTTGACTTCTAAATGAATTCAACAGTTCGTTTTGATTTAAATATGGGAAAAGGGATTATACTGACAATCCTGGGCATATGTTTTATCTGGGAAATGGATTTTTTGATAAAGTGAGTGCACATATAACCCTCAAGATTGTATTTCACTGCTATTTTTAAACATATTTTTATATTTTGTTTACAATCAATGTGTTTTGTGGGGCCTAGCTTTATTTTGTTTTGTATATCTTGTTTTATTTTCTTGTATTTAGTTTTAATTTTAGAAATATAGTGGAAGAATGCAGATGAATCAACAGAGCATTACTGAGTTTACATATACACCTAAAATAAGCCTTTCAGGGAGTCTGTGTGTGCTTCTCAAACAGAAGGATGTCCTTCCAGTCCAGTCCTTTGGAGGCTCTGTAGGCTAGACTACAAACAATTGCCTCACTATTAAATGCTAGTAGAATTAGATGGTATAGGAAGCGTGCATCGATTTCGACATAAATGTTTCTGCCTTGCAGTCACCGCACGGAAATACTGTGTATAAATACTGTGTAAATACCGTATGTGGTCTTCCAGTGCCTTACATTATTGGCTGTTTAGTGTTAATTTACACTAAAATTGTTGATTTACAGCAACACAAAAGATACCATCTATACTTTCTTGCCTGAAAACATTAATTTTGCTTCAGTTTCATAATAAATGCAGGCGAGCTCAGTACGACTGTTTTTTTTGTCAGTTTTTTTTGGTAAATTTGATTATATGGATTTTAAAAGGTATTGTGGATGATTTAAAGCTGCAATACCTAAGATTGCATGCCGCTAGAGGGCGCTACATTCAAAACAACAACAACGGCTTTGCTTGATGATGACGTGGAGGAACGCGGAATGATGGGAACTGTTGTTTTCAACTTCACCGTTGATAAATCAGTCAGACGGGAATCGAAAATTAGTTGTCATGGATGAGGTAAAGTTCAATTTCTATAAATGTTGCGTTTAATGACATGCTTGTTTTTGAAATAGCCGCAAGAAAAGTCAGATTTAAAAGTAAATTAGTTATCACAGATGTTACTGTACGAGTCACTGGATGAAGCTTTGGTGGAGAGGGTTTGAAGTCAAATCGTTGCTAATGGATCGTGACTTCGCCCTATGCTGCAATATGCATTTAGTTTTGCATTCATTTACAGAAATCAGCTGCTTGAATGACAATTGCTGATGTTATTAGATTTTTCATGTGAGATTCTCAATTCAATCAGTTAACGGCTGCTCTGAGGTAAAGTTTTCAGAATGCAGACTCCGCAATCGGCCTTCAAATACGGCCAATCGGCCAGCATATATACGGCTTTTGGTGGATGCAGCATTCACATTGGGAAACAGCTACTATGTGCACAGTAATTACAATGGCAATCTATTAGCTTCTGTAACTTCATAACTTTCATGCACAGATGACAAAGATCTGGATTGATTGTGAGAATTTTAATGCCCTAATGTGCAACTTTATTTGTGTTCATTTTGCCAACAATTTTACTGGCATCACGCTTCATATCACCATTTCCAGGTGGGATGTGTTCTGCACATCCATGAAGTAATGAAAGTAAATGAAAATATTTCTGTAGATAATCATTTTAGTGTCGGTTAGTGTTTTATATATTTTTTTTATTTGCATTGTACAATTTTACTTTACAAATTTGCATTAATTGGTATTTCAATGGTCCACTTTACACATTTTACTTACTCTTAGTAACTATGCAGCTACTGAACATGTCAACTAACTCTCATTAGAGTATCAGTTGGCTGTCTGCTTAATATCTGCTAACGCTCTACTTTTAGGCATTTACTGACTATAAGTGACTCTGCAACTACTGTGTGTCAACTTGACCCTAACACCTAACAGTCTACTACGGTATACCAGAGTTAGTTAACATGTACTTGCAAAGTTTATATTTATAAATCAGTAGTTTTCCATTTAGTTTTAGTTTACAATACAATAGTATTGATCTGCAAATGGCCATTCTGCACTGCATCTCTAAAGGTTGGGTTTATTGACTTTTTATTTAGATTCTCTTTTCATCTTAACACCTGTTTCGTGGTTTCACAATAAAGCCAACATGCGCCTTGGTTGCAAACCTCCATCAATCATAAAGGATGTGAAGACAGACCAATAGAGCCAAATGGCCCGGGCTGGATCTAGTTATGGCTCTTATGACTATTGTTTTCTGTAAGGGACAGCTGTGCTCACATCAATATATCTTGTCCTGCTTCTCTTTTTTTACTTTTTAGTGTAGTTTTCCTTGTCTTCATGGGAAATATACCTATCTATCTAGGCTATCTATCTTGGACAACAGCAGGTGATCAGCAGCATTTTGCATTGTTTTATTTTATAAGTATTTAAATATAGTTGTATCCATTGCATTATTTAGTTGGAAATTTAATTATTTTCCTTATCTGTGGCAAACTCCAGGTCATTGCGTGACTCGAAGTGTCATCATATTTTATCCTCTCTGTAAAATCCTTCTCATAAAACATTGATAAACTCATTTTGATGGGTTAATGTGTGCATCAACACCACATTGCTTTCTAAAAAAGTACTTGGGCCATCCTAGATCAAGTTTTGATGGTGCATTTCTGTGAAAATTCATAAAAGTCTGGGTAAACTGGGACACATTACAAGATATTCAGGGAAATTATGGACCGATATCTCATATCCTGTTGTGTGGGGGGAACACTGTGGA
This sequence comes from Hybognathus amarus, assembly GCA_030378365.1. Lineage (NCBI taxonomy): Eukaryota > Metazoa > Chordata > Actinopteri > Cypriniformes > Leuciscidae > Hybognathus > Hybognathus amarus. The sequence continues at coordinate 90,819 of JAQIUQ010004025.1, read as the reverse complement.
GAAACACGCACGCTCTGGAGATTGCATGTTTAGTCTCTATAAACTCCAATCTTCGTTTCCCCATTTGTTAATTTACATTACGTTTTGCTAACTTTGATGCATTAGTATTATAAAAACCTTGAAGAACACCCAGGAAAACAAAGGGTCGTAAGAAAGGGACGGCTTTGATCTGGCTCACGCACCTCCAGAGGGTGTGACATCTTCATGCTTTAAAATTCACTGATCACAAGATTAGCTGTCTTCGCTTGTCCTTTTGGCCTCTTTCTTTCTGACTCTTTTGGTCCTTCTTGAGAAGTCCTAACGTGAAGATGAGGCTGAATTAGAAGTCCCCAAGGAACCCAAGCTTGCGCTAGGCTGCGGCATTGTCTTATTTATTTATTTATTTATTTATTTATTTATTTTTAAGTTTATTACAATCCTTTAAGACCATAGGCGAAACTAACAAAAGTGGATTCGGAAGTGGATAGTTGTGAAACTAGCAAAAGTGGATTCGGACACGAAGCCTTGCGCCGTGTGCTTTAGACCATGTGCTTAGATCATTCACTCTTTAGAAAAAGGTTTCTATATATGTAGAATAGGGTTCTTTACTCAACTACAAAGGACATTTTATGCAAAAAAAAAAAATGATAATGACAAGAAAGAACCCTTTTGACACAAAGGTTCTTTATAGGCTTTTATTCATTCATATATTACATTATTCTGCAACATTTTGTAGTTGTAATTAATTTATTGTTTTATTAAACTGTTGTAGTAACTTAATATCCCATTTTAATCTTGAAGGATAAAAACTGAAATGGCACTCTTCGTGTGATATTGATTAACTACATTTTTTAACCCCCATATCTTGAATTTGTGATCATTCATGCATTGCATTTTAGGGGTTCCAAATACGTTAGCTTTAGAACCTTTTAAGGTTCTATATAGAACCTTTTCTTCTAAGAGTGTTAAAATAGGGCCCAATTGTTTTATTTAAAACATGATTTGTTGCAGTTTCTGATAAACTTAATGGCAAAATGACGTAACTAAGTTTTACGTTCTCATATTTTGTTGGATGTTCTTCATGACATACTTTTTAAAGTCGTCTAGGTCAATCAATACAATGCAACAAAACATTTCATATCTCGCTTCATGTATCGCTGACATGCCATTGCCAATTGTTTAGCTTCAATTTATCATTTGATAAATGTGCTGGAGAACTTTGCAACCGTTTTCTCGATGTTTGCCGATTATTAAAACGAAGTTAAAACGGTTACATTCCCCCACGGTGCTTCTGCCTGTTATCCCGACACAACTGTGTGACAGATAAAAATGTGCAGGCCATGAGCCACTCCCTGTATGAAATTTGTCATCATATCCAGTCCAGTTGCTTCAGGGTCAGGACTCAAATTAATTCCTAACTGACTACAGCAGACTGCGTGAGGGATAGTCGAGGCTGCTATTTTTGAACAACAGAAATGCATGTGTCTCCTGGCTGGATGGATGCAATGGTAGCACCAATTGCCCTGTAATTTACTAACATTTTGTGAAACCGCACAGAGGAGTTCATTACTGTGCTGTTGCACTGCAGGAAAGCATGCCCCTTTTAAACCCATTACAACTTTGTGCCAAAAACACTGTTAAAAAAAGATTTTTCAAAGATGTAAAGGAAGACTAGCCTACTGGAGTATATCTTACAAGCAAATACAATATCAGTCTTTCTACTTGAACATTTCACATTTAATTCAATGTGTCTTTACAGAAAAATTGCAGATTTTGCCTATACAAAAGATTCAAGAAAATTGATTCAGTTGCATAATTCCATTGCATTGCAATGTACATTTGTCCAATGCTTTTTTGTTTTATTTTTATGTAAAGCTAGTCACATTTTTTATTATTGTTTTTATTATTCACAGCTCTATCCTTTATTATTACAAAATGGTGATGGAGACAGGTATGCCAGCAAAGAAAGATTGCCTTTTGTTTGTTAGCATTGGCATTCAAAACAACATGTTACCAGAAATATTAGAGGTCTCATTATATATTTCAGCAAACAGTTCCATGTCTCAAAGGAGGAACTTCAGGGGGGAATATTTTCAAAACACCAAACAGGATGCCATTGTTTTGCTGCACACGCTGCTTTAGTTCTCAACAATTGTTCTCAAAAAAAAAAAAAGTATTTCCATTCTCCATAATACTGTATGTTCTCATTTGGAAGTTTAAACACTAAAAGACATTACGGCAGTACATCTGTGCGATCTGTTTCTCGCCTTTAGGAAACTGTAGCTAAGGCATGAAATGTATTCAAAGCAATTAAAACATTCAAGATCAAGTGCAACTGTGAACATACAGTAAACCTCTTTGTAATGTCTTTGACGTTTTCTCATCGCTTTGTTATTTGAAATGAGAAGCAACAACCTTCGAACAAGTCGTACAATAGCACCTCTTTCTTCTCTTTCAGTGAAATTTATTCCCAAGGACACAACACTCATGGTTAGTTTAGCAGAAGTTATCACAGGAGAGGAGACCTCCTCAGTTCACTGCAAGGTTAGCAGCGTTCCTCTGGGAGAGCGCTTCGTTCTGTTCAAACAGATTTTCCAGACTGAAGATAATGGTAGTGTTGCGCATCCTTTAAACATAACCTTGAGTCAGGGACTTTGAGGTCAAAGGAATAAGGTTTTAGAAAGGATCTTTGGTGCATGTGGCCAGTTGAGGGGTCAGCCAAAGAGCTCCTGTAATGAATCACAGTCTGGATTAGAAAAACAGAGCACTGTAAATCACACCATTCGTTCATGCAAATGTATGTGTCACTGCTCTCTTATTGTCTAAAGACATCTGTTTAGGAGTTTTCTCAACACCGTGATGAATATTCAATGGAATATGGTTCAATTTGAATTATCATTTACTCACCCTCATGTTGTTCCAAACCCATTTGATGGAGCATAAGATTTAGCAGAATGTCAAACCTGCTTTTTCCCATAATGGGGCTTTTCACACTGCGCTTAACCCTGGGTTATTGTCGTTCTAAACCCCACTTTTAATCCAAAGTGGAGAATCGTTGCACACTTCTAATTTAACCTGAGGTTATGAAAGCCTGTATTGCAATGACAAACATTTTCAAAAATGTCAAATGGTGACTGCAAATGCAGCAATTAGAGTTTAATTCTTGCTTTAATAGTTTGGATTAGAGCCCGACCGATAAAAGATTTTAAAGGCCGATACAATACAAATATTTGTTGGTTTTAAAATCCGATATATCGGCTGATATTTTTATTTTATATATTTTTTTTCTGGAAACGTGCAACAAAACATTAACATATTTCCCTAACATTAGTTATTTGTAGTTATTTATGAGTTTTAACTAAAATAATATGAAAGTGCATTTTAAAAAGAAACTTGTTTCTTTTATTGTCACAACAGAACAAAGAGACCTTAAAATATATTAAAGTTCTGACAAATAAAATAATAATTAGTCCCTAGATTGCTTTATACAGCCTGGTCTCATTGTTAATACGTAGGTATTTTATGTTTTTTGCAAAGATAGAAAACATACTTTTTAGTACGTTTGGATAGGCGCTGAAACGTATAATATGGGCGTATCTGCAACATTTAAACATAACGTTATTAGCTACAAAACGTTAACTATTTACGTATATTCTATATCATAAAGATATCTGTAGTAGTAGTAGTAGTAGTAGTACAGAGCAGAATTTAAATTAATAATCAATGAAAATGTTAATCCGGTTTCGGTTCGCAGTTTCGCACCATTTCAAATGAACTAACTGTCACAGAGTCCTACATGTCGCAATCTGTGATGAAGCAGGGAAGAGCAAATGAACGTTTGATATCACTGCCGTAAAACATGACGTAGCGCTTCTCAAGGGTGCAATTTTTGAATTTGAATTCATCACCAGCGCGGGATTTGACATGTACGGTCACTGCTGAGATGAATGGAGACAAAGATCATGACCTGAAAGGCTGAATTAGGAGTTGTTTCTTGCAAACAACGTAGGCTATGGATTCTATAGATTTGGATTACATCAAACGAATAAAATTGATGTATTTTGTGAATTTCTGTTGTGTTTTATATGAGAAAACACTTTATGTGTCTCACTGTAAATAAACTATATTACAAAATAGTTAAACGAGTAACGTTAAAGAATGTATTTTTAAGGTTTTATAGTGTATTGTTTAACACCATGCGTAATTATTTGTACGTATGATAGAACTGCACTTTACATACAAATACATACGTATTCTCATGAGATCACGTTGCTTTATAAGCTACCTTTATAAACCATGTGTGGCGCGTTATACACGAGTGTAGCCAACATGGACGGTGTAGAGTGCCCTCTGGTCGACAAACTATGCAACTCCACAACTCATGACATGGTTCAAGCGTGTTTCGTCCGTTTTTATTTTATTTTTTAAAAATTAATTTATCGGCCATTGTAACTGCTGATACCGATAGTTTGGAAAATGCCTAATATCGGCCGATAACTTCGGTCTGCCGATAAATCGGTCTGGCTCTAGTTTGAATCCATTCAGGAAAAACATGATAGCAGTCAGAAATATTATGAGGATGTGCAATGCTAAAGAGCCAGGTCACATGCTGCGTTTGTCCAATGGTTCACACCGCAAATATGCAAATAAGAACATCAACCCATGGTTTAGACATGTACAGTGTGAATTATCAGTATAATACCCAAGATTAATTGTTAACCCGCATAAATAATGACAGCTATGAAATATGATGCAAGATGACTTGTAGCAGTCTGTTCATTCAGGGTTTAGAATGACCCAGGGTGTGAAAAGCCCTAATTAAAGTGAATGGTGAATAAAGTGCATGTTAAATTATGTTTTGCATCCTATATTACATAATATATCACATATCTCCTCTAGTGGTATATTAAAAAATAAAATCAGATTGGGTTGGCAAGAAAATGGTGGAAATATATTCATTTTTGAACAAACTATTCCTTTAAATCCATCGATTTAACTTGTCTGAATGGTGACAGACAAACTTGTGGAGTGTGACAAGCGTGAATGGTGCACTCTGGGATCAAGGAGTTCAGAATCAGTCTGTGTCGCATGTCTTAGACTTTGCGACAGTAATGAATAGATTTTGTGAGCTTTGCTTCAGTTTTGGTCCTGAAAGGTCAACTGGGGGATTATTCTTCAGCCAGATATTTTTTAAGGGATTTTTTTTTTAAAACTGAACATGGAAGAAATGCCATGTCAAGAATACATCCTACTGTTGTGTTGCCTCTGTATTATTACAGGTTCACTTTTTGCCAGTTCAAGCTGACCTTTGTTAGTGTTGTTTTTCATTGCTGCTCAACAAATAACCTTTAATAAAGACATTCTAAACAATTTTACTGAAGGTAACTTTTCGCCATCCAGCGGTTAAAAAATGTAACTGCATGCATTTTGCAGAAGAACATTGTTTGGTTGCTCTTTGGCTCTGGTTCTTTCTCATAACTAAAAAGAGAGACAGATTATCCTACTGATCATAAAACATTCCCTAGGCTTATGAGATATAAACAGTTTAGATAGGAAAGGATCTCAAGCTCACTAGCTGAAAACCTAGAGATACACTTTACTATACATGGTACTTCCTTGAAAACAAATCCCAGGACAGCTCTACAAAAACCATAATGAAATGAGTCATTGTTAGAAAGCTGTATGATAATTTATTTGTTCAAAAATCGTACCTTACTCTGTTAAGTAATAAAAATGCATCACTTTTACAACATTTCAAATCCTTGAGTTTTCGCCATCTCTGAAAAGTCAAGCCAATGTTGATTCTCATTTTATTATGAGCTCTATCACATTCTCCTTTT